>SJXQ01003891.1:0-60523 GCA_006408695.1 Aepyceros melampus | reverse complement strand
AGGGGTCAGTGCCCTCTCTGTGTGAGAGGTGCCTGGCTCCCTCCAGAAAGAGCAGGCTCAGAACAACACCCTGACCTCCCTCCCTGTGCTACTCTCAGGCACAACCCCTGCAGTTTGGGGTTTTAAAGACTTCTCAAGAGAAAAGCAATTATATCCAGAACTGCAAGATGCATTTGCCCCCAGAGATTCTGTGGCCCAATTGCATTATAACACACCTATTTGAACGCTGCCAGTCAGGGCTCTCCTCCCACATTCAGGAAGCTAAGGAGGAAATGTGTGAAAACGATCACCTTGCAAACAAAAATATCACATTTCTACAAAATCTGAGCTGTAATAGGCTTCCTCAGAGAATCATACTTCATCGGTCGCATTTCTAAGATGGAGTGACCTGCCAGCTTGCTCAGCATAAAGTAGACCAGTTGTGTGAAGTTTGTACATTTTGGACTTCCCTGGTAGTCCAGTGGTTAAGAATCTGCCTGCCAATGCAGGGAACCCCGGCTCAATCCCTGGTCCGGGAAGATCCCACATGCCATAGAGCAACTAAGCTGGTGCGCTATAAATACTGAGCTGGCACTCTAGAGCCTGTGAGCCATAACTAGAGAAAGCCTGTGCACAGCAATGAAGACCAAGTGTAGCCAAAAACAATTAATTAATTAATCAAATAAAAAAAATTTTAAAAAGATTGTATGGTTTGTTCAAGTACAAGTTACCTGGTTTAGGAAGTTGAAAGTCAGTTCACACTCAATGCTTCAAACTCTGGGCTTTAGGGGCGCTTCCTTCCAGAGCCTGTGAAAGTGTTAGTCACTCAGTTGTGTCCAGCTCTTTGTGACCCCATGAACTGTAGCACACCAGGTTCCTCTGTCCATGGGATTCTCCAGGCAAGAATACTGGAGAGGGTAGCCATTCCTTTCTGCAGGGCCTGTGCCTTTTCCTAATTTGCACAAGGGCAGTGTAGCAGCTAGTGGTGGCTCTGGTCTAGGACTCCAGATCTAGAAGGGATAACAAGCATCTCAGGAAGAGACCACGTTCATGGTGTGGCTTTGCCTCTCTCCTTTTCTGAACTTCCTGCAAAATACTATCTTATTTCTTCAAAGCAGTATCTTGTTACTTGTTTAGGAAATATGGGCAGACTGTCACGAGGAGCTTGTGTCAGAAAATATTTCTGGAGAGAAATCAGATGGCAATTTTAGATTTAGAGAATTTTAGGAGAAGGTCTGTTACTATTAACAAAATAGTACTGTGTCATGATGCAGTTGTGGAGGACTCAGAAGAATGTCTGAACTATGGAATCAAACTCTTACTCTTTCTGCAAAATAAGAAGCCACTTTGAACCCAACTTTTTCAGGTTATGCATTGGACAGACAGACCTGCTTTTCTTTGTTTGATATATTGAATATTTCTAATGATTCCCATACTTTCATGCAAGGAAGGAATAGAAGCTTGAAAGAACAGTGTTTCTACAAATTGGAATAGCATTTTTCAAAACAACAATTATCCATAAAGCTGGTGAAAATCCTGATATTGCATATCTGTGAAAAGTTAGCACCAACTGCTTTAAAAATTTGATAGAGCATTTTCAACTGTATTTTTCCTCAAAAGAAGCTCCATGTGTAGGAAATGAGTAGATCCGGAACTGTAATTCTATGAGATAAATTGCTCATGTTGGCTATCTTTTAATAATTCTTTTCAAATATTTATTTTATTTTTAGCTGCATTGGATCTTAAGTTGTGGCGCACAGGGTCTTCTGCTTCGGCACACAAGCTTAGCCCATGGGCTCAGCAGTTGTGGCAACCAGGCTTAGTTGTCTTAGTTCCCCGACCAGGGATCAAACCTGTGTCCCTTTCATTGGAAGGCAGATTCTTAAGCACTGGACCACCAGGGAAGTCCCTCATGAGGGCAATTAATAAAGGATGGGAAATGACTTTTGAAACATAGCATCACTTGCCTCATTTTGTATCAAAGTTAAAAAATAAATAGTGAGTCTGCTGAAATTGCTTAAAATTCCTTCTATTCCTGTCAACATACCTTTTTGAGACTAATTCCCTAAAGTGTAATTTTTAAAAAACATTAAAACGATTTACATATACATCACATCCTGTTGGTATCAGTGTTGTTGATCCAACCTACATTAGATAAATTAACAAGCATAAAACAAGATGTTTGTCACATTAAAAACTTAAAATTGATATGCACATTGTTCTTTCAAGATGTGCTAAAAGCACTTGACATGGGCAATTCTACATCCTTCCTAATTTGCAGTTTAGACACCACTGTAGAGTGGCAAGAATTTATGTGTGTGGCAGCTCTTTAACATTTTAATTGATTTATTTTTAATTGAAGGATAATTGCTTTATAATATTGTGTTGGTTTCTGCCATACATCAACATGAATCAGCCACAGTTCTTTACATTAAACACTTACATGCAAATTTTCAATGAGCAACATGTTTAGTTTTTATCATTCTTTTGTTTTCCCTGAGTTATGTTTTTTTCTGATTATATTTCTTTTGAATATAACTTTTGACTTCATATCTAGGTATAAAAATCTGGTCTTATATTTTACAAATCATTATGTTTTACTTTTCCAAATAACTACCTTTTAAATATTGAATAATTCACTTTAATTGTATTTCATAAGAAGTCATTCTGTACTCAATTGAAAATAAGATAAAACAAGCTGACCCTTCACCCCAGATAGTTTGAAGAGGAAGAAGAGGGCCAGAAGAGTGGCTAGGAACTTCAGTGAGGGATGTGGCCAGCCTTAGTCTATCTCCTAGGCAAGGAGTCAGCACAAACGCCAGGACCTCACTCCCCACCCTCCAGTCCTGCTGGGGCCTCTCCCAGTTGACCCAAACCAACCAGAAGCCAGAGGGCAAGGAAACCTATGGAAGCCATCCTCTGAGGTCAGTCTCCAGGGCAGAGGGCAGGCTGGAGGACAGAGGAAGTACGTTTGTGAGGGAAAGGTGTGGACAGAGACACAGTCTGTGTCCCAGGCGGTGTATTGGCTTTGTGGAGTAACAGGCAAAGAGACTTTGGCCAATACTTTGGCCACCTGATGCGAAGAACGACTCACTGGATAAGACTCTGATGCTGGGAAAGGTTGAAGTCAGAGGATGAGATGGTTGGATGGCATCACCAACTCGATGGACATGAGTTTGAGTAAGCTCAGGGAGTTGGTGATGGACGGGGAAGCCTGGCGTACTGCAGTTCATGGGGTCACAAAGAGTCAGACACGACTGAACGACTGAACTGAGGCAAAGAGACAATCACAAGGCAGGATAATCAGTGCCAGGATGGAAGGAAAACCGGAGTCCTCTGGGAGCATACGTCTGATTCAGGGCACGTCTAAACAGCCTGGGCATTCATGTGGGACCAGAGGTAGTCAGGTCTGAAGTGGCTTCCTAGGGCATGTGATGTGTGAGTTGAGGAATGAGAGAGAACAGTAGTTAGCCAGGAGACAGGGCCAAGAGGATTGAGGGTAAAGGTACCGCAAAGGGAACAGCCCGTTGAAAGGCATATATGCTGAATGACAGGAACAAGGAACAAAGTGGGTGAAGCAGAAGGGGTGAGCCTATTCAGATCATTCTTGGGCAAGGAATGTGACTTTATCCTGAAACAGACCAAGTGGAAAGTATATACTGCAGAAGGAATGACTGAGAAGGTCTTGAATTTGAAAAGGGGAAAAGCAGGAAGCCTCAGAATCTGCATTAAGGAAGGAGCAGAGATAATAATAGTAATAGTAATAGCTAAGCCTGAGAGAGGGCTAATTTGGTGCCACACACTGTTCTAAACTCTTAATATGTGTTTTAATTTAATACTCCCAGCAACACTGCCAAAAGGATGCTGCTATTACTCCCTCATTATAGATGAAGAAACTGAGGCACAGGGAGTTTGGGGAATGGCTTGAAATCACCCTTAGTAAGTAAAAAGAGCTAGAATTTGAACCCAAGCCATCTGGCTCCAGCATCAGTGCTCTTAACTACCACCTTGGGGCAGGGAAGCAAGCCAGAGTTGGGCAACTGGGGCCAAGGTTGGGGCAGGGGGTTTTAAAGCTGACATCTGCCTTCCATGTTTCCTGTATGGAGAGCTGGTGAGCGTAAAAGCCCTGGCTACTCCCTTCCAAACAAGCTACTCCTCACTACCTTATTTGTCCTTGCCCACACCCCTGAGATGCACATACCTCTTATCGATGCTGGCTGAGCTTGTCCCATTTCCATTTTGCATCTTGGCTTATGATGTAATGGGAAAAAACCATCTTGTAATGGCAAGAGATGGGAGACACAGACTCAAGTCCCAGCCCGATCCTATGGCCCTGATCCAGTCACCAACCCATGGGGCTCCTGTGAAAACTGACTATCCTTCTTCCAGGGGCTCTCCTTTTGTCTTTTTGCATAGCCTGATACAAATTTGCTGTCTTCCCCACATTCCTTCCCATTCTGGACATTTTGGCAATTGATAGCTGTCTTATGTTACTTCTGATCTCTGAATGTCAGTACTTGCTTTTTCAGCTGATCTGTGTTGCTTCTGAAGTATGTCATCATCTGCTAACGCAGAATAGTTCCTGGGTTCCTATCAGTGGCACAAACAAGCCATTCAATGTATGTGTTTGCGTGTCTCTCTCTCTCTCTCTCTCTCTCTCTGTCCCAAGGGAACAAGGCACTGCTGAATTCAGGCTGATTATTACCTTATGGTCTGTCAGCAAACTATGTTCACAAGAAAGCAATTTGCTGTTATGTCTCTTGCAGTGATGTCATGTTGCTCATGTTTTATGTTTTTCAGAGTTCATTAGTTTTTATGCATCCTCGGTTAATATCTAGCTCAATGGATTTTGTAAGTGAAATGCCCCCAAACGCAAAGTCACCCTCTTAAAATATAATTGAAAATACGTGCACATTAACTTTGTGTTGCTGACTCTGGATATTATAATCACTAAGGGCACAGGATCCTGGAGTTAGACTGCTGGGTTTGAATCCTGACTCAGCCATGGCTAGCTGTAAAATACTTAACAGCTTTAAGCTTCAGTATCTTGACCTGAAGGATAAAAATGATTAAATGAAAGAGTCTATGTGAAAACTTTTAGTACGCTGCCTGACTCAGGGTCAGTCCTCAACATCACTGGGTGTGTGCTTATTCACTTCAGTCGTGTCCAAGTCTGCGACCCTGTGGACTATAATCTGCCAGGCTCCTCTGTCCATGGGATTCTCCAGGCTAGAATACTGGAGTGGGTTGCTGTGTCCTCCTCCAGGGGATCTTTCCAACCCAGGGGTTGAACCTGTGGGTTCTTACATCTACCTGCATTGGCAGGCTGGTTCTTTACCACTAGTGCCACCTGGAAAGCCCCAATCATCACTAGCCATGATTATTATCATCCCAACTACACTTGCATCAACAAGGCAGGAAATTGCTCAAGCTGCACGGCCAAGCTAGGAGGGGCACACGTGTTTCAGCTCGAGTTCTTAGTCTAGCGAGGCTCTTGAACTCAGAGGCACTGGCACCATCAAGTTTTCCTAACAGTTGAGCCATTACTTCTACTGATCAATGAAACTGATATAATGCCCCATTTTGTGAGCACCAGCCATGTGCCTAGAGCTATCAGTGTTGAGAAGAGCAGTGTGCTTTAATTGGCCAAAGTGAGCAATCCAATTATGGAAAGAGTGAGAAATGATGATGAGATCAGGAATATAAACAACTTGGCTAGGGATCACTGAAGGTCAGGAAAAGGAATGGGATGCAGTACCATGTTAGGACAGAGCCAGTCATCCTCTGGACCTATAGAAGGAGTTATGGAGAGGACACTATGCCAAGCCTGAGGCCACAGATCCTGAGGGACCGCCAGCAGCCCTAGGCTGTCTAAGGAAGAGGAGCAGAGGGGTGACCACCTGGTTGGAAGAGGGAGCTGGGAGACATGGTTGAGTCCCTTGAGACTAGGGGAGAGAAATGTGCCCAGAGCAAGAAACTTCACATAGGAACTCTGCACACCCATGCCCCCTTCTCCTCGGGGCTTCCTTGACCACAAACAAGAAATTAACTTGGTGGAAAGTCAAGCAGACTCCCACAGGGATGCCTTCAAAGACAGACCTGTGACTGAGGGTGTTGCCTGACCCTTCAGCATACCTCAGAGAATCTTTCCATTGCAGATGTACTGCACTCACAGAGACAACTGCAAAGGGTTCTTTTGGTTTGGGAGCTGTTCCAGCATTTGCCTTACGTGCAATGGGAATGGGATGCCCCAGAACTTAGTGAACTCTTTTTTTCCCCTCTAGAATGAAGAGGCTGCTCATTTCATTCGCTTTATGAAAAGTGGATCTAGGGTTGGGTTTTTTTTTATTATTAATTAATTAATTTACTTATTTATTTGGCTGTGCCAGGTCTTAGTTGTGGCATGTGGGATCTTTTAGGTGCGGCATCTGGGACCTAGTTCCCTGACCAGAGATCGAACCCAGGCCCCCCACACTGGAAGCTCAGAGTGTCAGCTACTAGACCACCAGGGAAGTCTCTCAGGTTGAGTGTTTAGAACATCTAAAAAAGATTTGGCAGGAGGTGGCTGGTGTGAACCCTCAGAGACTGCTCTTTCTTCCTAGAGCACCAGCTTTGGAGTCCCAGCATTTCATCCTGGTTCAGCCAGTCTCCAGCCACGTGGCCTTCATGAAGTTGCTTGACTGTGCTGAGTCTAGGCTCTCTCACCTGTGACTGGAGATGAGAATAGTAGGTGTATGTATGAAGTTGCCACAGGTCACTCTCATAGATTAAGAATTAAATGAAATAACAAGTGATGAGCTTAGTACATTATTGGGCATATGGTACCTCCTTGATAAATGATATCTCCAATAAACTTTACAGTGTTTTAGGGGAGCCCAATGGCAGAAGAATTTGAAAAGATAGATGTAGATGATGGCTATTTCTTAGAGGTGTGAACCTCCCCCATCTGCAACCCCAGAGCCCGTTGGCATTTGCTCAGTGAAGCCCTTCATCCTCTTTACTCTTGCTCAGAGCTGAGACAGTTGCCCTGGGGCTGTTCAGGACACAGCCTCTGTTGCTGCAAGAATCCTCCCTCTCCCCAGGCTAACCGCAGGTCAGCCACTTGCATAACATGGCTACAGGAACTCAAAGAGAAAGAAAAATGTTAACACTGAACCACAGTTTATTCATTGACTGTCGGTTGATGGGCAGTAGGTTTTTGCTATCATGAACAGAACTGTTAGGAATCTTCCTTGTACAAGTCTCCTGTTTTACATGGGCAAGAATTTCTCCAGGATGTAGAGTGGCGTTGATGGGTTTTAAGGCATGAGAATATTCATTTATGAGATAGAAACTATTTTCCGAAGTAGTTATATCAATCAACACGCCCAGCAAGCAACACATAAGAGATTTCAAGCTCTGAATCCTGTGGTGTTGTCAAGTAACAGTCAAAATGATGAACCAACTACAAACACTGTTGTTTATATGAATCTTAGCAATATAATATAAACTGAAAAAATCCCACAAGGATATATATGGCATACTTTATATAATTTGGGAAAAAACTACAGATAAATTATGTATATAAACTTTAGGACTATGTACAATAAAATAAAGCTAGAGCAAAAACAATTCAAGGGGAGGAGATATCCGACTCTTTGTGACCCTGTGGACTGTAGCCTACCAAGCTACTCTATCCATGGGATTCTCCAGGCAAGAATACTGGAGTGGGTTGCCATTTCCTTCTCCAGGAGTTCTTCCCAACCCAGGGATCGAACCCAGGTTTCCCACATTGGAGGCAGATGCTTTAACCTCTGAGCCACCAGAGAAGCCCATACTTTAGAACTATGTACGATAAAATGAAGCTAGAGCAAAAACAGTTCAAGGGGAGGAGATATTGGCATACTCATATTCAGAGTAGCATTATTCACAACAACCAAAAGGTATAAGAAATGTCTATTAACAGATGAATGGATAAACAAGTGATATAATCAGACAATGGGAAATTATTTAGCCTTAAAAAAGGGAAAGAAATTCTGACACATTCTATAACATGGATGAACCTTGAGGACAAAGTGCTAAACCATCACAAAGATGTATGATTCCACTTGAATGCAGTACCCAGGGCAGTCAAATTTGTAGACAGAAGTAGAAGGGTGGTTACTGGGGCTGTGGAGAGGAAGGAATAGGGGGTTGTTGTTTAATGAGTACAGAGTTTTGTTTTTCAAGATAAAAGGTGTTCTGGAGATTTATTGCAAAATGATGTGAACATGCTTAACACAACTGAACTGTCCACTTAGAAGTGGTTAAGATGGTAACTTTTACATTATGTGTATTTTAACACAGATAAACAAACAAGCAAGAGGAAGTCAAAGGAGCATGAGATTCAGGAAAGTGGTTATCTAGGGTGGGGACCGGGGGAGTGGATGTGATGGGAAGACTGGGGCGTGAAGAAGTAGCATGTACATATGTCAATGCTGCTGACAAAGTCCTAACTTTCATTTTGAGGGGTAAATTCCCTTAAAAAAGAACAGTAATTATATTTTAAAAATAAACAAACATATAACAATGCTCTTGTAAACACTAATAATGAGAGAATGTCATCAACCAGGAATTAGATCAATTCTATTTTCTACAACTGAGGTACAGAAACAGTTGTCCTCAAGGTTCTGCATAGGAAATTATAAACTTTTAAAAATATTTTACAATAAGAGTTTAACTCCCCCCCCCACCCGCCACCACCAACATATTCCTCTTGTCATTTTTATAAAGTCTTGAATTAAAGAATCTTGCCAGGTATGACTGCGGGTAGAAGCCTTAACCAGGCAGACCCCCATTTGGCAATCTCAGTCAAAACTCTAGCATCCAAAACAGACAAATAAGGTGGGAAACTTGCCCTTATAGGAAGGTAACTTTTAAAACAAGCCAATAGGATGCTAATTTATTAATTAACCCTGGTGAGAATTTGGTTCCAAGTTGGCAGTAAGTGCTTCTAATTTTTCTATATGATTAATCCATAAAAATTTGATAATTGACTTATTTGACCCAAATGTGTTATAGAATGCTGGTTTAACAAGGTTTTGTTCAGGTCTGTTTATATCACAGGGTATAACAACATGATTTTAGAACTGGAAGTAACTTTAAAGATTATCTCGTCTAGAAATGGCAAATAGTTGGCACATACACCACTAGTTCTCAAACTCCTGCCCATGGCAGACATTGCTAATCAATCACGGCACACCTCCCCTTAAGCCTGGTCTACCTCAGAATCTCTTCTAACACAGCATTCTGCATGAGATGAAACCTATTTGGCATCTGTGACCTAGTCCAATCCTCTGCTTGTACAGATGGAAAAATAAGCAAAGGAAGTGACTGGCCAGGGTCACATAACAAGTCCAGAGGCTTTTCCACCACCCTTGAGTCATCCTTTCCTTTAGGGCTCTGACACTGTCATCACAAGAATCCAAACCTTTGTTGCTGTTATGAGCTGAATCCAGCCCTCATTTAACAGCCTCATCCACAGACAGTTTTCCTTTTGGGACTTACAGGCTTCTCTGGCTCCCTATCCTTTCAGGTGTAACTGCTGCTTTTGGCAAGGCTTTCCACGGAGAAGAAAGCATCTTCTCAAGATTCATGATGTTCTGTTGGCACCTCTCCAAGCCAAATCATCACAAACAACAGTGCCAGGTCTGGGGTAGGGGTAACCCATCACATCACTCAGCAAGGACATGGTCCCTCTAAGGCTGTCTTGTCACCGTGGAGCAGGTCCCCTTCATGGCATGGGATGATTCCCCCTCCCTTACTTCATGAATGTCCAGAGCATTGCTTCTCTAAGAAAACCTACAAACTTCAAATTTTGGGGGAAAGGAAATAGAGGTGAAATTGTAGGAACACGTAAACTGGAGAAAGACAGGCAGCAGCTGAGGGTCTTTCCCTTTGAAGCACCATAAAATGGTAGCACGGAGGTCTCATTCGTTTGAAAGGGACATCCGAGCAGGTAGGGCGTGATCACCTTCCCTTCAGTCACGTAAGGACCTTTCACAGCCTCGGCCAAGCTGCTCAATTTGTTGTTGTTGCTTTACTATTTATTTATGTGGCTGTGTCAGGTCTTCGTTGTGGCATGCAGGATCTTCAGCTGCAACGTGCAAACTCTTAGTTGTGGCATGCGGGATCTAGTTCCCTGGCCAGGAATCAAACCCAGGCACCCTGCATTGGGGGCACAGAGTCTTAGCCCCTGGACTACCAGGGGAGTCCACAAGCTGTAGATTTGAATTACACTTCACATGCTTTTGCCAGACCCTCTTCTAGTTGAGAAGTGAACACTTCATCTTAAGACCACAGGAAAGGCTTTGGAGATACCTGGTCCAAGTGTCTCCTTTCAGACCAGAGAAAGTGGAGCATGGATCAGACACAGGCTGGCCTCAGGCCACACGAGGAGTCAAAGCCCCAAGTCAGAGCTCACAGCTTCTGCCTCTGGAACAAGACTCTTCATCTGCTTTTTCCTAACCAGTGGGCCTTGCTTGGTGTCCTGGAAAAGGATGTATCAAAGACAGCAGAGAAACACATCTAAAGGCTAGCCTTACCAGGTCAGTAAATGAAATTGAGGGATCTCAAAATTGGAGGGTGAAATTGACACGGACAGGGGTTAGAATCAGCGTGGAACCTGGCATGGTGCTATGGCCAGTGGAGATTTGCTTTTTTAATCCTCTCAACAAATCTGGGCAATTTAGACCTGTTTCATGGATGAGAACATGGGGGCTCAGACACAGTAATCTGGGCAATTTAGACCTGTTTCATGGATGAGAACATGGGGGCTCAGACACAGTAAGCACCTTGTCTAAGTTGGCCTCAACAGGAGATGTTGGCTGTGGCCATTTAAACCCAGAGAGGTCAGCTCTGAGAGCCTGGTCCTTCCTTTCTGACCCCGACTCAGGATCACCCCTAGGTAACACAGAGTCAAGCCAGTCACTTGTGGATTTTTAAGAACTCAGGTAAAAGTATATTTCATTTTGATGATTCCAAGTCCTGGGTAAGCAAAGGAGATTATGGGTAGGTATGGTGAAATGTTATTTCTGTGTGTAGGATATATAATCCTTTTAGGAGAATAAAATTTTCTCAAGCCACTTGGCAGTAACTACTTTTATAAATCCATTCTATTATAAGGTATTATACTTCTAGCTCACTGGCCTGCATCTTCTAAATTTTGTATTTAATGTTTAAAATGAAATAAATACTTATTTGTATAAGGTATACTGTTTATACCTTATTACAAACTTGGGGAATGAGTTGAAATTGGGGTGCCCTAGGGGCTTCCCTCATAGTTCAGTTGGTAAAGAATCTGCCTGCAATACAGGAGACCCAGGTTCAATTCTTGGGTTGGGAAGATTCCCTGGAGAAGGAAATGGCAACGTACTCCAGTATTCTTGCCTGGAGAATCCCCTGGGCAGAGGAGCCTGGCAGGCTACAGTCCATGGGGTCGCAAGAGTTGTACATTGCTTAGTGACTAAACACCACCACCACCATAAGCCCTTTAAGGGCAGGAAGATCCATGCCTTCAAGCAGGGGCTCTTCTGCACGTGCTGTCTCATAGTGAGAATATTACTTAATAATTCAGCTAAATCCTTATTGCTAGACATTAACAGCCAACCCTCTGTATCCATGAGTTCTACACTCATGGATCCAAATTACTCGATGGACTTACCTGGTAGTCCAGTGGTAAGATTCCATGCTTCCAGTGCAGCAGGTATGGGTTTGATCCCTGGCTGGGGAACAAGGATCCCACATGTGTGGGGCGTGACCAAAAAAAATTCAAAAACATTCCAGAAAGTTCCAGAAAGCATAACTTGAATTTGCTGCATGCATTTACATTGTATTAGGTATTATAATCTAGAAATAAGTATATGCAGGAGAGGATGTGTGTGGGTTATAGCGAAATACCACTTCATTTTATAGAAGGGACTTGAACATCCATGATTTTGGTTTCCGTGGGGGTCCTGGAACAAACCATTCATGGATGTGAGGGACCACTGTATATTGTTTTCAGTTTTTAAAATGTGATCAACTACATTGTAACAAGTATCCCTTAGTTAGGTCATGGCTGATATACAACAATATTTCATTATAATTACTAGAAATTATAGATCAGATTTAAGACTTTTATAGATATTGCCAATTGGCCTTTATGAAAGTTGGTTCAATTTACATTCTCAGTAGTGTATGAAAGGCCCATTTTCTCAAATTAACACTGGGTTTACATTTTAAACAATTATTAGCAAAATTGAATATTGTTTTACATATTCATTGGTCTTTGTATTCCTTCTTTTCTGAATTACACTTCATTTCCTTGCCTCATTTTTCTTATTATTTTGCTTGTCTTTTTCCCATTAGTTGACAAGCAATTTTATATAGTGGAAATATTATTTCCACACTTTGCTCTATTTCATTGTGTAGAAATAAAAAATTCTACATGTTATGAGATATCAGAAAAACAAAAGACAAAAAGACAAATGGAGAAAAACAAAATTTTTAGTGATGTAACACTTTCCTTTTAGTCTCATGCTTAGAAAGTCCTTAATCATCCCAAAGGCTATAGAAAAATCCATTTTTGTTTTCTATTCATTTGTTAGTATGTTTATAGTTTTTATTATTAACATCTAAGGCTTTACAAGAACTGGAATTAATTTCTGATATGAGGTTTAAAGCAGTAATGATCTAACAATTTTTTCCAGGTAGGAAGTTCATTGCTCTACTATAACTTATTTAATAAGCCTGTCTTTCCTTGAGGATTTCAAATACCATTTTATTACATCCTAATGTATATTCTCATGAAAATTTGGATTTGTTTCTGGACTTCCTAGTCTATTCTGTGAACCCTAGTTTCTTTTAAATTCTAAAGCGATACCTCTTTCAGGGAGACTATAACTCTTCCCTGGTGGCTCAGAAGGTAAAGAAACTGCCTGCAATGCAGGATACCCAGGTTCAAACCCTGGGTTGGGAAGATCCCCTGGAGAGGAGAATGGCTACCCAGTCCAGTATTCTTGCCTGGAGAATCCTATGGATACAGTCCATAGGTTTACAAAGAGTCAGAAATGACTGAGCAACTATTATTATTATACCTATTCCAACAAGAGCTCCCAAATTATCAGAAACGGATTTTGCATAGCGTTGGAGGTTTCTGTTTATATTCTTGTCTCTTACACTAGACAGGGAGTTCCTTGAGGGCAGAGGATCTGTCTTATTCCTCTTTGAACCCAAAGTGTCTACTATGGTGCAATAAGAGGAGAACACAGCAGCTCACAGGGAAGGGGAACAAACCCCAGGCAGGGGGTGCCAGATTCAGCAAATGAAAGTACAGGGTGTCCAGTGAGAGTCGAACATCAAATCAACAATAAATAATTTTTGAATGAAAATAATTGGGATGTATTTGTCCTAAAATATTATCTGTTGCCTATCTGAAATTCACTTTTAAGTGGGAGTCCTATATTTTATCTGGTAACCCTACCCGGACTGGATTCAGGAGAACTGGCTTTGGTTCTGCCTCTGCCAGGACTGGCTAGGAGACCTTGGAAAAGCCATGGAACCTCTCCAGACCTCGGTTTGTCACTGTGGAGTTAGGACTTGGTTCGTTCCACAGACATTTATTGATCAAGGACGCACGACATACCAGGTTCTCTCAGGCAGCTGTGTGGCAAAACACAGGACTGGGAGGCAGGAGGTGGAGCTCTGACTCAAGTTCCCACCACCCACATGATAAGACTACCAGGGAGGAACTGGGCTAGGTGAGCTCTCCAGTGCCTCCCACCCTGCATTTCCAGGGCCCACCCAGACATCCCAATCAGAATTCCCACACTCCTTGGACTTTGCATTTGGCCTCAGCCCTTTGCCAGGCACTCTGCGCTGGCCAACAGGAACTCATCTTTTGCAGGCCAAAGGCAGCAGCTGACACAAGCTCAAGGCAGAAGGGCCCAGCTGGCTGAGTGCAGGCGTGCGTGATACAGCCTTGCATACATACACCTGCAGAGGCAGCGTTGCGGGCCAGGGGGCACTAACTCACAGCCCTCCTCCAGAAAGCCCCAGGGACCTTGACCCCAGTGTAGTGGTGCAGACTTTCTGCTCTTTAACCCTTCCTTTGCATGCAAAGGGAAAACAGCAATCTTCTTTTCTGATACCTCCCAACACGTGATAGCAGACTGAACAAGCCCAGCAGACTTGGGCCAGGTGGAGAAGCGTCATTCTGTTTCTCCTTTTTCCCTCCACACTATTCCTGTATACACCCGTGACAGAAGCCCACACAGCCTATGTACTTGGTACAAATGGCCCCTGCGTGCAAGCTAAGTCACGTCAATCATGTCAACATTTTGCAACCCTATGGACTGTGGTCTGGGCAGGGTCCTCTGTCCATGGGATTTCCCAGGCAAAAATACTGGAGTGGGTTGCCGTTCCCTTCTCCAGGGGATCTTCCCAACCCAGGGATCAAACCCAGGTCTCTTACATCTCCTGCATTGGCAGGTGGGTTCTTTACCACTAGAGCCAGCCAGGAAGCTCCCAAATAGCCCCTAGTTTGTGCCAAATATAGTGCTAAGCACTGGAGTTACAACAGTGTACAAAAACTAGCCCAGCCCTTGCTGCCATGGGGCTTGCAGTCTAGTGAGGGAGATGGCCATGAATCACCTGGTCAAGCTTATTTAACTGGAAAAGTATAAGGAGATACAAGGGCGTATTAGCAGGAAATCTATGTTGAGGGGATAGGTAGTCAATATCCCAATCAAAGGAGACTTGAGCAGGAGTTCACTATTCTAGGAGAGGTATTTCTGGAAGAAATAACTGTATGTGCCAAGGTCTTGAGGTGGGAGGGTGTGCCTTCAAGGATCTGAAGGGTTTCAACTTATGAATGGGTTGAAGACAGGGAGGGAACACACCGTTCAATTTATAATAGGAGAGAAACACTATTTACTCAAAGAAAGGGGTTTTCTAGTCACACAAGAGAGAAGACAATGGCACCCCACTCCAGTACTCTTGCCTGGAAAATCCCATGGACGGAGGAGCCTGGTAGGCTGCAGTCCGTGGGGTCGCTAAGAGTCAGACACAACTGAGCAACTTCACTTTCACTTTTCACTTTTCACTTTCATGCATTGGAGAAGGAAATGGCAACCCACTCCGGTGTTCTTGCCTGGAGAATTCCAGGGATGGTGGAGCCTGATGGGCTGCCATCTATGGGGTCGCACAGAGTCGGACACGACTGAAGCGACTTAGCAGTCAGACAAGAAGGAATTTGAGGGCTCTGAGCCCCCCAGTTATTTTATAAAGAACCTCTTAGAAAATGTCCAACACAACAGTTTCTTATCTTCAATACCTAGGATCCACAAGATCTCAGTTGGAACAGATATTGTTTATGAAACTGCATTCATAATCATGCTGCATTCATTTTCCTAAGAGATATCCCAGGTTATATAGAGTGATATGTTTGTTGAGAAAATTATAGGCCAAAGGAAAGACTCTTCCTGTTTTTGTTTGCAGTCCAGCCTTATTATGAATCATTTTAGATTTCTATGGGGTACTTTGCATTTTGCAAATAATGCTCAAGTCAGAGGCTCGAAAAGAGTACCAGTTTTGGAGGCAAAGATTCTTGCATTCAAATTCCAGTCGAGGGCCCATGGGCAAGTCACTAGCCCACTCCAATCCTATATCCCTGTTGAGTAAACCACCTACTTCTCACCATTTGCAAGGATGGAGGTAATGTATGTATAGTGCCCACTCTGTGCTCAGCACACAGGAGGAGCTTTGTAAGTTTAAGTTCCCTTCTCCACCATCCTAATATATTTGTTAAAGATGGGAGGCGAGAAGTATGTAGAAATGGGATGGAGAGAACAGTACCAGGGAGGCTCCAGCTATATACTTCACAAACCTACCAATCAAATCTCTAAATTGGGCCTCAGCTTTCCCTACATAAACATAGGCAGGACAGGGGTGAGCAAGAAGAGGAACTTGGCTTTGTTGGTTCCAGCTGGACCCTTCTGATTCCATAAACTGGGCTTCTCTGCCTGGTTCCTGCCCACATCATCGGCCCTGTTTTCATGCACTGAAGCTCTTTCCAGCCAAGTTCAAGGCTGTGCAAAGGATGGAGGCAAGGAAAGGAGAGGCACTTTCCCCAGACAGCCTGTAGGTGGCACCAGAGCAGCGCAGGAGCTGAGCATGGGTCTCAGCCATCCTGAACACCCAGCAAGGCTGTGGTGGTGAGGACCCTCTCAGCGGGGCAGGGACACGGTGGGCAGCCAGCTAGGCTGGGGTATGTGTCTGCACCATTTGAAAATGGCAGAACAGTCCTCTGGCTAATTTCCTTTCTTTGGTAGAATGATCATGTGACTTACCATTCAAATCCAGACACTGATCTGTCGTCAAATCCAGACTCTGGGAGAGTGAAAGCGTGCACTGTTACTAACTGCTTCCGGGACTACAGGCTTAAACACACCTGTCCCTGGCACCTTACCATCAGGTCACTTTTTCTTCATTGTTTTCATTCTTTCGATTTAAAAAAAATTTTTAATTGGAGGATAATTGCTTTACAACGTTGTGTTGGTTTTCTGCCATACAACAACGTGAATCAGTCATAAGTATATATATGTCCCCTCCCTACTGAACCTCCCTCCCACCCCCCAGTCAGAGAGCATCGGGTTGAATTCCCTGTGTTCTACAGCAGCTTCCCACTAGCTGTCTGTTTTACACATGGTAATATATATGTTTCAATGCTACTCTCAATTCATCCCACCCTGCTTTAATTTTTTTTAATACAGTATTTTTTTCCCCAATCACCAGTGTCTTTGAAAATGCCCTTGCAGTAGGATATTTTAGATCTTGAAACATGTGCTATAGCTTCTCATGTCTGAACAGAGTCTCTCTGAACCCTCTCCGAGGCTGATTTTAGCTTCCAGTCAGTAGATTCTGTGTTCCTTGGGATGCCAGCCCCAAGGCTCAAGAGTTAAAGATGTCAGATGTGGAACAGTGACCCTCGTATCAACTGCAGTGGGTGCATCATATGACGGTCTTCTTTACCAGATTTACTTCTGTAATTTTGTTCTGAATGCTTACAGCCTTTATCTCTTTGAATTTAACTATGTTGGTTTATTGAATTGCAAATAGACAAGTCCCATTAAGCAGGATTCTTGTATTTCCAAGATCATCCTGTTAACTCCATTCAGTCCCAAATTAGCATGTCATTTATCCCCTTGTTTCTGAATCCTTTTCACTTAATAGTCTCACAGACATCCATCCATTGCAACAAGGGCTCAAACTTTTCTCACTTCCATTTTTAGTTGATTCACTGATATCCAAGTAATGGTTTTGTGGGGGGAGTCATTAGTAGAGAACCATGCCCTTAAATGTATTTTTAGAGTTGGATTTTGCTAGTTAATAGCCTATCCTTTGTCATTCACACTCACTACAAATGACTAAAGATTTCTCTCTTAACCTAAAATCTAAGTTAGGCATTCTGTTTCATCTGAATAGATACTGTGAGAAATAATTTTTTTACTGAAATGTTCTCAGGTGGCTCAGGACAGTAGAGAATCTGCCTCTGATACAGGAGACTTGGTTTCAATCCTGAGGTCGGGAAGATCCCCTGGAGAAGGGAAAGGCAGCCCACTCCAGTATTCTTGCCTGGAGAATTTCATGGACAGAGGAGCCTGGAGGCCTACAGTCCATGGGGTTGCAAAGAGTCAGACACTCGACTGAGCGACTAACACTTTCAAGAACCACATGGTCACAAACATGCATGTAAACAAGAGGAAAATTAGGCTCTAAATGTTACAGGAAGGGGGGATCCCTTCCAGCGCCTGATAGTGGGCTCTTGCCTAACACTCAGAAATGAATTGTCTGAGGCGAAAAGTGCTAACCAAGCAAGAAACTTTACTGGGAAGGCGTGCCTGGCAGAGAGCCGTAGAGTAGGGGAACGCAGGAAGACTGCTCTGCCATGTGGCTCAGTCTCGGGTTTTATGGTGATAGGATTAGCTTCCAGGTTGTCTCTGGCCAATCACTCTGACTCAGGGTCCTCCTTCCTGGTGGCTCAGCACCACTCAGCCAAGATGGATTCCAGCCAGAAGGATTCTGGGAGATTGGAAGGCCATATGGACTGGACTCTCCTCTCTCCTTCTGATGTTTTCTGGTTTGGTGGTACCTTGTTAGTTTCATATTCTTTACCAGGACCTCCTGCTGCAAGATAACTCATGCAAGTAGCTAATATCTTCCCTGGCCAGGACAGGTGGTTTCAGTCAGTGATTCCCCTAACATATATAAAAAATGTTAAACTGTTATTTTTAGAGACAAGATTGTCTGTGTTTATTTTTTATTTGTGAAATACATTTTACATATGGTGAGGTACACATATCTTAAGTGTATAACTTAATGACTTCTTGCATATATATACACTGGTGTGGGCACCCCACTCAGTACTCTTGCCTGGAAAATCCCATGGGCGGAGGAGCCTAGTAGACTGCAGTCCATGGGGTCGCTAAGAGTCAGACATGACTGAATTACTTCACTTTCACTTTTCACTTTCATGCATTGGAGAAGGAAATGGCAACCCACTCCAGTGTTCTTGCCTGGAGAATCCCAGGGACAGGGGAGCCTGATGGGCTGCTGTCTATGGGGTCACACAGAGTTGGACACGTCTGAAGTGATTTAGCAGCAATCATGCCCAACTCAATATAAAGTTTCCATTACCCTGAAAGGTTCCCTCATGCCTGCTCCCAATCTTTATCCACCTCAAAAATAACTGTTCTGACCTCCACAATCACAAATTAGTTTTGCCTGCTCGTGAACTTCATAGAAATGGTATCATGCAGTATGTGCCCTTTTGTGGCTGACTTCTTGCTCTCAGCAAGCACGTGTGATTTATCCATGTCACTGGAGTGTACTGGTAGTTACTTATTTTTCACTGTTGCAGTTTTCCATATTTTATTACTCTCCTATTTATGTTTATGGGCTTCCCAGGTGGCTCAGTGGTAAAGAATCTGCTTCCAATGCAGGACACGAGGGTTCCATCCCTGGGATAGGAAGATTCCCTGGAGTGGGAAATGGCAACCCACTCCAGGATTCTTGCCTGGAAAAACCCATGGACAGAAGAGCCTGGCAGGGTACAGTCCATGGGGTCACAAAATAGTCAAATACGACTTTGTAACTAAAACAACAACAATTTATGTCTAACTCAGTGTCTTATGGCATCTGTTGTTCCTTTTGGCTGCTGCTGCTGCCAAGTCGCTTCAGTCGTGTCCGACTCTGTGTGACCCCATAGACGGCAGCCCACTAGGCTCCCCCATCCCTGGGATTCTCCAGGCAAGAACACTGGAGTGGGTTGCCATTTCCTTCTCCAACACATGAAAGTGAAAAGTGAAAGTGAAGTCGCTCAGTCATGTCCGACCCTCAGCGACCCCATGGACTGCAGCCTTCCAGGCTTCTCTGTCCATGGGTTTTCTTTTTGTCTAGATGGATATTAAAAACCTTCATATCAATAGGGCTTAGATATTTTTAGAAAACAAAAGCCAAAATCATCCAGTCTCTTTTTTTATAGTCGTTAAAAAGTCATTTATTTCAAAAACTGTTGATGATTTACGTAACAGTCATGAAATAAAATATATGAAATTAAAGCCATTTTTAACATTGTGGCATACTATGAATTACACATATTTGAAAGTTCTTCTCAAATGACATTGTAAACATAGCTAACTTATTTTTTTCATGTATTAGTAGCAATAAAGTCTAAATATTTCTTAAAATTCCATTTTCTTAATAAAATTAAACATGAAAAAATCAAGTTTAATTAACTTTTTCCATATATAAGTCTCCCCAGCTTGGATCTTGCCCCAGAAAAGAGAATAAAAGCTATATGAAAACTTTAAGCATTAAGATATTTCAGAGTAAATAAGGACGAGTATAATGGAAATCAGTCCTGAATATTCATTGGAAGGACTGATGTTGAAGCTGAAACTCCAATACTTTGGCCACCTGATGAGAAGAACTGACTCATTTGAAAAGACCTCGATGCTGGGAAAGATTGAAGGTGGGAGGAAAAGGGGACGACAGAAGATGAGATGGTTGGATGACATCACCGACTCAATGGACATTAGTTTAAGTAAACTCCAGGAGTTGGTGATGGACAGGGAGGCCTGGCGTGCTGCAGTCCATGGGGGCACAAAGAATCGGACACGACTGAGTGACTGAACTGAACTGAGTGGCTTTCTCTAAGAGGTAAAATGATAAATTTTTAAAATAATTTCATTTAGTTTCCATACTTTCTACAGTAAGCATGTACTGTTTCTATCGTGTAAATTACCCAGTTCTTAAATAGAAAAGTTTTCTTTCTGCCTTAATACAGATGAAGGTGAAGGGAACAAAAATGAAAGCTATAATAATTCTAACAGCAACATCAAAATTTTACAATTAATTTAGTTTTTAAAACTTTTTAGTTTTTATTGGAGTGTAGTTGCTTTACATATTCTACTGTACAGCAAAGTGAATCAGCTATACAGATACATGTATCTCCTCTTTTTTGGATTTCCTTCCCATTTAGTAAAGCACTGAGTAGAGTTTCATGTGAGATAGGATCTCTTCATTTTATACATAATACCAATAGTGTATATATGTTAATCCTAGTTTCCCTATTCACCCCATCCCTCCTTTCCCCCTCAGTACTCAAACATTTGTTTTCTATGTCTGTGTCTCTGTTTCTGCTTAGGAAATAAGATCATCTATATCAATTTTCTTCTGATTTCACATGTATGCATTAATATAGATATTTGTGGCATTTAAAAAATTTTTTAATTTATTTATTTGTGATGGGTCCTTGTTGTGGCACAGGGGTCTCCGTTGTGTCTCTCACTGCGGTCCGTGCACGGACTCAAGCTGGGGCACGTGGACTCCAGAGCACATGAGCTGAGTAGTTGTGGTGCACGGGCTTAGTTGTTCCGAGGCACGTGAGAGCCTAGTTCCGCCACCAGGAGGTCAAATCTGCGCCCCCTGCATTGTAAGGTGGTCCCCCTGGGGATCACCAGGGGGTCCCCATACATGATGTCTGTTTGATTTTCTCTTTCTGACTTACTTCATTCTGTATGACTGTCTCTAGGTCCATCCACATCTCTATAAATAACCTTTTTGTGGCTGAGTAATATTCCATTGTATATATGTGCTACATCTTCTTTGTGCGTTCCTCTGTTGATGGACATTTAGGTTGCTTCCATGTCCTGGCTATTGTAAATAGTGCTGTAATTAACACTGGGAGACATGTGTGCTTTTGAATTATGGTTTTCTTTGGGTATATGCCTAGTAGGGGCGTTGCTGGGTCACATGGTAGTTCTATTTTTAGTTTTTTTAAGGAACCGCCATAGCATTCTCCATAGTGTCTGTATCAATTTACATTTCCACCAACAGATCAAGAGGGTTCCCTTTTCTCCACCCCTTCTCCAGCATTTATGGTTTGTAGATTTTGTGATGATGGCCATTCTGACCCACGTGAGAGATATCTCATCATAGTTCTGATTTGCATCTCTCTAACAATTAGTGATGTTGTACATCTTTTCATGTGTTTGTTGGCTATCTGTATGTCTTCTCTGGAGAAATGTCTATTTAGGTCTTCTGACTATTTTTTGATTGAGTTGTTTGTTTTTTTTAAATTGAGCTCCTAGAGCTTTTTTTACGTTCTGGAGGTCAACCCTTTGTCAGTTGCTTTGTTTGCAAATATTTCCTCCCATTCCGAGGGTAGTCTTTTCATCTTATTTGTGGTTTCTTTTTTGTGCAAAAGCTTTTAAGTTTAATTAGGTCCCATTTGTTTATTTTTGCAAAACCATCCAGTCTTAAACCAAATTTCCTCCTCATACCTGCTGCAATCCACCTTCTTCTGATGGTACTTTCCCTCACAAAATTGGTAGAAAATCAAGGAAACTTAAAGCTTTTCACTGTGTTATCAGCTGAGGGATACTTGCTATCTGGACAACAGGACAGAATATTTACAATTCGAAATGCTGAAATAACTGTAGCAAACCCTTACATAGCACCTAATAGAATTCAAAGTACTTTACATTTATCGTGCTGTGCTGTGCTTAGAGGCTCAGTGGTGTCCGACTCTTTGCGACTTCATAGACTATAGCCCACCAGGCACCTCTGTCCATTGGGATTCTCCAGGCAAGAATACTGGAGTGTGTTGCCCTCCTCCAGGGGATCTTCCCAACCCTGGAATCGAATCAGGGTCTCCTGCATTGCAGGCGGATTCTTTACCAGCTGAGCTATCAGGGAAGCCCTTTACATGTATTATTTATCCTGAAAACAACTCTATGAAGTAGATACTATTATTGTCATCCTCGCTTTTCCAATGGGGAAACTGAGGCAAAGATAGGCCAAGTAACTGGCCCAATGTTGTAGAGCTAGAATTTGAGCCTGGATGGTTCTGGTTTCAGAGCTCTTTACTACCATCTTATGCAGCGTGAGCCTTTCTGAAGTGTTTTCTTCTGTTGGCCTGGGAGCAGTTTCTGAATAATTCAAATTTATAAATTTGCTTCAAAGAATACAACTAAATTGAAGTGGAAGATCTAATATAGAATGTGTGGCATTCATGAATAAATTATAAGATGCTCTAGTTTTAAATAACAATTATTTGCTTATCTTGTGACTTCTGCCAGGCGGGATGATGACGTGCCAAGCCTCATTTCCCTTCTCTTCCAGGAGAGGAGAAGGGCTCAGTGAGAGGCATGTTTTATCATACAAATCTCATCAGCTTTATCATCTGGAAAGCTGTAGACAGGTCTGTGCAGTCTTAACTGGTTGAGACAGAGCCGAGTGCTGCCATTTGCAGCAGCGTGAGCTTAAGAAAGCTGGTTTTGCCCTCAGTTCTGTTGCACAGGGTCATGTGAGCTTCGACAGTTAACGTAAGTAATCAACAGCTTTCTCACAGAAATGATCAGGGTTCTAGGTGAAGTTGTCTTCAAGTTTCCTTCTGTTGCTAAAGACAGGAGGTGGGGGCAGGCTGACTCTTCCACTTCTAGAAATCTGGTTATGAGCTTAATGGGGAAACGACCATGGTAATGGGGAGGGAGTATTTTTAAAAATCATTTATTTTTAAATTTCTGGCTGTGCTGGGTCTTCACTGCTGTGCGAGGGCTTTCCCTAGATGCTGCGAGCCGGGGCGTCTCTTCAGCACGGTGCTCTGGCTTCTCATTGCGGTGGCTTCTCTCATTGCAGAGCACTGACTCTAGGGCGTGTGGGCTTCAGCAGTTGGCAGCTCTTGGGCTTAGTCTGGATCTTCCCAGACCAGGGATCAAACCCATGTCTCTTGCATTGGCAAGTGAATTTTTTTTTTACCACTGGACCACCAGGGAAGTCCAAGGAGAGGGTGTTTTTATTCTCCAAGGCAGCCTTTTCCCCTTGCCATGATCCACTCCGGAACTCAGCCTCTTTGAACAGCCTGAAGCCTGCACTCGGGGCCATACACCCAGTTTCCTGGCTTGTTTCTCAGCTTCCAGCTGTTGCTTGCTTGTTAACCTCTCCCACCACTGGTACAAGACCCATCCCTGAATACCCCTTGCAGCATGTAACCTTACCTCCCACCCAAGGCACCTTGCACCCTACAAGAAATATCTCCAACCTCAGCCTGGCATTCAAGGCTCTTCCTGATGTGGCCTTACCTCTTTCTACTCCATTGGGTCTCCCCTTGGCCCCTGCCAAATTGGGCCAGTTTTCCCCATACACAGACTGGGCTTTCCCACCTCCAGGCCTTTGCTTTCACCGCGGCTTTCCCCTGAACGCCTTCTTCCTCCCTCTCTCCAAGTCCAAATTATATCCTTCCTTCAAGGGCTTAACTACTAGGTCTCCAGAAAGAGTACCCTCTCTCTCTCTGTCTTTCTCTCTCTCTCTCTCTGCTCTCTCTCTCAATAGTGGCCCTGTATGTGTACTTTTCTTGGACATTTTTTACAGCGAGCTTTGGGCTGGAGTTGTGTCCATGCTGCATTAATCCAATTAGGCTGGAAAGCTCCATCAGGACAATGACCTTGTCTTTTCAGTTTTGAGTACCCTACCATCCCCAGGACACTGTAGGCATTCAAAAACTTGAATGGATGCATGAATGAACGAATGAGTGGGTGACATGAAACAGAAATAAACACTCTGTGAGATGAGAGGAGAAAACCCACTCCTGTAGGTCATGGTCAGAAAAGGTTTTGAAGGACAGTGAGGATCTGGACAGGCAGGGGAAGGAATTAGAAAGATCCCAGAGATGAGATCATACAGGCGTGCTGGGGACAATGAAAATGCAGCTGGCCAGAGCAGAGGTTCCCACAGAGAGGCAGGAAATGGCCATGTTTGCAAACTGGAGAGAAAGGTTTGCTATTGTTGCTCCAAAAGGCAAGAGAAAAGACTTGACCTGTGGACATAGTGATTCAAAATTCACGGTCAATGCCAAGTTTTTACAGTGAAACCTTTGGGGATGGCTCCTCAAAGATGACACCTTAGCTATACGGGAAAAGAAATTGAAAAAGAGCGGATATGTGCTGTGTATAACTGATTCACTTTGCTGTACACCTGAAACTAACACAAATCGACTATATTCTAATTAAAAAAAAAAAAAAAGTGAAGTCTTATGTTGGAAAGAAATGATTGCAATCCACCCAAAGAAGGCTGTGTACTCACTTGTACATTTTGGAGGAGAAAGGGCTCTTAGAAATGATTTGGTCAAACTCTCTTATTTGGCAGGAGAAACTGAGGCCAAAGAAGGGAAAACAGCCAGACAGTGATACAGATAGGACGAGACAGAGACAAGTACCATCCAGGCTTCCTTGCTGAGTCTTTCTCCCTGGGGCAGCCTAGGCAAAGGAAGCAGGGTGGGGAGATAGCCTCAATTTGTGCCTTTTTTTTTTTGATTCAGCTATTCCCAGGGAGATGAGACAAGTTAGGACAAGCAAATTCCACAGTCCTTCTGGCAGGCGCTCGAGGTGCTATGTGGGTTTCAGCCCCAAAGGCCACTGCTATGGATCTATCTAGAATGTATTTCACCCATAGTCACGGTGCAATCAGGGAAGGCCTTGAATGCCTCTGAGAGCTGGACCCTTTATCAGGCAGATGAAGGCCTCTGGGGAGAAGGGGAAGGGCAGGGACTGGAGAGGCTGTAGCACCTGGTGAGGAAGCACCTGTGGCAGCTTGGGGGGGGGGGCTCCCTCCTTGTACTTCCAGGTGGGTCAGAGGGAGCCACCTCCCATCTGGCCTTCTCTAAGAAGAATTATATTTCCTTTCCCAGTTCTGAGCTTGTCTCTCTCCTCACTCAGTGATAACATTGTGTTCCTTTCCCAGTGATCAGCAGCCCTGGGAAGCAGCAGTTTTGGAAGGAGAGGCTGGCAAAGTGAATGCGGCATGAACCCACCCAAAGACCAAGATCTATTTTGCAGTCTCTGAGCACCCCGGACCACACCCCCCACCCAACCACCCCCGACTCCGTGTCTGGCTAAAAGACAGTGCAAAGATTTGTCATTAGAGGCTTTTGTTCCTGTGGTGGCTCTAACAACAAGTTGCTGTATGGGCAAATCACCCAACGTCTCTGAACCCAAGTTTTCTCCCCTATAAAGGGGGAGAATGCCACTATCCTCTCTGGGTGGAGTATCAAGTGAAAGTTCAACTCTACATCCCTTGCCACTGTTCCATTTATGATCTCCTCAACCACCACCTGCAAGTGATCAGTTTCTGCTCTGCTGGGCTAGAGATGAGAGGACCAACCAGGAAGCAGCTGAAACTTTGGTAGAAGTGCCCCTGGGAAGCAGATCATAGGGTGTGACCCACGACTAGGATTCTCAGTGATGAAGGAGAATGACAGGAAGAGTCAGGGGGAGAAGGAAAGGAAGAGGACAGGGTCCATTCATTCAGCTCTTGCTCATTTGAGCCTACTGTGAGCTGGGCCACGGCCATGAAGGTATCGAGTCCTAACCACTGGACCACTGGGGAATTCTCTTTCCTTCACTCTTTGAACAAACTGTTGTTGAAGGACTTCATGAATATGCCAGGACCTGGAATACCCCAGGATGGAGAGAGGTGGGCAGGCAAATGAGCCACTGGAGAGAGGCCTCCTGTTTTGTTTCTGGAGGGGAGGGGAGCAGGGAGGCTGGGAAGGCCAAGGAAGACTCTGAGTGCCCTGACAGGTTTGGGCTACATGGTCACAAGGAACTACTGAACCCCTTCTGGGAAGGGAAAGGCCAGCCTCAGGTTCTAATTGGCTGCTGTGGCCAGTGAAATGGAACTGGGGATGAAGCAAAGATGATGGAAGGAGGAAGGGGTGAGAGTCTGGAGATGGTGGGAGGATCTGGTGATTGGTTGGCTCTCGAGGGTAAGGAAGGGGAGTGGGCACCATGATAGCATGTGTTCACTGCAGCCAAAGATAAACTGGGGGCTAGGAGAGCAGAGCCTCCACTAGCTCAGGTTCCCCATTCCCACTCCAAGACTGTCTCATGGAATCAGAAGGGAGTGTCTGAATGGGCCTGGATGGCCCAGGCTGTTCTGTCCCGGGTGGGAGTGGGGTAGGGTAAATGGATCACTTCCACAGGCCCTCCTAGTTCTGCCCTTCTGTGCTCCTGTGGTTGTGCCTGGATCTCCAGGCGTAACTTGACTTTTATTAGTCTAAGCACTGAAGATATTATGGTGGTCTTCCTTGGGAGTTGGAAAGGGATTCACAATAAAAACAAAACTAGAAACATGAGAACACATAACAATTGTATGGTTGCTGAAAATAAAATGGTTTCTAAGTTTTCCCGTTGCAACAGACAGAATAGTTATTCCAAATAAATACTCGGAAGCCAAACTTCTTTTGTTCTTTTTTGGAGGGTGTGTGGGCTTTGGAGTTACATTAGGCCTGCCTCAGTTTACCCATTTATTGGGTCACTCACTCTGAGGACCTTTCAGTTCCAAGCCTTCAGGGAACCCGTGCACATCAAGGGGTGGGAAAGGCTGTAGAAGCCTACTGTTCTCCCTGGGGCAGGGGACCTGTTGATCCCTCTGTGATATCTGGCATAGCCCTGCCTGTACCCTGAGGGCTCAGCAGGTTCATCAAGGGGAGAAAGGCTTTGATGCATTATTAAGGGCTCGGCCTGACCGACAAGCCTTCAGCTGATTCCCAGCCTGTGACTCACACAGGCTGGAGCTCAGCTGAATTCAGGGGAAACCTGGTGAAGAGAAGCTGTCCAGGCCAGGAGTGGGAACAAGGGGAAGGGGAGACTCTGACTGGAGTGAGCTCTGCTGTGTGGACTGCAGGGAACCAGAAGCTTGGGGATTTTTGGTCGGCATGTCCTGGAGCCTTTAGCACAAAGATGGGCATCTAGGGAGAGGGGGATGTAAGCTATGAAAACTAAAGCAGAGCCACGAGACCCAGGCCAGAGCAGAGCACACAGTGGCAGCTGGTGTGATGTGGTATGCCTGGGGCAAGACTTGTGCCTGGCGCATGGTAAGAGCTCAAAGAGTAATGATGAACCAAATTCCCACCAGCAGACCTCATGCAGGGTCACTCAAGACTCTCCTACCGCTCTGGCCCCCCACAATGGAGTTTTGCCTTATGATGCTAAAGATCTAACGCCATTACAGCCAAGCAGCCAGAGGCCCTCTCCCCACCTGGTCCTTCCTGGCCTCGGCCACACACCACCTCCAGGAAGCCCTTTGTGTTCACCGTAATCTGGCTTCTTCTCCTCAGTGTGTAGTCTAGGGGAGCTGCACTGGGCAGACCCCAACTAGCCCCATGGTGTAAGCTTGACATGGAAGTCGCTTGCCTGGATTCTGACTCTAGGTCCCAGTATGGCAATGCTGTCCACTAACCATGTGGTCTCAGGTAAGCTACTTAACCCTTCCAAGGTTCTGTCTCCTCATCCATAAATGAGAACTAATAATAGTAACTATTGTTATTGCTCCTGAGCTGTGTAAGGTTTCCGTGAGAAGAGAAGGGCCTGGCAGAGGAGAAGCACTAAATATACATGAACTGGATGAATGAATGAGTGAACAAATGAAGTGAGACCTTCCTATGGCATGGCCTAGAGAAACATCTCCTGGCTGGCGAGGACCAGAAAGATCTGGGCTAAACCCTCCCTATCTCTCAGAAAGCAACAAGGGCCAGCAGGCAAGGGCACAGGAAAGAGTGAGAGTGAGGAGGATAACTTCAGGCCTTGGGGGAGGTCTGCAGGGGTCCTTCCGGACACCAGGCACTGAGGCAGAAGACAGTTAAAGGCTGGAGCCATCCCAAGCCTACTTGAGTCATCACGAGATTGAAATGCAGGCACCCAATTTACATGACAAAGCTCCTTTTGGCAGGAGTGGAAATAACTATGGTTCTAAGAAATAATTTAGCCACAAAGAAAGACATTAAGAGACAGAAATAAATGTGAATGCCCAGTTCAAATTCTCTCGCCTCCAAAAATGGTCCAACTTCCTGGAAGCTGGTGCTTGTAAGAGGCATTTCCATCACTCCCACCCAGACCCTCCCTCAGAGAACCCCTCTCAGAGGTAACGTGCCTAGTCCTCTAGCAGGGGAAACAGTTCCATTTGCTGCCAAACCTTACATGTCATTTCTTTCACTTAATTATTTTTCCTATGATCTTTGTCATGCCACCGCTTTCAAAAGCTGTGGTCTCTGCAGGTCATGGGGTAACATCAAGGAGGCAAAGCTAGCACGACTCATGAGATCTTCAGTTCAGTTCAGTTCAGTTCAGTCGCGCAGTCGTGTCTGACTCTTTGCGACCCCATGAATGGCAGCACGCCAGGGCCACCAACTCCTGGAGTTCACTTAGACTCATGTCCATTGAGTCAGTGATGCCATCCAGCCATCTCATCCTCTGTTGTCCCCTTCTCCTCCTGCCCCCAATCCCTCCCAACATCAGAGTCTTTTCCAGTGAGTCAACTCTTCACATGAGGTGGCCAAAGTACTGGAGTTTCAGCTTTAGCATCATTTCTTCCAAAGAAATCCCAGGGCTGATCTCCTTCAGAATGGACTGGTTGGATCTCCTTGCAGTCCAAGGGACTCTCAAGAGTCTTCTCCAACACCACAGTTCAAAAGCATATTGTTACCCTGCTTATTTAATTTATACGCAGAGTACATCATGAGAAATGCTGGACTGGAAGAAACACAAGCTGGAATCAAGATTGCCAGGAGAAATATCAATAACCTCAGATATGCAGATGACACCACCCTTATGGCAGAAAGTGAAGAGGAGCTAAAAAGCCTCTTGTTGAAAGTGAAAGAGGAAAGTGAAAAAGTTGGCTTAAAGCTCAACATTCAGAAAACAAAGATCATGGCATCTGGTCCCATCACTTCATGGGAAATAGATGGGGAAACAGTAGAAACAGTGTCAGACTTCATTTTTGGGGGCTCCAAAATCACTGCAGATGGTGACTGCAGCCATGAAATTAAAAGACGCTTACTCCTTGGAAGAAAAGTTATGACCAACCTAGATAGTATATTCAAAAGCAGAGACATTACTTTGCCGACTAAGGTCCGTCTAGTCAAGGCTATGGTTTTTCCTGTGGTCATGTATGGATGTGAGAGTTGGACTGTGAAGAAGGCTGAGCGCCGAAGAATTGATGCTTTTGAACTGTGGTGTTGGAGAAGACTCTTGAGAGTCCCTTGGACTGCAAGGAGATCCAACCAGATCCACATTCAGAAAACGAAGATCATGGCATCTGGTCCCATCACTTCATGGGAAATAGATGGAGAAACAGTAGAAACAGTGTCAAACTTTATTTTTCTGGGCTCCAAAATCACTGCAGATGGTGACTGCAGCCATGAAATTAAAAGACACTTACTCCTTGGAAGGAAAGTTATGACCAACCTAGATAGTATATTCAAAAGCAGAGACATTAGTTTGCCGACTAAGGTCCATCTAGTCAAGGCTGTGGTTTTTCCTATGGTCATGTATGGATGTGAGAGTTGGACTGTGAAGAAGGCTGAGCGCAGAAGAATTGATGCTTTTGAAGTGTGGTGTTGGAGAAGACTCTTGAGAGTCCCTTGGACTGCAAGAAGATCCAACCAGTCCATTCTAAAGGAGATCAGCCCTGGGATTTCTTTGGAAGGAATGATGCTCAAACTGAAGCTCCAGTACTTTGGCCACCTCATGTGAAGAGTTGACTCACTGGAAAAGACCCTGATGCTGGGAGGGATTTGGGGCAGGAGGAGAAGGGGACGACCGAGGATGAGATGGCTGGATGGCATCATGGAGACCTGATCTTTAAGGATGGACTCAATGGACGTGAGTCTGAGTGAACTCCGGGAGTTGCTGATGGACAGGGAGGCCTGGCGTGCTGCGATTCATGGGGTTGCAAAGAGTCGTACACAACTGAGCGACTGAACTGAACTGAACTTTTCCTATTCTACGTACCTAACATTCCCCCCACTCCGCAAGAGATGAGAGGCCCAATTCTTTGGGAATAGGGGCATCAGGGCCTTTCTGGCTACTTCCTGCTGAACTGTGATGGTGCAGGGCATTGGGCCTACCCCTCTTGCTAGTCTCAGGCCTCAGAGTCCTTATAGTGGTGTCCATCTAAGTGTGAGTGATATTATCGTGTTGAACTGGCACTGCCCATGTTGTAGCTTGTTGACCTGAGCAGAGACAAGACAGCTTAGACAATTGATAATACATGGAACAACCATAAGCAGCATCAATATGGCATAACAAGGACTAGTAGGTGCATTAGCCAACTCCAAATCCACATCGCCAGGATGGCTCAAGTCCCTCCTTCTTCAGGGATCAGAAATCTATCTCCTGTCTGTTTTGGAGTACAACCCCTGCAAAACTCTCCTTGCTCTTTAAAGTGATCCTGAGAAATCTTATCCCCAGAAACTTAATTTTGGGGGCGTTCATTAGAATGGCACTCATTTGCAGTCCTGAATAGGTGTCTGAGAGCTCCCAGGGGCTCACAGGTGTATTAAGTATCCTATTCTGTTTTCTTCCATGGCTTGACTTGTGAGTAGTGAATCCAGGAGTTGAGTCCTGGTACCTTGACTGCTCTGGTGGTAGAAAGTATTACAGGGTAGGGGGTCCTTCCATGTGGGCTTCAGTTGAGCCTTTGGGGACCCATCTTTCAAGACTTTAATTAGGACTTGTGTCCCCAGAGCATATAGTGGTGACTCCTTAGAATCTTTTGGGTCCTGGTTCATACCCCACAAGCATATATCTTGTTGGAATTGCCCAATGGCCATAGTATAAGACTCCAGAGGGTCTGAGCCTCTGGATCTAAGAAGAGGTCATTGACATAAACAAAAGGTCTCCCATATAGCATCTCATAAGGACTAAGACCAACCTGTTCCTTAGGTGCAGTACAGGTGCGGAGGACAGCTATTGGTAAAGCCGCCTTCCATCCCAGGGAGGTCTCCTGGGTTATCTTTCTATCGCTGATTTTAAGAATTGATTGGCTCTTTCTACTTTTCCTGAAGACTGAAGCTTCCAGGCACAATGGAGATAATAAATACTGCCCAATGCTTTAGAGATCCCTTGGGTGACCTTAGAAGTAAATGATGTCACCTTGTCACTTTGTAATGATCTGGGCATACCAAATCATGAAATAATTTCATTGAGCAATTTTTTTACGACCTCCTCAGCCTTCTCAGTCAGGGTGGGAAAGCCTTCAATCCATCCTGTGAATGTATCTATCATGACCAATAGATCTTTATGCCCTTGAGAAACTGGCACCTGGATAAAGTCCATCTGCCAGTCCTCTCCTGGGTAAGCCCCATGTTGTTGGATGGGCTGGGCCAGCTGGGGTCTTCAAGCTTCTTGTTGTTTAATTAACAAGTGGGACAAGAGGAGACCACTTGCCTTATAGTTGTCTGGAGGCCTGTTCCTCTGAAGGACCTTTCTAGAAATCTTTGGACGGCCTTCTCCTCTAAATGAGTGGTGGCATGTAAGGAGTTAACCAACTTCCATTGGAGGTTTCCAGGCAGAAAAAGGAGTCCCTCCTTTTGGAACCACCCCATGTAATCTTCTTGAAAGCCCTCACTCTTAGCTTTAAGAGTCTCACCTCCAGTATATGAAGGAGTTTCTGGCAAATTAGTCTGTGGAACTAAGGTGGCAACCCCTATTAGGTCATTGTTCTGTAATGCTGCTCTCTTAGCTGCCTGATCAGCTGCTTGGCTCCTTTGTGCCACTTGTGTGCTCCCTTTTTGGTGTCCTTTACAGTGGGAGACTGAAACCTCAGTGGGCAGATGGACTGCCTCCAAGAGCCTAAGGATTTGATCACCATATTTGATTGGGGACCCTCGGGTGGTCAAGTGGCCCTTTTCTTTCCAAATAGCAGCATGTGCATGTAGCACCAGGAAGGCATACTTGGAGTCAGTGTAAATGGCTTCTCTTTTTCCTTTTCCCAGCTCTAAAGCTCGAGTCAGAGCTATGAGCTCAGCTAATTGGGCTGAAGTACCCGGTGGCAGAGGCTTAGCCTCTATGGTCTCAAAATTGGAGACTACTGCGTATCTGGCTCTTCTTTTACCATCCAAGACAAAGCTGCTTCCATCAGTGTACCAGATTTCCTCAGGATTGCTCAGAGCAACTTCCGACAATCCCTCTCGGGGTTTTGTCCAGTGGTCCAAGGTTTCTAGGCAAGAATGAAAGGGGAGAGAGCCCTCAGGGGGTAGGCAGGAGGGTGGCTGTGTTAAGAACCTCACAAGGAGATATAGTGAGGCCTGGATTTTCCATCAGCACTACTTGATGTTTGAGGATTCTTTGACCAGACATCCATAAATGGCCTCTCCCATTTAGGAGTTGTTTTACTTGGTGGCTGGTAAAAATAGTTTGCCCTCAAAAAGAGTTTTAAAACATCTCCTATTAGGAATGCAATAGCTGCAAGGCTTTGAAGGCAGGGAGAGATTTCTTCCCAATAAGGGAGGACAGTCAGGGACCACTAGAAATTGATGGGAAAATATTTATCCATCCCTGAAACAAAGTGCTCAGGTGAATCTTTTTGTAATTGTTTTTCTTATAGCACTCAAAGTGGTACAGGTTTGGGAGGAGAAGGCTCCGGAGTAGGAAGTCAGGACAGGGCAGGTAGTCCCTGTGTAAACCAAGAAATTCTCGGGCCTACCTGCAGTTGCACCCTTGGCTCCAGCCCCGTGATGGTTATCTGTGACAGGCAGGCTGGCTGGAGTGGGCCTCTTCAGTCCTGTTGAACCTTGACACTTGACCTTGAGGCTCTTGGGTCCCAAGGGCAGAGTGCCACCCAATGTCCCAGTTGATGGCATTTGTAGCAAGCTGTTTTAGGAGACTTGTCATGGTGTGGACACTCTCTGGCCCAATGCCCTGCCTGTCTACAGATTAGGCATTTGCCTCATGCCTTGTCCTTTAAGATCTCGGGGTTTGCCATAGGGCTTCCCTAGAGGGCAGGCAGCACATGGGCGTGCCTTGTCTCTTTCCTTTCTCCCTTTCCTGGGCCTTGGCCTCTTCCTGTTCTCTGTTATAAAAGGTATTGGTGGCTGTCTGGACCATCTCATCTAAAGAGGCAGCAGGGTCCTGCTGCTGTAGCTGTTGTAACTTTATTCTGATATCTGGTGCACACTGGGACAGGAATTTGTCCTTAAAATCACCTGTCTCTTGTAAGAGTCTAAGTCCAGATTGGTAAACTTTTGGAGGGCCTCTTTTAGCCTTTCCAGAAAGGCAATAGGGTTCTCATTGGGCTCCTGAGTTATTGCTGAGAATTGGGCATAGCTCATTACTTTTTGCTGGGCTGCTTTCAGTCCTGCCTTCACGCAGATTAGAAAATGATCCCTTTCCCAGATGTGCTCAGGGCCATTATAATTCCAATTAGGATCTCAGGAAGGGACTGCAATTTCCTTACTGGGTATTTATCATTTGACACGTGAAGCCCTGTTGCCTACGTTTGGGCTTCCTTTAAGACCCCAGCATGCTCAGGGTCTGATAAAGTTTGACTAAATATCATGTCCTTCCACATCAAGTCAAAGGTCAAGGTAATGTGTTGGAATATATCTATATATTTGCCTGGGTTATCTGTTTAGCTTCCCAGGTCTTATTTGATCTTAGTTCTAAGATGAAGGGCATATGGACACATGGTCCTAGTTCTCCTCCAGTTTTGACTAAGGGACATATGAGCTGGTTTTTGTGGAGGGAGTGCTCTCAGATACGGAGGCACATTTGGATACAAGGAAGGAACACCAGGCAACTTGGGAACTGTGGGAGGCTCCAGTCTCTTTGGGAGCATGGGAGGTGAGCCTTCACAGGGGTGCTCCTTCTCTTGGTTGCCTGTGCCTAACACCATTTTCCTAGTAGGCTCACTTTTAGGGCATACAACAGTCCCATACTTAACACAGAATTCCTTCACATCTCTTAGTTGGAAGAAAATTTGGACATAGGGGATCTCTGTCCATTTCCCTTGTCTTTTGCAGAACAATTCTAGCTGCAGGAAGGCATTGTAATTTAAACTCCCATCCTCAGACCAGTGTTCCTCGTTCCCCCAGAGGATACTGTAGCCATGCAGTGGCACAAAAGAATTTTAAGCGACTTCTCCTTAGAGTTAGAGGATCGAACAGCTTCTAGTTATCAAGGCTGCATCTCAAGGGGATCTGCTGGGAAGTGGATTGGTTATTTCCCATGTGAAAGACAGTCATGACAGGGAGGAAAAGAAAAAGAAAAAACTAACAGGTCTCCTTCAATTTCCATGGGTGGACTTCCTTAGGAGTGAGTCTTTCTGAAACTTATCCTACCCAATACTGTGGCAACCTGAGAGCCAGGTGTCCCCGGGTCAGGGTGCAGATCCCCAGGCAAGCTGAGGCATGATAGCCTCCTGGAGATCGAATCCCTGGGCAGGTTGAGGCAGGTCGGCCTACTGAGGATTGGGTCTGGGCAGATCGAGGCATGACGACCTCCTGGGACCCCTGGACTGGTGGATCCCCAAGCAAGTTGAGGCATGACAACCTTTTGAGGACCAGATCCCTAGGCAGATCAAGGCAGGTTGACCTCCTGGGAACCCTGGACGGGAGTTGGGCATCCCCAAGGTCTCCAGTGTGACCAGTGCTGGGCAGGATTAAGGGGTTGTAGTTTTAACTCATTGCCAGTTTGTTCACTACAGATGGGAATAGATATCATGATGTAAAGCCATCCAAGCCTGTGCCCTGAGACCGGGAAAGAGTGAAACAGTCATAAGCCTTACTTACTGCTTACTTACTGCTCTAAGGGATTGTAAGTCACTGATTTCTTCCCCTAGTCCTCCATAAGAGCAGTTTAGGGTGTCTCCAATGATAAACATTTCATTGTCATAGACCCACTTTAGGTAATGACAGAAGTAATGACAAAGGAGTGGGTTATCTGGTCATGTTAGGGGCATTAAGGTATTTTAATAATAGACTGGGTGGAGGTTCGAGGAAACAAGAAACGTGAGATTGTAAAGGAATTAAGATTTTGTGAGGCATATGTCCCTCCAGCCATAGGAGCGCAGATCTCCTACCTTAACTGGAGGTCTTCTGGAATCTGAGACTGAGCCACGTGAGCCTTCTGCTGAGTTCATATTTCGTTGTCCCAATTTCTAGCCTCTTGTCCCTTCCCCTGTGCTGGGTTTTCCTTGCATTCTGCTTCTACCGTGGAGCTTTCCCTGAGTTGGGCTCCTGCTGTGCTTGGCCTCCTCCTTGCTCGGACTGTGCCAAGGTTGTTTCAGACGGGTTAAATCTGAGTCACAGCACCATAGATGTCAGGGGCATATAAGCTCCTGGGTTCTGTCTGTCTCAACAAAAATTGGAAGCGTCGGATGTTAAAGCCCTTGGTGTATCACAGCTCTTGGATAGTCTGTGTTACAGTTCTCAGACAGATCGGTTTAGAAAATAAAGGGGAATACATCCCTGAGGTGTGAGGGCATGAGACCCAAAAGAGGGATGGGGGTGGCGGTGGGGGGTGGGGAGAGAGACCCAGCCCTTTGGCTCCTCTTTTTAAATGTTTTTTCCTCCCCCTGGGCCTGCCCTGTGTAAATTGGGCTAGCCAGGAATGCTGTTTGTTCTACCCGAGCTCCTCACTCTGGTCCTTGGACCTTCCTTTGTTCTATTTTTGCAGGCTTTTCCCTTCTTTTCTTTTAGTCACCATTATTCTGGACTACTTTTCCCTATTCTACCTACCTAACATTTTTATCCTTTATATCACTTGGCTCACTGATGGTTACATGGTTGCGGTTAAACAGGTACTTGTGAATTAACTGTGAGGTTTTTTTTTTTTTTTTTTTTTTATAAAGAGAATATGTTCCTAGGTACTACTGTCCAATTCTTAAGTTCTCCATTCCCAGAGAAAATATTTATTCCAAGGGGTACTGATGAAGATGTGTATGGAGGTGAATCTCAGCAGTCAACAAAATTGATTGTTTCTACATCCTCACTTCCCAAAGACTCTTTTCCTCTCAACTCACACATCTTAGAAAAGCTCTCAGTAGTGGCAATAAATCTGAGCTCATCCTGTTATAGTACTTAATGGACTTAAGAAAAGCTGAGCTGAAAAGTCGTACCCAGGCAGGAGTTACAAATTATACAAGTTAGGATAAAAGCTTCATAAATATTGACTCCACCTAATGGTTTATGTCAGAGGAAGAAATCTCATTATGATAATGGCATCTTCTTCCAAAAGCACTGCTCTTTGCACTGAAGTTCTCTGGGTGCACTAATATCATCAAGAATTAACTGAATTGTTCAACATCTAATTTCATCCATTACTTAATGTATGATAGCATAGAAGATTTCTCACAGTGAAATCTTGAAAAATATTGTAATGAGAAATAAAAGGAAATTTGTGGGTGGCAAGGTAGCATTGTGAATCAGCTAAGATTAAGCAAAATGGATTATGTGAAACCAAGCAAATTTGAATGACTGTGTTCCATTCAAATCTTCAGGTCACCAGTTAAAATGAGACAAATTCTTTTGCTGGTTTGACTAAGGCTTACATAAGTTCTTACATTTGTTTAGCCACCCAGAAAGACTTCCTGGAATTCAACAAAAGGGGAGGAGATGACTCAGTCAAGGAGAGGAAAGTGACATATTGTGGTAAGGAGTAAGTCACTACTATAAATGGAAGAAAAAGAATAATAAACTAGAATACACACAGAGACACACAAAATCGACTTAGTGAGAAAAAAAAATAGTAACCATTCTAAGTTAAGGGCTTCCCTGGACATTCAGACAGTAAAAAATCTGCCTGGAATGCAGGAGACCCAGGTTCGAGCCCTGGGTCCAGAAGATCCCCTGGAGAAGGGAATGGCTATCCACTCCAGTATTCTTGCCTGGAGAATTCCAAGGACAGAGGAGGCTTGTGGACGACAGTCTATGGGGTTGCGAAGAGTCAGATATGATTGGGTGACTAACACACATGCACATTCTAAGTTAAACAAAACAGTGATGTTTTCATAGTTTAAATTGATGGATTTTTTTATGAGGCTACTATGGATCTATTATTGTGTTCAGTACCATGTTGGGTATGAAAATATATGACAAGAATTTAGCATTATTTTTAAGATGATTTTGCATGACAATATAGCTTATAAGAAAGTGTTTAGCAAAATTTTGCACAGAATATTTAAGGAGACAGAATCTAAGATATAATTAATCTCAGCATCTTATATGGGGAAGACTGGAGTCCAGATCTTCAAAGTCCCAATATTATATGGCAGAGCAAATTGTATTCATTGTTTTTCTAAGGTAAGTGACAAAAGAGCATGGAACCTGACTGGATAATAATGAGCATATTTCTTAAGTACATTTTATAATGAATAATATTTTCTTAAATTAATTTTCTTAGTAAATAGAGATGATCTAAATGCAAATAATGAATGGTGAAATTCATTAATTCCCTTTGACCAACATTTATAACCACAAACTATGTGACATGAATCATGCTAATTTTTTTATATCTCATATTTTCTTGCTTAATTCTCACCACAGGCTGGAAGATATATATTACAGTGAAAAATAAGGAATAACTATCCTCGTCTTCAAGCAACTCAGATTTAGACAGTGATCCAGACACTGACTTAAGTAGCAACCAATATTATGCAACAAGTGCAGTAACACATAGAATTGTATTATACTATAAATATATGGAAAAGAAACAATTTATTCTTCCCTTAGGAGATTTTATAACTGTTAATTGAGAAAACAATCTTGGATTTCTGTTTTTTAAAAATGAATTTCCAAGGTAGGTTAAACGAAGGTTGAGAATCTTCTCAATGATGGGAACTGTAGGAACAAAAGAATGATCTCTTGAAAGTATTTTCTTAACTCCACTGCAGAGTGAGGCAAATTTTAAGAAACCAGATCTCAGAGCAAGAGAAAGGAAAAAGCTGAAATTAGGGTTAGAGAAGGGCAAATAGGACTCCTGAGATTAGTTCCTAACAGGAATAAAGTCAGGAATGGCCAAACATATATGAATTACTTTATGAGGCAGACACTTACAAGGGACAAAATCTTTAAGTTAATTTGCAGCCCAAATCCCAAAGTCACACACAAGGAGAAAGAGAAAAACACTTATAGGGAAGCTCTTTATTTGAAGAGATTCTCATTAAAAACTGCTTTTTGCTCCTGAGCTTCTCTAGGAGAAGCCTTGATTCAGGTTCTAAGTGAACTGCAGGATGCCTGCCAGGTTCCTTTTCTGACATCATTTGGTTTTCAACACTGTTCTTCCCTACAGATAATAACATTCTTTCTCAAAGATAGCAAGCATAATTATAGTTTGTTGCTTGGTCTATATACACATTAATATGTTCATATATATATAATTATCAATTAGTTTGCCTATTAATTCAAAGTCATGCTCAATGCCAGCTATTTCCTAACTTAGAACAACAAAAAATGAAATATAATATATGCTAGCCTTTGTTTTCTCTTGTCCTCTTTTCCTCTGGCTCTGAGACTCTCAGCCCTGCCTAGTTTTAGGCATCCTTCCACTTTTCTTGAAATAGCCCTATTCTATGTCTAGAATAGTTCAGAGCCTTCTTGCCTCTAGCAGGTGGAGTTTAAACTAGTCATACTAATGGAAGACATCCAAGCACAAATAGGACTACAAATGGAGCCTTAATCATTAGATATTCTGTGGAAGACTGTTATAGACTAGGACCTCTTCTGGTTGCTGGGGATATAGTTATGAGCAAGACAAACATAAACCTTACAGGAATAGTGAACCTTATATTGCAACGGAGACAGACAATGCACAAAAGCGTACAAGAGTAATTGATTTCAGGTTAAGACATGTGCCATTCAGAAAAATATGGCACAGTGGGAGGCCATGATGGGCGGTCTCATCCAGTATGGAAAAATCAGAGATGTTGCCAGGGAAATGATGATTTTAACTGAGGAATGTGTGTGTGTGATGGAGGGAGCAGGGAGAGGAGAGTATGACTTCCTGATGGCACTAAGACCTTGTGGCAGGAAAAAAAAATGACATTTTTGAAGAATTGAAAGAAGGTTGTTGTGGCTGAACTGTGGTAAGAGAAAGGTGGGTCTGGACAAGATGGAAGATGTAGATATAAGTGGAGAGTGTAGGACCTCATTGACCATATTATGCCTTTTGATCTTTATCCTAAGTGTAATGGCAAGAAGTTGAAGGGTTTTAAGTAGGAGTATTACAGACTGGTATTTTCAGTTTCAAAAGATTATTCTAAAAGCTTTCTGGAAAATGGATTGAAAGGGACAAAAGTGGATGTGAAGAGACTTGGTTAAAAGTGTACTTCAGTAACAGAAGTGTGAATGACATCTTGGTCTAGGGAGGTGGTATTAAAGATAGAAATGGAAAGATCTGAAAATACTTATGAGTTTTAGACAGCACTTTGTTCTTGGTTGGAAAAGATGGAGAGGAAGGGTTTTCCTGAATGAGTAACTTGGTAAGGGCCCTATTTACTCAGGTAGTAAACATTAGAAGCGAAGTGAAGAACTAGAGTGAAAAATGAATGGTTCTCTTTTGTATATGGTTGAGAAAATTGTAAGAAAACCAGGCATGGTAACCAAAGAAAGGTGAGGTGAGAGATACATTTTTGAGTCTTTGATATGTAGATAATTAAAGTCATACATTTCTTAGAAGAGACTGAAGCCTGATAAGAAAAAAGAATCTAGAATCAAAACCTGAGGAAGTTCATCTTTTAAAGGTCAGAGGAGGAGGAAATGGTAAAAGAAACTGAAGAAGAATGACTAGCAAAGTAGGAGAACACCAGGGAGTTTTTCAGTAAGAAGAGTGTGGTCAACCAAGGAGATTCTGAAAAGATATCCACAAAAAGGAAAAGCTAAGCAGTAATAAGGTCATTGAGAAGGCCCATTTCAGTAGAGTTGGGAAGAGGAAGCTGAAAGCAAGATTGAAATAGGCTAAAGTAAATATCGGAGAAGGCAATAGCAACCCACTCCAGTACCCTTGCCTGGAAAATTCCATGGATGGAGGAGTCTGTTAGGCTGCAGTCCATGGGGTCGCGAAGAGTAGGACTCAACTGAGCGTCTTCACTTTCAATTTTCACTTTCATGCATTGGAGAAGGAAATGGCAACCCACTCCAGTGTTCTTGCCTGGAGAATCCCAGGGACGGGGGAGGCTGGTGGGCTGCTATATATGGAGTCGCACAGAGTCGGACACTACTGAAGCAACTTAGCAGCAGCAGCAGCAGCAGCAAAGTAGATATATGAGAAAGAACTGGGGGTAGCAAATTATTTCAGGAAGTTTGGTCTTGGTGGAATGGAGAAACTAGGAACATAGTTGAAAGACTATGTGAGTAGTCTAATAAAGTTTATTTCCTGTTTGTTTTAAGATGGGAGAGAGAAAAGCCCTGAGTACGAACAAAGGTAGTGGAGGTGATGGAATTCCAGTTGAGCTATTTAAAATCCTGAAAGATGATGCTGTGAAAGTGCTGCACTCAATATGCCAGCAAATTTGGAAAACTCAGCAGTGGCCACAGGACTGGAAAAGTCAGTTTTTATTCCAATCCCAAAGAAAGGCAATGCCAAAGAATGCTCAAACTACTGCACAATTGCCCTCATCTCACATGCTAGTAAAGTAATGCTCAAAATTCTCCAAGCCAGGCTTCAGCAATACATGAACCGTGAACAAGCCAGGCTTCAGCAATACATGAACAGTGAACTTCCAGATGTTCAAGCTGGTTTTAGAAAAGGCAGAGGAACCAGAGATCAAATTGCCAACATCCAATGGATCATCAAAAAAGCAAGAGAGTTCCAGAAAAACATCTATTTCTGCTTTATTGACTATGCCAAAGCCTTTGATTGTGTGGATCACAACAAACTGTGGAAAATTCTGAAAAAGATGGGAATATAAGACCACTTGACCTGCCTCTTGAGAAACCTATATGCAGGTCAGAAAGCAACAGTTAGAACTGGACATGGAACAACAGACTGGTTCCAAATAGGAAAAGGAGTATGTCAAGGCTGTATATTGTCACCCTGCTTATTTAACTTGTATGCAGAGTACATCATGAGAAACACTGGGCTGGAAGAAGCACAAGCTGGAATCAAGATTGCTGGGAGAAATATCAATAACCTCAAATATGCAGATGACACCACCCTTATGGCAGAAAGTGAAGAGGACCTAAAAAGCCTCTTGTTGAAAGTGAAAGAGGAGAGTGAAAAAGTTGGCTTAAAGCTCCACATTCAGAAAACGAAGATCATGGCATCTGGTCCTATTACTTCATGGGAAATAGACGGGGAAACAGTAGAAACAGTGTCAGACTTTATTTTTGGGGGGGCTCCAAAATCACTGCAGATGGTGATTGCAGCCATGAAATTAAAAAATGCTTACTCCTTGGAAGAAAAGTTATGACCAACCTAGATAGCATATTCAAAAGCAGAGACATTATTTTGTCAACAAAGTTCCGTCTAGTCAAGGCTATGGTTTTTCCTGTGGTCATGTATGGAGGTGAGAGTTGGACAGTGAAGAAAGCTGAGCACTGAAGAATTGATGCTTCGAACTGTGATGTTGGAGAANTAGATAGCATATTCAAAAGCAGAGACATTATTTTGTCAACAAAGTTCCGTCTAGTCAAGGCTATGGTTTTTCCTGTGGTCATGTATGGAGGTGAGAGTTGGACAGTGAAGAAAGCTGAGCACTGAAGAATTGATGCTTCGAACTGTGATGTTGGAGAAGCCTCTTGAGAGTCCCTTGGACTGCAAAGAGATCCAACCAGTCCATCCTAAAGGAGATCAGTCCTGGGTATTCCTTGGAAGGACTGATGCTAAAGCTGAAACTCCAATACTTTGGCCACCTCTGCAAAAAGTTGACTCATTGGAAAAGACCCTGATGCTGGGAGGGATTGGGGACAGGAGGAGAAGGGGACGACAGAAGATGAGATGGCTGGATGGCATCACGGACTCGATGGACATGGGTTTGGACATGTTTGGTGATGGACAAGGAGGCCTAGCGTGCTGTGATTCATGGGGTTGCAAAGAATCAGACATGACTGAGCGACTGAACTGAACTGAAGTGATAGTGGCACATGGAATTCCTGATCCATGATAGAAGGATAGACTGTCTTCACAGCTACCATCTCTGTGGAAACTGAAGGAAGATGGTGAATTTTGAGACATATTTTATAACCCAAGTCCCCTGTTGGTCAAGGTGACCCTAAACTAAAATGAGGTCCAAAATTCTTGAGTTTTTTTCCTCTCATCTCAATTCTAAGAGTCTAACTTCCTGCCATTTACAACATCTTTGCACTTAGATAAACTTTTTTCTTTCACAAACACTGCTAATTTAATTTTATATCCTCTGGTAGATACTGGATTTTGAACCCAACTTTTCTCTTTCTGTTCCCATAGGCTGTATTTCATATGATTTTTTTGCTCTGTGGTTTCACCTTGGTTACAGTTCTGAATGATGTTCTGTCTTGCCTCAAGTACTACAGGTGTAGAAGCATATATTTTAAGTCCCCAATCTGGGCCAAAATCTAAGCCTCTACTTAACTTCTACTCAAATAGTTACCATGCTGTCAATCATTGTCAAAAATGCTACTTGAAAACAAGCTAAACTCCCACATTATATTATGCAGGTACCTAGAAATTCCTGCATGGAGAAGGAAACAGCAGCCCACTCCAGTATTCTTGCCTAGAGAATCCTGTGGACAAAGGAGCCTGGTGGGCTGTGGTCCATAGGGTCGAACAGAGTTGGACACGACTGAAGTGACTTATCATGCTTGCATGCACTGGAGAAGGAAATGGCAACCCACTTCAGCATTCTTGCCTGGAAAATCCCAGAGACAGAGGAGCCTTGGTGGGCTGACGTCTATGGGGTGCACAGAGTCGGACACGACTAAAGTGACTTAGCAGCAGCAGCAGCAGAAATTCCTGCTGCCATGCTTAACCACTGCAGTAAAGCCTTTTCTTGATCCAGTTCTTATTGCTGTTTAATATATGTTACATATGTTATTATTATTATTACTGTGCATTGGATTCTGCCAGAGAGGTCTTTATATCTCATGGCTCTTCTTGATAAAAAGTGACAAGTATCTCAGCATTTTGTTTCTAGATTTAAAACATGTATAATAAAATTATTTATTCCAAAAGGCATATAAAAGAATACTATGAAAAAAATTTATGCCAACAATTAGATAACCTAGATGAAATGGACAAATTCCTATATAAATACAGACTGCTAAAACTAAATCAAGAAGTAGAATAGCCCTATGAGAAATAAGATTGACTAGTATTTCAGAAAAATTTTCCACAAAGAAAAGTACAGGAACAGATGACTCTACTGTCAAATTCCACCAAATATTTAAAGAAGAAATTAAAAGACGCTTACTCCTTGGAAGAAAAGTTATGAGCAACCTAGACAGCATATTCAAAAGCAGAGACATTACTTTGCTGACTAAGGTCCGGCTAGTCAAGGCTATGGTTTTTCCTGTGATCATGGATGGATGTGAGAATTGGACTATGAAGAAGGCTGAGCACCGAAGAATTGATGCTTTTGAACTGTGGTGTTGGAGAAGACTCTTGAGAGTCCCTTGGACTGCAAGGAGATCCAACCAGTCCATTTTGAAGATCAGCCCTGGGATTTCTTTGGAAGGAATAATGCTAAAGCTGAAGCTCCAGTACTTTGGCCACCTCATGTGAAGAGTTGACTCATTGGAAAAGACTCTGATGCTGGGAGGGATTGGGGGCAGGAGGAGAAGGGGATGACCGAGGATGAGATGGCTGGATGGCATCACTGACTCGATGGACGTGAGTCTGAGTGAACTCCGGGAGTTGGTGATGGACAGGGAGGCCTGGCGTGCTGTAATTCATGGGGTCGCAAAGAGTCGGACACGACTGAGCAACTCAAGTGAACTGAACTGAACTGAAACACTAATCCTTCAGAAACTCTTTTAAGAATTAAAATCATTGGAAAAGACCCTGATGCTGGGAGGGATTGGGGGCAGGAGGAGAAGGGGACGACCGAGGATGAGATGGCTGGATGGCATCATGGACTCAATGGACATGAGTCTGAGTGAACTCCGGGAGTTGGTGATGGACAGGGAGGCCTGGCGTGCTGCAATTCATGGGGTTGCAAAGAGTCGGACACGACTGAGCAACTCAAGTGAACTGAACTGAACTGAAACACTAATCCTTCAGAAACTCTTTTAAGAATTAAAGGAGGTGGGTCTGTGAGAGCCAAAAATTGAGAGCTTCTTCGCGCTGCGGAGACTGCACCCGGCGGTTTCGCAGCCGTCACCATGCCACAAAATGAATATATTGAGTTACACCGTAAGCGCTATGGATATCGTTTGGATTACCATGAGAAAAAGAGAAAGAAGAGAACTGAATTGAACTGAAGATAAAAGAGGTGTTGGCAAGGGTGCATTCCTTTTTTGAAGTCTTTGGGGGAGGATCCATTTCCTTGATCATTCAGGATGTTAGCACAATTCAGTTTCTTACAGTTAGTTGTAGGACTAGACTCCCCATTCCCAAACAGAAAGTTCTAGAGGCCACCTGCATTCCTTGCCTGTGGTCCCCTTCCTCCTTCTTTAAAGCCAGCAAGAGAGATTGAGTTGCTTTCACTTTTAATGTCTCTTCCTCCTTGAAACACTAACCCAGCCAGGAAAGATTCTCAGCTTTAAAGTATTCATATGATTAGTTTGGGTCAACCTGAGTAATCCAAGATGCTGTTACAGGTAAAGGTCCATTATTTGTATCTGTAAAGTCCCTTTTGCCATTTAAGGTAACACTCAGAGGTTCTCAGGATTAGGGCATGGGCATTTTTGGGAACCCCATTATCATCTGGCCTACCACAAAATTATAGCAATCAATTTGGGGATTTTAAAAGCTTGTTAATTTTTTCCCTAAAGGTTCAAATATAAGCATAAACACCTGAAACAATATTTTTAACACTTTTAAAAAGTAGTTTGTGGTCTGTGGTTTTGACTTTCAAAAGGCTGTTCACAACTAGAAAGAAACTAAACTAATTAGATGAGAATGTCACCAAGTGATAGTAGGATGCTGCTTATTATTCATGTGGTACTGAAGGATTAAGGATATGTATATATATAAAACATTAAAAATTTTTTGAACAAGTTGCTTTTAGAAAGAAAAAGTTATCAAAATGAGTTTATAACATTAAGCAAAATATACATTTAATATCCTACCATGTAAACTGTACGAAAAGCATTGAGATTGTAATTAAGAAAAAGAAAGCTATCATTTTTCATGAATATTTTCCAAAAGTATTAAAATTTAGACTAAGAGACAGAGTCTTCCTTGGAGAAAATAAAGATAATCTCAGAATACTTGGGGGAGGGGTAGGGAAAGTCCTCAAGGAGCAATTTTAATTGTCATTTTTGAACAAGTTGCTTTTAGAAAGAAAAAGTTATCAAAATGAGTTTATAACATTAAGCAAAATATACATTTAATATCCTACCATGTAAACTGTACAAAAAGCATTGAGATTGTAATTAAGAAAAAGAAAGCTATCATTTTTCATGAATATTTTCCAAAAGTATTAAAATTTAGACTAAGAGACAGAGTCTTCCTTGAAGAAAATAAAGATAATCTCAGAATACTGGGGGGAGGGGTAGGGAAAGTCCTCAAGGAGCAATTTTAATTGTCAAATCTATAGCCCTTAACAGATGATAGTGTAAATAATTAGATATGGATTAGTGGGCTGAAAAAAAATCTATAGAATTATTTAAAAGAAGGAAGAGTAAGTAAAAGAGGAAAGGTAATTTCACTGAAGGCAATGAAATAAAAGGAAATAACATCTTTTCTTAAATCAAAATAAAGGACTTCTTTACATGATTGGTATCTCTGGCAATGACTGATCAGAATGTGTGAACATGGATGCTTGATTTATGAACTATTTACAAGTAAAAGAAAATATGACAGAGATTTTAGAAGAGGAACCTACCGACTCTACCCAAATGGAAAGTGGAGGAACAATGACGTACTGCATATAAGGAGTCAGAGCATGAAAGGTCCAGGTATTAACAGGAGCTTCTGCATGATTTTAACATATGGGCATCTAGAGAATATTTGTCAAACAGAAGTTCTGTGATTCTAGAAATAGAGAATTATATTTAGATTTTAAGTACCAAAATCAGAAAAAAGCTAATTCATATTTGTGCTTTTTGATGAAAAATAACATCAACAACCATGATTTATTGGTCATTTTAAAAAAGGTTTTTGTTTTTTTTTTTTTANACAGAAGTTCTGTGATTCTAGAAATAGAGAATTATATTTAGATTTTAAGTACCAAAATCAGAAAAAAGCTAATTCATATTTGTGCTTTTTGATGAAAAATAACATCAACAACCATGATTTATTGGTCATTTTAAAAAAGGTTTTTGTTTTTTTTTTTTAATGTTTTAAAGTTACTCCACCAGAGAGGAAGTTTAACCAATTTAGCTTCATCCAAAATAAGTAGTGAGCATGAGGAAAGTCGCTCAGTCATGTCCAACTCTTTGTGACCCCATGGACTGTGGCCTACCAGGCTCCTCCAATCCATGGGATTTTCCAAGCAAGAATACTGGGGTGGATTGCCATTTCCTTCCCCAGGAGATCTTCCTGATCCAGGTATTGAACCCAGGTTTCTGTCATTGTAGGCAGATGGTTTACTGTCTGAGCCACCAGGGAAAATGAGTAGAGACATATCTAAAAACTCATCATTATTCTATTCTTTATTTATTCTCCTACAGTTATAACCTTTGCCATTAAATAACTAGTTATTTTATTATCTGTTTACATATCAGTACTCTCAGAAAAAGTGAGCTACTCCTAGAGGACTGAGCTGTGCTCAGTGGTTCAGTCATGTCTGACTCTTTGCAACTCCATGGACTGTAGCCCGCCAGGCTCTTCTGTCCATGGGGATTTTCCGGGCAGTAATACTGGAGTGGGTTGCCATGGCCTTCTCCAGGGGACCTTCCCAACCCAGGGATGGAATCCAGGTCTCCCACGTTGCAGATGGATTCTTTACCATTTGACAGGTATGGGTATTATTATTTGAAGAGTCAAGAGTTATCACATAGTACTCACACACACAAATATCTGCTGAATGGATGAATGAATGAATGTGCCTGTGTCCTGAAGCAAGCCTTTCTTCCCAGAGCTTAAACCATGACTTCAACAAAATGACTTTTAAAATTAAAAAAAAAAATCAAAGGAACAAATTAAAAGCCAAAGATTTACAAATTTTAAACTAGCTTTCTCAAAAACATCAACCAAACTGACTAACTGGGTCAATTCTAGAAAAACTAGTCAAAATGCTGCAATGTAAGCCATTAACTGAGTTACATCAATTGAGTGAATGTAAGCCACTAAAAACGAAAACATTCTGTCTGTACGATGATGCATTAAAATGCAACATTTATGGACACCTCCTACATGTTAGGTACTGATTTTTAAATGATTAAAAGTAAATTCTGTAATAGAATTCTGATTTTGTATTGCTTACCAAATTTCTCAATTCTGGACAACAGAATGTAAAGGCAGCTCAGTTCCCCTGATGGTTTATACTTTATGGTTTCTAGCAAAGTTGGTTTTTATACCAAATCTGAAAATATAACTCTCATTATAAAAGCAGAAATTTATTCATGTAAAAAGAAAAACTCTCAGAGGATTAAAACTGAAAATTTTTGGCAAATATGGCTAAGGAAGCTTTGAAACACAAATAGCAACCTCCTGGGTTGGTGGTCTCCCTCCTCCATTTTCTAGGCTCTGGCCCTCTCCAGGGATCCCCATGGTTACTGCTAGATTCTTGACGGCCATATTTATACAGCATACCCCAACCTGCCTAGACATATCTGGGCCAGTAACTCCTTCTCTAAAGGTGTTTAAAACTAGAACTAAGCTTCTTATTTCAGTCTGGCAGCTCTCTTGGATAGAGACGGACACTTGAGAACTGTTAACACTGGTCACCTTCAAGCAGGTAAACCAGGGAGGGCTGGGCGAGGGGTCAGTTTGCTGGGAAAGGACAAAGAGGGATAAGCAGGGAGAAGCAGAGGCAAAATGCACAAAAGGACCATGTTCTGTGTTTTCTTAGCACTGCAGTTTCCTGAGGTCTGGCTTCTGGAAGATAACTCTGTAACCTTAGAGGAAATTGCTCTTTTTGATCAATGGTTTCTGCTACTTGCATCCAACTATAGTAAAATACATGATAAATAGTCTGAAGTTATAGGATCAGCCACGCTTCTCTAGCACTGCCTGAGTTCTTCCCACTTCTGGCATCTTCTTTACAGCACTACCTCCTCTTATGCCTGAGTACTAAGTCGCTATAGTTGTGTCAGACTCTTTGAGACCACATAAACTGTCCATGGGATTCTCCAGGCAAGAGTACTAGAATGGGTTGCCCTGCCCTCCTCCAGGGGATGTTCCAGACCCAGGGATCAAACCTACTCTCCTGCACTGGCAGGCAAATTCTTTACCATTAGCAACACCTGGGAAGCCCACCTCCTCTGTACAAACCTTGTATTAAAAAACAAAGAAGCACCACACTAATACTGCTCATAAGAGGAAGCAAGCAGTATGTCTGGTGCCCAGGGGAAAGGTATCATAGAACTGTGGGGCTGAAAGGAGAGAGATGATCACTTAGCCCAGCTCATCTATTTTATAGATGAAGAACCTGAAGGTCCAAAAAGAGCCTTTAATTTTGTAATTTGTAAATTCACCATTGGAGTCTAGACTCCAGGGCTCTACAAACATATCAATACTATTTCTACATTAAAATAAAAAATAAGCAATCATACTAAACAGCATAAGGCAGAGAATAATTGAGAATTTGTCTTTAAAGCATTATCCTATCAAAGCATTATGTACCTTTAAGGGAAGACACCTTTTTTTTTTCTCCTGTATTCTGTCAAACTGCTCAGGCATGGAGGTTATTTCCCAATAGGGAAATAAGAGTTATTTAAACTAAAAAACATGACTTAACTATAATAACTTTTACAAGTACCTCTGAAATGTCAAACTCACTCTTCTCTTTACTACTTGTATATAAATATACTGGACATCCCTGGTGGCTCAGATGGTAAAGAATGTGCCCTCAGTGTGGAAGACTTGGGTTTGATTCCTGGGTTGGGAAGATCCCCTGGAGGAGGGCATGGCAACTCACACCAGTATTCTTGCCTGGTGAATCGCCATGGATAGAGAAGCCTGGCCAGCTACAGTCCACAGGGTTGCAGAGTCAGACATGAAAAAAGATCCTCAAAAGTACATATCTTTAGCTAAGCTAGATTAATTGAATTCGTAAAATTATGTGTTCACAAACTAAGTTTAGGCAGGAAAGAAAACAGATGCCAACTGTTCTAATATAGCAGGAATTAGCAAATTGCATGTCGAATTACATGTGTCAACATACATAATTGACAATGAAAAGTTATATACAGCAGTAAGACCAGTTACTGAAGATGAATCATAACATTATACTCATTGAATGGGAGAATGAACGAATGGAGGAAAGTATTATTATTATAATGACTGATATTCAAGAACAGAGCAAATGAAAAAAGTTCTCTCTTACACAAGCAATAGCACCACCTACTGATAAATAAAAGCAACAACATCAATTAATTTAAAATCTGGTCAAAAAAACTTTGTATGTTCATCTCTTTTCCCTTGAATTCTGTTCCACTTAACGTAATACAATGCAATTCATTAATATATCCTGTGTACTTATTTATAATTTATAAAGCATGCGAAGTCACTTCAGTTGACTATTTGTGACCCCATGGACTGTAGCCCACCACACTCCTCTGTCCATGGAATTTTCCAGGCAAGAATACTAGACTGGGTTGTCATTTCCTCCTCCAGGGGATCTTCCCAAACCACAGACTGAACCCAGGACTTCTGCACTGGCAGACAGGTCACCACTAAGCACCACCTGGGAATAACTTATAATAACTAAAGTTTTTATCTTATATCTTTGAATCATGCATTTTTAAAAATTAATAGTAAAAATAAAATTTATTGTGGAATATAGCAGGAAATTACAGTTTGTAACTGATATTCCCTGACCGCTTCTAAAATAATGCCATCTCTCTTTAGTAGCTTTATTTTTTATAACATTTATTACATAATATGTATTTATCTTGTTTTTTATAGTCTTGTCTGCTGGAGTAAAATCTCTTTAAGAGCAGGGAATGTGTTTTGTTTACTGCTGTTTCTTTAACACCGAGGGCAAGTGCCTGGCATATAACAGACAATAAATATTTGTAAAGGAATTAATGAATATGAAAATTTTGTTGTTGTTGTTCAGTCGCTCAGTCATGTCTGACTCTTCGCGACCCCACAGACTGCAGCACACCAGGCTTCCCTGTCCTTCACGATCTCCCAGAGCTTGCTCAAACTTATGTCCATTGAGTTGGTGATGCCATCCAACCATCTCATCCTCTGTCGTCCCCTTTTCCGCTTGCCTTCACTCTTTCCCAGCATCAAGGTCTTTCTAATGAGTTAACTCTTCACATCAGGTGGCCAAGTAATGGAACTTTTCAGCTTCAGCAACAGGCCTTCCAAAGAATATTCAGGACTGATTTCCTTTAGAATTGACTGGTTTCATCTCCTTGCAGTCCAAGGGACTCTCAAGAGTCCCAACACCACAGTTCAAAAGTGTCAATTCTTTGGTGTTCAGCCTTCTTTATGATCCAATTCTCACATCTATACATGACTACTGGAAAAACCATAGCTTTGATTGTACAGGGACTTCCCTGATAGCTCAGTTGGTAAAGAATCCACCTGCAATGCAGGAGACCCCAAGTGGATTCCTGGGTCAGAAGATCCGCTGGAAAAGGGATAGGCTACCCACTTCAGTATTCTTGGGCTTCTCTCTGGCTCAGCAGGTAAAGAATCCACCTGCAATGCGGGAGACCTGAGTTCAATTCATGGGTTGGGAAAATTCCCTGGAGAAGCGAAAGGCTACCCACTCCAGTATTCTGGCCTGGAGAATTCCATGGACTGTACAGTCCATGGGGTCGCAGAGTCAGACACGACTGAGTGACTTTCACTTTCACATTGACTATATAGACCTTTGTTGGCAAAGTAATGTGTCTGCTTTTTAATAGGCTGTCTAGGTTTGTCATAGTTTTTCTTTCAAGGAGCGTCTTTTAATTTCATGACTTCAGTCACCATCTGCAGTGATTTTGGAGCCCAAGAAAATAAAGTCTGTCACTGTTTCAATTGTTTCCCCATCTATAAGCCATGAAGTGATGGGACCAGATGCCATGATCTTAGTTTTCTGAATGTTGAGTTTTAAGCCAGCTTTTTCACTCTCCTCTTTTACCTTCATCAAGAGGCTCTTTAGCTCCTCCTCTTTGCTTTCAGCCATAATGAAAACAAATGAACAAATAAATATGCAATGTGTTTTTAAACATCCTTGAAAGTACAATAGCTGTGTCAAACACTTCGAGGATCTTGATAGACTCTGCCAAATTATACTTAAGGAAAGTTGTAGGGACAAAGGCCCATTTCTCCATTTTCTGATCAATAGGAAATAGCATTATATTGTAATGTTTATTTGCATGATACCCATTACTGAAGAAATTGAATATACTTGGGATTTATGGGAGCATTTACAATGCACTTCTTTTATTCTTTGCTCATTTTTTTTTCAGTTAAAGATTTGTATTTGGTTCTTTTTTTAATAATTTCTTTAAGACCTGATTTAAAGTCTTTGTCTAATAAGTCCAACAATGGGCTTCTGGAGGGACAGTTTCTATTTCTTTTTTTCCTATGAAAGGGCCATATTTTGTGTACTTTACATTTTTTTGTTAAAAAGTAGACCTTTTTGAATATTAAAATGTGTTAAACTCTGGAAATCAAATTCTTCCTCCCTCCCCAGGGCTTGCTGCTGCTGCTTTTTGAGGACAGTAGTCATCTGTTCATTTAGTGATTTTTCCAAATTATCTTTGCAAAGATTGTACTCCCTTCATGTATAGGCACTGAAGTCTCCATTCTGTTATTTGAGTGATCAGCCAGCAACCTGACAAAGCCAAAGAGAAAGAAAAAAATACTCTCCCACTCTTTCCCAGTCGGCTCTGAGCTGGGGCACTCCTTTAAACACTTAGCCAGGCCACCTATAATTCTGCCTTAGCCTTCACCTCCTACCTGTGCAGAGCTCAAGTCTGCCAATGACACACCTCTAAAGTCCTGTGTGTCTAGCCATAAGCATGTGTGTTGCACACTGAAATCTCAGTATATGTGACAGCTCTCCAATGCCCTTATTTTTCCATGTATCCTCTGTCTCAGCCTCTTTCTTCCCAGGTTTTTTTGGTCTATCTGCTGCTTGCCCCATTCACCAACCCTTGTTCCAAGTGGCTGTGCATAGTATGTCTTCACATGCTTTCAACAGATGCCACATGTGTAGCCTCTCCAGCTCAGAGATTTCCAAGGAAGGCAAAACAAAGACAAGCCTTTATGTTGGTCTCTCAGGGGAACAAGCAAAAGGGTCAAAAAGTACAACTATAGTTTTTTAAGGACACGGTGCTCCTTGGAAGGAAAGCTAAGACAAACCTAGACAGCATATCATAAAGCAAAGACACCACTTTGCCAACAAAATTCAGTATAATCAAAGCTATGGGTTTTCCAGCAGTTATGTATGAATGTGAGAGCTGGACCATAAGAAGGCTGAGCACTGAACAACTGATGCTTTTGAATTGTGGAGCTGGAGCAGACTCTTGAGAGTCTTGGACTGCAAGGAGATCAAACCATTCAATTCTAAAGGAAATCACTCCTGAATATTCATTGGAAGGACTGATGCTAAAGCTGAAGCTCTAATACTTTGGCCACCTGATGGGAAGAGCCAACTCATTGGAAAAGACCTTCATGCTGGGAAAGACTAAACACAAAAGGAGACAGGGCACCAGAGGATGAGATGGTTAGATAGCATCACCAACTGAATGGAAATGAATTTGAGCAAACTATGGGAGACACTGAAGGACAGGGAAGCCTGGTGTACTGCAGTCAACGGGGTCANGGGCTCCAAAATCACTGCAGATGGTGACTGCAGCCATGAAATTAAAAGGCACTTACTCCTTGGAAGAAAAGTTATGACCAACCTAGACAGCATATTCAAAAGCAGAGACATTACTTTGCCAAAAAAGGTCCATCTAGTCAAGGCTATGGTTTTTCAAGTGGTCATGTATGGATGTGAGAGTTGGACTGTGAAGAAAGCTGAGTGCCGAAGAATTGATGCTTTTGAACTGTGGTGTTGGAGAAGACTCTTGAGAGTCCCTTGGACTGCAAGGAGATCCAACCAGTCCATTCTGAAGGAGATCAGCCCTGGGATTTCTTTGGAAGGAATGATGGTAAAGCTGAAGCTCCAGTACTTTGGCCGCCTCATGCAAAAAGTTGACTCATTGGAAAAGATTCTGATGCTGGGAGGGATTGGGGGCAGGAGGAGAAGGGGACGACAGAGGATGAGATGGCTGGATTGCATCACTGACTCGATGGACGTGAGTCTGAGTGAACTCTGGGAGTTGGTGATGGACAAGGAGGCCTGGCGTGCTGCAATTCATGGGGTTGCAAACAGTCGGACATGACTGAGCGACTGAACTGAACTGAATACATACAAGATCGCTGACTCTGAAAAGAGTCACTGCATGTCTCATTCTATGACTTCAATCCTGAGAACTGCGTGCAGCTCTACTCATTCTCGGAATAGGAACCAATAAAGAACAGAGAATCCTTGAGAAATAGAAAACAGGATGCAGGAATTGGCCTGTTAAATGTTCTCTGACAATTTGTAATGCTTCCTGTAAAAAGAATTATTCTGACATGTAGAAATGTCATGTTTATGCTTATGATGTGTGTTAACGGTATAATGAAAACGCTTACAAAATAACATTAGCAGTATGATTCTACTTTTTATTTAAAAAAATAGATATATATAGTACTTCTTCACTGAAAAAAAAGAATGTTAGGATCTACAGTATACATGCTTTCCTGTCATTTACCCATTTTCTAAGTGTACATATATCATTTATAACCAGAAAAAGATTACTTGAAAAGTTTTCAACTTTCTGTAGGAAAGAGAAAGGAATTAAATAATTGGGTCCTTGCATGCTCCCCGATGAGTAATAAACTGTATGTAGAGTCCAAATGATAGAGGTTTTATCAAGGTTAATGATTAACTGAGTATAACTCATTGAAAGTGCCATGGCTAAAATAATCTAAAAGCTCCAATTAGGATTTAGTTGTGGGAAAGAGAATGCATTCCCACCCATTCTAACCCATTCAACTGGCTCTACTAGGATCGCCTCATTCATCTAATGCTGTCACCCAACGTTGCTTAATCCAAGAGTGTGTATATATAAGTAGAGTTGGAATATAACTGCATCAACTACTACCAAGTGTGGACAACAGGAAGCCTCATCATTTGAGACCAGCCCTTCACATTTATAGCTTAGGTGGGTATCGTAACCAGTATGCGAGAATATTTGCCATATATTATTGGAAAGAGCAGCTAAAAAGAACCAGTAATGTTTACAATGCCATACTCTAATATTTCTGATTTTAAAATAAGAGAATAAATAGTAAATTTTAAGCATAAAAATTTTTTTAAAAGAGTGATTGTATTTTTTAAGGTAAAAGATTTGTAGGTTGTTTAAAGAAAATGTTTTGTTTTTCAGACAAAGATTAGAAAATATTTCCTGTTTTTGACTTATTGCATGCTCCTTAAAAAGCAGTTGACCTTTTCTGTGTCAGTGACTCCATTTTAAATGTTATATTTCAGTTTCTTATCTATCTTACATGAATCTACAGGCTAATATTGGTTTAGAACAGAGTTCCTCCAAGTGTGTTCTCTCAAACTAACCATGGGAATGTTAACAGAGTGAACTGAGGAGATTATTTGAGATCAAATAATCACTGAAAATAATTAGTTAAACAAAGGTACCCACAATTCTACAGTGAGGGAATGTCAGCACCTTTACTATGCTAATATGAATTCTGACTTTCCAAGAAGTGGAATATAGATTGAAATATTTCCCAGATTTATTTGAAAATACAACTTTTAAAAATGTCTATCCAAGAGATTTTTTTTTCTAGGACATAAGGATTCTGGATAAAAGAGAAAAACAAATCCAGCAATGTAATCTTCATGTTATCAGTAAAATATTACCTGAACACCTACTGTGTGCAGGGTACTATTTGAACTATTTTCTGTACAATTTAAAATTTAACACAATAAAGCTACTTAAATGCACCATCCCATATTATGGTTACAAATTAAATATCATATTCTGAAATTTATTATTTAAAAGAATTTGGACAACTGCTTGAGCATTTGAAACTGAATTCTCATTTCTGCTTACTTTCTTTCTACATTTGAAGGGAGAAGAGAATAGCCAGGGTCAGGAAGCTCTGCCATAAAGATGGAAATCACGAGACTAGATTCTAGTCCTGGTTCTGCTTCTGTGAACCTGGGCGAGGCACTTAACCTTTCAGTCCTAGCCTACTCAGCTACAGAGTTGGGGTGGGCGTGGTGCTCAGTAAATGATGTCTAAGTTTCTCTGCTTCTTATGTTCAACTGTTCTTGATCAATAAAGGTGGCAGAATCAGAGGAAGAAGGTAAGGATTGATGTGAGCCCCTCATGCTCTGTGAGGATAATATTTACTCCCATGGATGATACATTCATTTCTAGGGGCAGAATAGGGAATCTCAAGTATGCTATCATTGAAGGATTTTGCTCATCAGACAGGCTGTAAATAGAATGGCTTTGTGTAAGATTCTAGTTCTTTTAAACAAGAAAATTTGGAATTTCAGCCTACTGGGGACTTGGCAAGGGACAAAAATAAAGGTGCAGGAAGTTTATTTTCCAATGAGTCCTCTAACCCAGGAACTCAATGTTCCTCCTTTACTCTGCTAGAAGAGCTGGTCCTAATGAAGTTTATAAGAGATTTAAATAGTAACCACTCTTGGGATAATTTGGATTCAAACATTTTAAATCTAGCACAAAGAGAGCAATGCTTACTAAAAGAAGTATTAACTATTATAGAATTTCAGATAATATTAGAGAAAGTTTGAGACTGGAGGAGCAATCTTGCTCCCTCCACAAACCACAGCAACAGTGCCTTACCTTGCCATGAAGCCTGGTTGCAGTACCCTACTGAAAGAATACATGAAAGTGAAAGTGAAAACGTTAGTTACACAGTCATGTCTGACTCTTTGCGATCCCACAGACTGTAGCCCACTAGGCTCCTTTGTCCATGGAATTCTCTGTGGAAGAATACTGGAGTGAGCAGCCATTCCCTTCTCTAGGGAATATTTCTGACCTAGGCAATTTATAAGACATTCCATATTCCTTCAAAATGGTACTATGACCCAGATTGATAATTAAGGAACAGCATCATTGATGATCCTTGCCTGAATCAAATATTAAATTGGAGGCTCCAAAATGGTGATTTTTCTAATTCTATCATTCCTTCCATAATGAATAAATCTTATTCATTCTTAAGAAATGCTATGGACTTGCAGCGTTTGTTTTTTTTTTTAAATAAAATGTTTTATAATCAATTACCATCATTTTTTCTGATGCTCAAACTATGCCAAATTTGTGCAGCAGGAGACCCTTCAAGGGGACTCCTGTGTCCTTTTGACACAATCTCACTAGTTTTTTAATGATTCACTGCTTTTTGGCACAATGAGATACTCAGCATTCACTTCTGTATTTCCCAACCCAGATCTAGAATCCTGGTTCCCTTCAGTGGAAAAAGTAGTTAGAAACTAAGATACAGGCACATTGATATTGATAATTCAAATTTAACACTATAAGGATTTTATTTTCTACTTTTATTTTATATTTATATCTCCTTTACCCTGCAGTGAAAATCCTATAACACCAATACATTTGTTCTATTCCATAGTATAGCAAAAAACAGTCTCAGAATTTCAAAACCAATATTTCCACTAACAACAAGCCCACAAAGTAAAGTTTAAGATTGGAATTCTTTTCACCCTCTGACAATAGTTCTAGTATGTGTGTGTGTGTGTGTGTGTGTGTGTGTGTGTATATATATTCAGGATACTATATTAAAATTTTACTGAATTATTTTTCTATGTAGCTTTGTTATCAATTTTATATTGAGTTAGTCACAGTTGTTTCGTTTGCTTTCAAGTTTAGACAATTGAACTAACATTATATTTTAATTCAACAGAAGCCTGAAAAATGAAGCCTAAAATGAAGTATTCAACCACCAAAATTTCCCCAGCAAAGATGAAAAGCACAGCAGGCAAAGCCTTGGTAAAATCTCCCAAGTTGAGAAGTAAGGACTTAAGTCTTTCTGATTGTTTTACACACTATTGTTTATCTATTACCAAATCTTTATTAATCCGATGTTTATACATGTAAACTTATTAAAAACTACTAAGATGGCTCATAAGTGTATAATAGAGAAGGCTTTGGTTGTAAAATCAGACTATAAAGGGCCAACTTTTGTTTATTTGATATATCACAGAATAGGAGTGGCTTAGGTGATTTAAACCTGCTAATAGTGATAAATATAATTACAGCCTGTCATATCAATTCCTTCTCTACCCAAACCTACTGCCACCAAATCCCAAAACCTTTTTCCCAGATCACCTAACAAAAATTTAAACTGACTGACTTTTTATTTAACAAACATTTATTAAGACCTTTGGTATATCAAGTTTTTGGTCTTGACTTCAGATAAACGAGAGAATAACAAGTGAAGATATCTGAATAATCCAGACACCAAATAAAGCATAATTGATCAAATGATGCTCAAGTTTATCCAGTTGCAAACTCAAAGTGTCTGAAATAAGTTGAAGGGCAGATAAAGTCAGAGAGTAGCCATACCTTCAAGATGAAAGAATTATTAACATCTTTGATTCTTAAAATAACCTATCCTAGGAAAGAATTATACAAATTTACACTCATGTTTTTCATTTGAGAGCAGTAACACAAGAGAATTAACAGAGCTCTGGTGTACTGAGAGAAAAAAAAGAAAATGAAAAATGGTAGTGGGGACTGGCATATCTTTGTCTTTTGTGCTCCTCTTCATTTCCCTGAACATGTAAGGCTAGAAGAGAAAGCAATGTCAGACAGAATATCATTTCTGTCTTCCCTGAGGCTCTGGCCCATTAATGCTCCTCTCTGTCTGCTGTGTATTTGAATCACCAGGAAATCACAGCTGAGTTAGTTGTTTTATTTATGTCTGAGTCAAAATGCTCCTTTCAAGAACAGTGACTCATTAAGACTCTTTGTCCCCAAATTCCCTCTTAATAAAGAATGCATTTTCTTTGTACCCTAGGAGATGTGGGCTCTCCATAGATACTGATATGAGGCAGCAGGCTGGGAATATATACCAGCGTCGCTGGCATTAATGGAAAATGAAAATGTAACCCATCCTTAAAGGGTGCAATGGACTCAACAGCTTATTTATGCCATTTAGAGAAACAATGATTAAGATTATCCCGAAATCACATCACATTATGTTTATCATTCCTTAGCAGATTTTTCCCTTCCAATAATAACTGGTTCAGTTTAATACTAAAATTGTCATTATTTAAACACTCCTGGCTAAAATTTCAACAGATACCTATGTGGTATCTGACAGATATGAACTACTTCTCAAAACTGAAGGTGCAAGAAATGTCACACCTTATTTTTGTAAATAAATTGCTCTGAATACCCAAGCAACAAAGTCTATTTTAATACTGTCTCCTCCCCTGGGCTAGCAGGATCTTACACAGTGGAAAAGCCACAAAACTCAGTACTTAACCTCTACCGGTATCCATACAGTCAGATCCCACATGAGTTCTGGTCAGCACCAGAGCATTTCACCTCTAGTGCCAACACAGTACAGAACTTCAGGAGTTAGAGGAAAGCCTCTCCCCAAATGTATCTCCTTTCCAGGAACCTACTCCTTAGAGTTAGCCCATTCTCCCCTACTATTTCCTCTCCCTCATACCCATTAATCCTTCCCCTGCCCTGACAATCCAGTGTTGTTATGGATCTATTCAGAAGTCACAATAAGGAAGCCTTGGCCCATATCCATCCAACAGAAGTATTTTAGTTGGCCTGAACAGTGTTACTGTTGTTTTTCAATTGAGGTAATGTTTAAAAATTGGGAGATTTTGCATAAAAATCTGAATTACGGCTTCTCAGGAGAAATTTGAAGATCTAGAACAACTGGGCCCATATATCCCTACATGGCAATAGCCGGAGGCAGAACAGAGTAGGGATCACCCCCCTTAGTTTGGAGCTGTCTATAAGATAATCTTCTGTTACAGTGAAGGAGCTTTAACTTTATCCTGTGGATAGCAGGGAACCACTTAAAATGTTTAATTGGGAAATAATAAGACATTTTTACTTTGGCTAGATCATGTTGGTGGTAGTGAAGAGAAAGTAAAGTGGCAAGAGTGGAAACAGAGACTGGTCAGAGGTCTACTGCATTCATCTTAGGGGACTGATGATGAGGGCCTGACCTAAGATGACAGAATGGAAAGGAAAAACTTAAATTCAGATACATTCAGAAAATGAAATCAGTAAGGCTTAATAACAAACTGAATAAATTGAAGAATGGAAACAGGTGGGGAAATGATTAATTCTCAGCTTTCTGATTTTAAAGTTGGGCAGATATGGCAGATAGCAGCACTATTTTTTTTTAATTAATTTTTATTTTTTTAGTTTGTTTTGCTTTACAATACTGTATTTGTTTTGCTACACATCGACATGGATCAGCCACGAGTGTACATGATCTCCCAATCCCGACCCCCACCTCCCCCCTCCCGCCTCGCACCCTCTCTCTGGATTATCCCCGAGCAGCACTATTTTTAAAGATGGGGAATTCTTCAGGAATATATTGGGAGTAGAGAAAGATAAAGTTTAGGTTTTTTTATTGTACGTGTATTTTCATCTGGGGTAAGTGTAGGTCATCTGGGTCAAGATATCCAGAATTCAGGAGGCCCTACATAGATAGAAATAGGGATGCCTTCAGTTCAGTCGCTCAGTCGTGTCCATCTCTTTGCAACCCTATGAATCACAGCACGCCAGGCCTCCCTGTCCATCACCAACTCCCGGAATTCACTCAGACTCACGTCCATCGAGTCAGTGATGCCATCCAACCATCTCATCCTCGGTCGTCCCTTCTCCTCCTGCCCCCATTCCCTCCCAGCATCAGGGTCAACTCTTCGCATGAGGTGGCCA
>SJXQ01003890.1:0-10036 GCA_006408695.1 Aepyceros melampus | reverse complement strand
TGAACTGAACTGAACTGAACTGAATCATATGAGAAAACGAGAGGCTGTCTCTGGAACTGAATATCGACAAAAGAATATAATAGCAGACGTCAAAGTGTCAGTGTTGTCGGTGGATTAATCTAGTTTTTTTAAAAATTTTTAATTGATTTTTATTGGAGTATAGTTGCTTTACAATGTTGTGTTAGTTTCTGCTGCATAGCAAAGTGAATCAGCTTTCAGTTTCCTTTTCATTTAGGCCACCACAGAGCGCTAAGGAGAGTTCACTGTAGCTTCTCATTAGTTATCAATTTTATGTGAAAGTGTTAGTCGCTCAGTCATGTCTGACTCTCTGTGACCCCAGAGACTGTAGCCCAACCTGAGAGACGGTAGCCCACCAGGCTCCTTTGTCCATGAATTCTCCAGACAAATATGCTGGAGTGGGTAGCGATTTCCTTCTCCAGGGGATCTTTCTGACCCAGAGATCAAACCATCTTCTGATTGGCAGATGGATTCTTAACCATCTGAGCCACCAGGGAAGCATAGTATAAATAGTGTATATATGGCAACCTCAGTCTCTCTATTCATCCCAGCCCTCGTTTCCCCATGGTATCCATACGTCTGTTCTCTACATCTGTGAGTTAGTTTCTAGGCATTGTTTTACGTTTGTGTCTTCTTTTTTTCTCTCGGTGTTGTGGTTCACTCTGCTTCTCATTGGGAGTGGCTGCCCTTCCCGATTCTGCACATAAATAGATGGTCATGGATGACTGTCCTGCCTACACTGGCAGAACTCACATCTCCTCTCCCTTAGCTGATTCCCCAACCTAAGCTCTCCGTTATCATGGTTCTTCTGCATCTGCCGGGTGCTCCTGTCCCCTACTGGCCCGCTTATCTCATTATTATCTTTACTGCAGTTGTTTCAGGATTTGTGTGGCATGTGGGTGAATCTGCAGACTCTGATGGCACCCACATTGCAGTGAAGTTGCAAACCACATCTCCCAGTCGTTTGGTGCTTCTCAAGCTCCTGGAGTGCTCTTTCTTCATTGTCTGTTTGTCTTTCTGTCCAGGGGCATCACTGGGACCTGTCCTGACTACCACTAGATGAGAATCAGGCCTGAGCCATCAGCTATTACTGAGGGCAGAGGAATACTCTTGTGAAACTGCCATCAGCTGCCCCTATTTGCAACGTTTTGGAGTGTGCATCATCTAAGCAAGCATGACATAGTCAGTGTGGCAGGAAAAGAAAGATTCATTTATTCTCTCTACACTCAGGGATCAAACCCAGGTCTCCTGCGTTGCAGGCAGTTCTTCACCAGCTGAGCCACCACAGAAGCCTATTTTCTCTATATTGTTCCATCTCCCTGAATCCTCTGCAAGCAGGTAGCCAGTCTTTACACAAGCCACAAAAATTGATGAAAGTTTTCTGAAGGTTACTTTTATTTTGTTGATGAGACCAAACTCACTGAATGCATTTTGCTGGGTGTTCTGTGAAGGAGGAGAGACCTTCAACGTTCCTAAGAGGAAAGATGGGGAGATGCTGATAGAGATTCCTGGGGAATATCTCAAACATTGGTGGGACCTGTGGTTATTCAAGGTGTTCTAGGAGGGGAAAACATTTCAGAGGCTTAGATTCTTCTGGTCAGAAGTAACAGGGCTTCTGGATATGAAGATAATCTTTAGAGACTGGGCATCTCTGATAACTAGAATGGGCAAGTTCTTGGAGGAAATTTCCAGATACTTTCACATCATGTAAGAATGATAATGATGATGGTGTCAAATATTTACTGCATACTAAAGTGCCAGACATCATCCTAAGAAAATTGCATATATTAACACATCTAACTGTCCAATACCCTTATGAGGTACTTCCTATCGTTATCTCTATTAATGGTCGGAGAGATCAAGTAAGCTACCCAATGTCACCTAGTACTTAGTGGCAGAACCAAGATACAGATCTAGGTAGTGGTATTCCAGAGCCATCAAGGAATACCATTTCTGACCTCTCTACATGAGGCTGGGAGACCTTTGCATGACCTTGAGTTGGAGGTGGCAGTTAACAGGAGGAAAAGAAACCCCACGATGACTAAAATTGAATTTCCCACCACCTGGTGGGATAGAAATTGAATTTTATTCAGGTTCATAGGAAGGAAAGAAATGTGACATTTCTTATATTCTTGGATTGTAGACCAAGATTCAAATTCTTTCATACATAAAATAACTTATTTTCTAAATATTAGCATTAGCACCACCACTTCAAGGTAGGAGTAGACCACATGATTAATTCTTTTCTCTCTCATCAGTGCCTTCTGACTCAGCCGTGTGGTTCCCTACAGACACCTCTCTCCACTGAGACCTATATGCAAAACCCAGCAAGGTGGTTTAAGTGAGCTCCTAGCCACAGGAAGGCAGTGCCATGGTAACCATGTGAACAGGCCAAAGATTCTGAGGTAGGTGGGTGGGTCTTTGTGAAGACACATTCAAATACATATGCGTTGATTAGACAACTTCCTGGTGGGTTTTTAGTATTTGAAGTATATCATTAAAACAAAACAAAGAACAACTTTTGAAGAAAAATTTCTCCCTGTTTATCACCAAATTTGAGATCATGGTTTAGACAGAATTTCTCAAGGGGAAATGAAAGAATAATTTAGATCCTCCAGGCAGCTATGATTTCAAGATGCTTACGAGCTGGGATCCAGGCAGCTATGATTTCTAGATGCTTGCGAGCTGTGGGATAACCTGTGATGGGGAGGGTAGCTACACAAGAAGCACCAGTTTGCAGCCACACGGATTTTTTTTGGATAGATGGAGTTTATCTCACCTCTGCATCTTTGCATCTGCTGGGCTCTTCGTCTAGATACCTGTTCCTCCATTTTTCTCACGGCTGGTTCCTTCTCATCCTGTATGCTTCAGCTCAGTGTCACTACAGGCAGCCTTTCCTGGCCAGTCTTTCTAAAATAGGTCCCCTCTTCCTGTTCTACCTCTCAGCATCCTGCTTGTTCCCGTCATTGCTCTAGTATCATCTTAAATATTTAATCTGCTTACCTTTTAATCAGGTTACTAATTTATTGATCTACACTCCTCCCTCATAATGTAAGCTCCACAAAGTTAGGAGACAGTCTCCACAAACAGGAGACAGTCGGCTTGGATATATAATGGTGATTTCTTTTTCCTCCACTTGGCAGTGCTGCTCTTGAATAAACACCTCTATGCTTATGTTCCTTCGCCTCTTTAAGAGAGTGCTTTTCATATTGTTATTTTGGTTTGTCTGAGCCCTGGGTTTCAGCTCTGTAGATTATTCTCTTTGTCCTTTTTCAACCTGGTTCTCCACCACAGCTTTTGCCTTTGGTTCTCAATTCTTAACGCTGTGCTCATGCTAAATTGCTTCAGTCGTGTCCAGGTCTTTGCGATCCCATGGACTGTAGCCTGCTAGGCTCCTCTGTTCAAGGGATGCTCCAGGCAAGAGTAATACTTAACCTGGTTTCTCCCAATTTCTGCGGCTTCCATTCTTAGCAGTGGCTCCTGACATTGTCAGTGATGTGGCTGCGTCTTACTTCATCTCGTCTGCTTTAAAGTCCCATAAGCAGAGGGCTTCCAATGAAAATAAAAATAATTTAATCAAATAAAATTAAGCTATACTCCTATCAAAGAAAAACAAGAAGCAGATCCTAGTGTAACTATATATCAGTAACTCATCTTAATTAAGCAGATTTTTACAAATAGATGAATTGGTGTTTTAATTTCATCCAGTTTGAGTTTGAAAAAAAAAATCTCCTATCGGCACCTTTTGAAGGCTTTTCTAGAAAAAAACATCTACATCATGTTCTGCAAGGACCCCAGGGTGCCCACATTTTTTGAGTCACTTTTTGTGATGAGAAACATGCCTAAGCTGTCCTTATTAAACCTCATTGCTAGTTGGAAACAATGATACTGAAATTAAGGGAAGAATTTTTAGATATCTCACTGCTTTCTCAGGAGAGACTGAAGTCATCCTCAATAAATGCCATCATTCTAAGGAAGGCTTTGGGATTTTGAACATCAGCTTAAAGGAAAAATCCTCGTCTAAGGCCACAACTTCCTCTCCTTCCTGTCTGATGCCAGAGTGTTTCTACTTTTGTGTCTGAACTGAAATCATATTATCTGCTGCTACCTGAAGCTCTTTCAACACCCTCTGCCTCCATAGAGAAGAGGACCATCTTTGGAAATGTATCCTTATCTTTGTTGGTGTCCCTTCTGTGCATCAATGGAGGGTTTACGTTATGTTTTGGGGGAGCAGGTGGGAGGAGCAGCTGGTGTGAGAAGTGAGCAGCCTGACAACAGTAAAATGGAGAGTTGTGTGTGTGTGTGTGAGAAAAGAGAGCTAGTGCCACAACATGAAAATGGCCCAAGACATTGTAAAATTTGCGGTCTGTTCTCCAGAGCTAACAATACAGTAAATGTGCCAGGTGAAAAGTCACTGAGAGCCTAGAATCATGAAAATCAGAACAGAAGAAACTAGGACTAATAGCAGCTTTAGTAACTTATCATGAATTTCAATGACACTTGTAACATTACCTTTTCCATTGTTTCTTTTAGTTATAATTCCATTGAAATCTTTGATTTCTTCTGTGAATATTTGGTACACTCCTATTCTAGGTCAGGTCCTGTCACAAGCTCTGAGAAAGGCCAGGAACAAGGCAAAGCAGCTGCATCCATGGACCCGGAGGGATGGTACGGGGAGGGACATGGGAGGGGGGTTCATGATGGGGAACATGTGTACACCCATGGTGGATTCATGTTGATGTATGGCAAAACCAATACAATATTGTAAATTAATTAGCCTCCAATTAAAATAAATAAGTTTATATTAAAAAAACACCGAGACTAGTTTTCGATTTCATACGATGAAATAAACACTATCCCTTTATTTCAAGCTTCGATTATTAGCAAATTAGTTTAATATTCTGTTCTGTTATAATTAAATTAATTAAATATTATATAATTAAACTAATTAAATATTAATTTAATATAATGTTCTGTTACAACAGTGCACTTCAAAGAGCTATCTGATTTTAATTATATATGGCATATACAATTATATATTCTTTACTTTTTCAAACACAAAAGGAATTATGATAAATATGTTTTCCCTCACAAAAAAAGTATCTCTTTTCATTCCATATCAGTGCTTAGAGAACGCCTTTTAATAACTGCATAGGATTCCAGCATATAAATGTTGTGATTTTTATTTAACCAGTTCCTGTTGGTGAATATTTAGGTCCTTTCCAATCTTCTCAAGAGAGGCAAAGAAGAATATTGTTGGACGTGTATTATTTGGCAAACGTTCACATGGATCGTAAGATAAAATTCTGGAAGTGGAATTTCTGGGTCAAAGTTATATGTACTGGCACTTTAAATTTTTTAAGTTAATTTTTGAATTTCTGGCTGCACGGTGTCTTCTTTGCTGCGTGAAGGCCTTCTCTCCGGGCGAGCAGGGGTCACTCTCCGGTAAGGCGTGCGGGCTTCTCACCACAGTGGCTTCTCTTGTTGCCGAGCGCGGGCTCCAGAGCGCGAGGGGACATAAGTCGAGGTGCTTGGGCTGAGTTGCTCCATGGCACGTGGAATCTTCCTGGACCAGGGTTGGAACCCTAGTTCCCTGCACTGGCAGGCAGATTCTTAACCACTAGACCACCAGGGAGGTCCATGGCACTTGTGATGTGTGTGTATGTGTGTGTTAATTGCTCAGTCATGTCTGGCTGTTTGTGACCCCGTGGACTGTAGCCCACCAGGCTCCTCTGCCCATGGGATTCTCCAGGCAAGAATACTGGAGTGGGTTGCCATGGCCTCCCTCAAGGGATCTTCCTAACTTAGGGATAGAACCCAGGTTTCCTGCATTGCAGGCAGACTCTTCACCGTCTGAGCCACCAGGGAAGCCCAGCACTTTTGATATATATTGTCAAATTTCTTTGATTTAAGTTGTATCAATTTGCACTTAGTAATATGTAACTACCTGTTTCCTCAAAACCTTGACCAAAGCCTTTGTTGTCAAAGTTTTAATTTTTTTTGTCAAGCTGCTAAGTAGAAAACGATACCTCTCAGTAGGTTTAATTTATATTTCTCTTATTAAGACTGGGCATCTTTTCATATGTTTAGAGTTGTTTGTATTTCCTTATGTGTAAACCAAAAGTTTATAATCATTGCCAGCTTCTCTGCTGGGTTACTGATTGGTATTATTGACCAATGTATGCAGTGACATTTAGTCCTAGTCTAACGCAAAATAGACTGTCTGCTGTCCCCCGTTGTTTAACCTGTATGCTGAGCACATCATGAGAAATGCCAGTCTGGATGAGTTACAAGCTAGAGTCAAGATGAGGGGGAGAAACATCAATAACCTCAGATAAGTGGATCATATTGCTCTAATGGCAGAAAGCAAAGAGGAACTAAAGAGCCTCTTGGTGAGGGTGAAGAAGGAGAGTTAAAGAGCCAGCTTAAAACTAAATATTAAAAAAACTAAAATCATGGCATGTGGCCCCACTACTTCATGGCAAATAGAAGGGGAAAAGGTGGAAGTAGTGACAGGTTTCCACTTATTGGGCTCTGAAATCACTGCAGATGGTGACTACAACCTTGAAATCAGAAGATGATTGCTTCTTGTCAGGAAAACTATGCCAAACCTACCCAGTGTTTTGAAAAGCAGAGACATTACTCTGCTGACAAAGGTCTGTATAGTCAAGGCTATGCTCTTCCAAGTGGTTACATACAGTTGTGAGAGCTGGACTGTAAAGAAGGCAGAACATCAAAGAATTGATGCATTCAAACTGTGCTACTGGGGTAGACTCCTGAAAGTCCCTTGGACAGCAAGGAGATCAGACCAGTCTATGTTAACAGATCAACCTTGAACACTCTTTGGAAGGACTGATGCTGAAATTGAAGCTCCAGTAGTTTCGCCACATGATGCAAACAGCTGACTCACTGGAAAAGTCCCCAATCTGGGAAAGATTGAGGGCAGAAGGAGAAGAAGGCATCAGAGGAAGAGCTGGCTGGATGGCATCACCAGTGTAATGGACATGAACTGGTTACATTTCGTGAGATGGTGAGGGCCAGGGAGGCCTGGCGTGCCACAGTCCATGGGGCCACGAAGAGTCGGACACGGCTGGATGACTGAAGACAACAACAATGCAAAATATGCTACAAATATTTTACAAATATGTTACAAATTTTTTCCTAGTTTGTCTTTTATCCTTGTTCTGGTACTTTATTCTGTTTTTGCTGTGTGGAGTTTTTATGTAGTTGAACTGAACAACCTTTCATTTTACATACTCTAGGTTTTGTGTTACATTTAGAAAGCACTTCTTCAAATTTATTGAAATAGCTCTTTCGTGTTTTCTTTTCATGCTCTCATCGCTTTTGTTTCAGTTCAGTTCAGTCACTTGGTTATGTCTGACCCTTTGTGACCTCATGGGCTGCAGCATATATGTGTCTATAATATACACGTGTATATGTAGTATATGTGTGTACTATTCCATTGTATATGTGTACCACAGTTTCTTTATCCATTCATCTGTTGGTGGGCACCTGGGTTGCTTCCATATCTCAGTTATTGTAAATAGTGCTGCTGTTAGTGCAGGCATATTTTCAAATTAGTGCTTTCAGTTTTTTTTTTTCCAGATATATACCCAGGAATGGGTTTGCTGGATCATATAATAGTTCTAGATTTAGTTTTTTGAGGAAGCTCCATACGGTTTTCCCTAGTGACTGCACCAAGTTGCCTTCTGTTAACAGAATAGGGGAGTTCCCTTTCCTCCTCACCTTGTCCAACATTTGCTGTTTGTAGACTTTGTGATAACAGTCATGATTGATGTGGGGTGATATCTCATTGTTTTAATTTGCATTTCTCTGATAATTAGTGATACTGAGCATCTTTTCATGTCCTTGTTTATCTGTTTGTCTTCTTATAGAAATAGAAAAATCTCTAGGTCTTCTGTCCATTTTTCTTTGTTGGGTTATGAATTTGTTGATATTGAATTGTATCAGGTGTTTATATATTTTGGATATTTATCCCTTGTTTATATTATCATTTGCAAATATTTTCTCCCATTCCATCAGTAGTCTTTTCATTTTGTTGAGTAGTTTCTTTACTATTCAAAAGCTTTTTAGCTTATTTACACATTTTTCTATATCACCTACTCCCCTGTTAATTCCTTCTAGTATATTTTCATTTCAGTTATAGCATTCTTCAGTTCTGATTGGTTCTTTATATTTTCTAGTTCCCTATTGAAAATCTCACTGTGTTCATCTAGTCTTTTCCCTAATTTAATTAACATTCTTATCACTCATGCTTCAAACTCTTTGTCTGGTAAATTATTTCTGTTTCATTAGTTGTTTTATCAGGGTTTTTTTTTTTCTCTTGTTCTTCCACTTGAAACAAATTTCTCTGTCTTCTCATTTTAACTTTCTCTGTCTCTGTGAAACTAGGTGACACGGTTACTATGCCTGTCTTGATGTGACGTCCTTGTGTGGTGGCGTCTCTGTACAGTCCTGCGTGCCCAGTGGCACTGGTGGGAGCCTGCATCTAATGTGAACGCAAGTCTCACCCTCACCCAGGGTGTCAGGTGGTGTGGCTGCTGACGGAGGGACGAGAGCCAGAGCCACCTGTGAGCTGGAGCTGTGTGCTTTGAGGTTTTCTTTTATTTTTTTCTTCATAGTCCATTTATTTTTCAAGGTATTATGAGTCTCACATGGAACAGAGGACTTTTAGAGGCTGTTCAACATCTCAGTCACAGACTTAAGGAGACATACCAAGAAGACAGACCAAGACCTACTACAAGCATCACCACTACCATCTTTATAAATGTAAATAAAAGAGAAAGAGACATTATAACTGATGGGCTCCTTCCACCCCCACACACAAACATACACATTACTCCCAGGGACCACAGTCTTAGATATCTACAAGAAGTCTCATTGAAATCTTTCCAAACATTGACTAGACTATCATGTCCATTTTTTTTTTTTTATGGCTGTTTTAGTGCATTACTGGAAAAAAACATTTAGATGACCAATCAGTTCTCCCTAAGAAAAGAGATCTGGGTTGAGACCTGAAAATGTGACTAGGCAAGGTAGCAGAAGGGTGAGGGTTGTAAAAAAGATTTCTGGGAGAACAAACAACACATGGAAAATTCCTGTGCAAATGGTGGGTTTTTCAGTTCAGTTCAGTTGCTCAGTCATGTCCTACCCTTTGTGACCCCATGGGCCACAGCACACTAGGCCTCCCTGTCCACCACCAACTCCCGGAGTTTACCCAAACTCATGTCCATTGTGCTGGTGATGGCATCCAACCATCTCATCGTCTGTCGTCCCCTTCTCCTCCTGCCTTCAATCTTTCCCAGTATCAGGATCTTTTCCAGTGAGTCAGCTCTTCCGATCAGGTGGCCAAAGTATTGGAGTTTCAGCTTCAACATCAGTCCTTCCAATGAACACTCATGACTGATGTCCTTTAGGATGGACTGGTTGGATCTCCTTGCAGTCCAAGGGACTCTCAAGAGTCTTTTCCAACACCACAGTTCAAAAGCATCAATTCTTTGGTGCTCGGCTTTCTTTCTTTCTTTCCTTTTGTTTTTACTTTTTATTTTTACTTTATTTTGCTTTACAATACTGTATTGGTTTTGCCATACATTGACATGAATCTGCCACGGGTGTACATGAGTTCCCAATCCTGAACCCCCCTCCCACCTCATATCATCTCTCTGGATCTTCCCCATTTTAAACCCCCCCAGAATGCTTTATCTTACCTGTATATTTGAGATTTGTTTGGTTGGAAATTGAGTCTTTGGGTCACTTGTCTTTCTTGAAAATTTTTCAAGTGTTTCTCAATTATGTATTTGTGTTGAATGTTGCTGAGGAGAAGTCTAAGTTGATCCTGAATTTGCCCCTTATAGATGGCCTGTTCCTTCCTGCCCTCAGTGACTAAATGATTCTTTATTTGAAGTTCTCTCATTTTACTCAGATTAAGTTTAGGTGTTAAGCATTATGTCAAATTTTTTTTAGGTGGTCATTCACTCCATCTTTAGATTTAAATTTT
>SJXQ01003889.1:80639-124929 GCA_006408695.1 Aepyceros melampus | reverse complement strand
GAGTCTACAGCTCCTAATAGGGAACAAAGAAAACACACAAGTTTAAAGACATGACAACACAATTATTAGAATTCTAAGTCTCCACACTAGAAAATATTTACACATGTGTTCAAGGAGGGTTGCAGACGAATACTTATTATATCGTTATTTGTGAAACGTAATAAAAACCTAGAAGTCCATCAAAAGAGCTATTAAATAAATCATGTATGTTCATTTTATGGACAATCATGCACCAATCACAAAGGGTAGCATCTATCTATCTACCAGATACTGATAAGGAAAGACTTTCAAGACAAAATTAAATGAAAAAAGCCAATTATGGGGAATTCCCTGGCGGGGCAGTAGTTAGAACTTGGGCACTTTGACTGCTGGGGTTGGTTTTACTCCATGACTGGGGAACTAAAGTCTCAGAAGCCATGTGACTTGGCAGAAAAAAAAAAAAAAAGAAAAAAAGAAAAATGTCAATTATGAACAAAACATAAGCAATAATCCAAGTAAAAACATATACAGAAGTACACTATATTTGTACATGTGTATACACACAAATACACACGCACAGACATTTAAAAACATATTAATAGGTATTCAAACAGAGAAGGCAATGCCAACCCACTCCAGTACTCAAAGATCTTATATATCATGTTCTACAAAAACATATAAAGAATTAATAATGGCTGTTACCTCTGGGGAGAGGACTGGATTTTATAGGTAGAGTGTAGCTGTGAAGAATTACAACTTAAACTGTATGTTTGACCACATTCCATAAGAATATATTAATGCACTTATATAATTAGAAAATAAAGACAAAAGCTTATCAATCCATACCTCGTCAAGAGAGAGGGAAAAAGAATGTTTAAAATAAATGCCAAACTTACTTGATATGCTACTTCATATAAACAGCCATCCTTTCCAGCCAAGAAAATTCTGCCATTATCAGTGGAAGTTATGGTTAAAAGGTAGGTATTATCAGTAGGAAGAGAATACAAGGGATCTGGAAGCAACTGCATTCCACCACACATACTGTCATTGAGAACTCCAGAACCTATTTTTTTTAAAGGGAGAATATAGGAATCACTTTACAAACTCTTAAAAAGTTTAACACAATCAGTGTATTGTCTTCAGAATTAATGTTCTTGCTGAGTTCATGATATGCTAAAGAACTTCAAAAATGTATGTAAAATGTACATTTTAAAATTACTATAATCTGATATAAACAATTTTATAATTCATGCTAAAATACAATCTTCAGTATATAAATATAACATATATAAAATATATAGCATATATATATATAGAAAACATAGAAAACATCAAACAAAAAAACTAAACCAAAGTATTAAATTTTGCAAAAAAAATAAAAAAAGAGCCTAGGGATATGGCAGTAATAATCATTTAATTATTTTTTTTATCTCTTACCCTCCCAATATTCATTCATTGGAGTCTCTGAAATTCAACATTATTTTACCTAAAATGTAACTAGAATGCAAAAGAACCACTGAATGTTTTTGCAATAAACTAATTGATAGCATCTTACATTAAGGGAAAGAATAAAGTATATTTCTGTGTTCCATATGTTAAAATGGCCACTTAAATTAAAAAAAAAAAAGAAATTGAAGGCATTATTGAAAAATTACTAGTGGCAACTATTTCTCTATTACCTTTCTTTTATATTGGACATTTTAGAAAGATACATTAACATGGCAAACAATCCAAAATAATTTTTTTGTGGAGTTACTAATCTGAAAGATACTGTATCTATAGGAAAGCATTATTTTCTTAAGAGCAAATAGCTCAGAAAGTTAACTTACTGAAAAAAAATTAACTGTCAATTATAATATTAAATTGGGCAACATATTATTTTTATTTAAAAAAAACACAACATGTGAGTTGCTATACCTGTTTGCAAATTAGTATAGCTGAGTCCAAGAATCACTATATCCACAGGGGTTGCCAAAACCAGGAGGTGTCGTACGTGAGGTTGAAAGATGCCTAAGATAAAGTAAACATGAGTTAGGGACTATTTTCTGAAAAATACCCAACATTTAAGTATTAACAGAATATGGTTACTTTTAATATGAGCAAAGAATTGGACACAACTCAGTGATGAAATAACACAATAGATTAACTAGTATATGAAAAGTGTGAATCTAATTTAATGTTGATGCTAAAACATTACTGTGATCATTTAAATAAGCAAATAGTTCAAAAAAAAAAAACTTAGAAACAAACACTACAGTATTTAATGATATTTAAATAAGGGTCCCAGGGATGGGGGAGCCTGATGGGCTGCCGTCCATGGGGTCACACAGAGTCAGACACAACTGAAGTGACTTAGCAGCAGCAGCAAATGAGGGTTACATTATAAAACAGTTTAGGTTTATTAAAATTAAAAATTTCCACTTCTTTATTTATGTTCATAGCACTAGTCACAAAACCCAAATGGTGGAAACAACTCAAGTGACTGTCAATTGATAAATGGATAAACAAAAGGTAGTATGTATATACAGTGGAATATACTAGGCCGTAAAAAGGAAAATCTGACACATGCTCCAATAGTGATGAACCTTGAGGACATGATACTAAGTGAAACAAGCCAGTTACAAAAGACAATACTACATAATTCCACCCATATGAAGTTCATGGAATAGTAAAATTCATAGACACAGAAATGAGTTTATAAATCAAATAAGTTTCAGTATCACAACCAGATAAATTCACAGATTCAGAGAAGGCATTAAACCAAGTACAAAATATTAAAATGTTAATTCATGCTAAACTACTGTTTAAATTTTAAGTCTGGAGTGTTATGAAATGGTATGTGTAATTATCACTCTCCAGAGATGGGAATACCAGATCACCTGACCTGCCTTTTGAGAAACCTATATGCAGGTCAGGAAGTAATAGTTAGAACTGGACATGGAACAACAGACTAGTTCCAAATAGGAAAAGGAGTACGTCAAGGCTGTATACTGTCACCATGCTTATTTAACTTAGACGCAGAGTACATCATGAGAAACGCTGGACTGGAAGAAACACAAGCTGGAATCAAGATTGCTGGGAGAAATATCAATAACCTCAGATATGCAGATGATACCACCCTTATGGCAGAAAGTGAAGAGGAACTAAAGAGCCTCTTGATGAAAGTGAAAGAGGAGAGTGAAAAAGTTGGTTTAAAGCTCAACATTCAGAAAACGAAGATCATGGCATCTGGCCCCATCACTTCGTGGGAAATAGATGGGGAAACAATGGAAACAGTGTCAGACTTTATTTTTTTGAGCTCCAAAATCACTGCAGATGGTGATTACAGCCATTAAAAGACACTTACTCCTTGGAAGGAAAGTTATGACCAACCTAGATAGTATATTGAAAAGCAGAGATACTACTTTGCCAACAAAGGTTCATCTAGTCAAGACTATGGTTTTTCCAGTGGTCATGTATGGATGTGAGAGTTGGACTGTGAAGAAAGCTGAGCGCCCAAGAATTGATGCTTTTGAACTGTGGTGTTGGAGAAGACTCTTGAGAGTCCCTTGGACTGCAAGAGATTCAACCAGTCCATCCTAAAGGAGATCAGTCCTGGGTGTTCATTGGAAGGATACTGAAGTTGAAACTCCAATACTTTGGCCACCTCATACGAAGAGCTGACTTATTGGAAAAGACCCTGATGCTGGGAGGGACTGGGGGCAGGAGGAGAAAGGGATGACAGAGGATGAGATGGCTGGATGGCATCACTGACTCGATGGACATGAGTTTGAGTGAACTCCAGGACTTGGTAATGGACAGGGAGGCCTGGCGTGCTGTGATTCACGGGGTCGCGAAGAGTCGGACACGACTGAGCGACTGAAATGAACTGAACTGAACTGATGAATACCAAGGCGGACAAAGGTCACAATTCTGTGTTTCAAGATTCACATCAATAAAGCTGAAGGACAGACTTTTTACTTAATGACTTCAAAATATACCCAGTAGTTCAGAATTTGATTTAAAGGAGCTTGAAATTTATGAAAATTTATCAAAGAGAGCACCTTTATTGTCGTATCAAAGACCATCCCAATTCAATTTTGTTCTGAAAATTACATTTGAGTAGAACAAAGTTTAACTACTTGTTTTAAGATGGACACTTAATATTTATTACGATAGACAGCAGGAATAGCTTGTTGACTTTCATATGAACAAGCTTTTCAATGAAGAAACAAAATACAGAGACATACGGCACAGTAAAGGCTGCTATAAAATTCTATGTAAGGGAAATACATGTCCAATGCAATCCCATAAAAACAGTGCATCAAACTGCACGTTCATATTTATGTGAATTAGTATAATTTCAAAATGGCTACATTTCAAATGACTACACTTTAAAAATTCCTACTAGGGTCTTGTAAACATGTAAATCACATCTATTATTTCATTCTGTAGGGAGATGTATTTTAAATTTAAATCAATCAATTCTGTTTGTCAGTAGCCATGATAAAACACCTAGCGTACTGAAGATGAAATTTGTTTTAGGTTAAACAATGCTTGTGAATTCTCTTAGGATTTATTCTGTACTCTGTTCTCACGTCATGGGCTACCAGGGCTAAAAAAATACACAGAGTAAAAATGGTTTTTACATTATATTTAGGAATTATTGAAAAATGTATAATGCAAAAAACTTCCAGGTAAATCAAGAAAGACTAACAAAAAGCAAGATAAAATTCAAGAATTTAACAATTTTGAAGGCAGACTCACTTACACTATAAAGTGAGTAAACTGTTAAATTTTCCTAATCACTTTTTATATTTCTAATTAGATTTCAGAACAAAACTTCAACAGGAAATTTAGTACCTAAAATATGATCTCCAACAATCCTAAAACATTTGGAATCCAAGGATATACAAACATAATTTCATCTTTCTATTTTTAATTCTTACCAGGTTTTGGTTTCACAAGCCCCACAGCAAGAATAGTCTCACTAAGCCCATCAAAATAGGCAAGGTCTCCTCTGTCAATATTAGAAGAAAAACATGTTATACATAAAGAAAAGCTTTTATCTTATAATACTCTTTAAAACTATAGAATATATACATATACAAAAAAGACTATAGAACCAGCAAACAGAACTGTTTCAGTTTCAAGAGCTAGGCACAAGGTCTGCCTAAAGCTACACATAAACCATGAAGAGGGGGAATGCTGGTTTCCACTCCAAATGTCCTCCCCAGGTTTGCAAGTCTCCAGTAACAGCAATCTACTGCTGCGGCAGGGGCAAGAAGACCCTCTCAGAATATACAGTAAGGCTGAACCAGACTTTCCATGTGGGCAGGGACTATGCTTACTGTTCAAACACTCAATGGTATCTGATCCATGATAAGCTTAATGTAGTTGTTAAATGGGTATGTTAGATGTCAACAGAAATATAAAAATTTTCATTAACATGAAAACACTCTTTAATAAATTATTCTCACATCTATATATTTTGTAATTTTTTTTTTAGGTTTTCTTGAAGAGATCAATGCCTAAATTAAGAGGTTCTACTATTCTTTAGTGCAAAAATGAATATGTATGTGTAATACAGCAAACTGGGGCAACATGCATGATACATGAAGATAATCACAATATTATATCACTGCTATTATGACATATACCATTTCAACAATAAAAATAGCTAGGAAAAGTTTAAATTAAAGAAGAAAGAAAAAAACAAACCCAGCCAACAAAATTGGTTAACTTGTAAGTTCTCAAGTAGTATCAGTTTTGATTCAATGACACTGTATGTGTGTTTACAACAAGTACATTAATTACTTAGGAGCAAGAGTAACAACTATATATTCAGAACTTTCTCTGGTTATTTCACTTTTCACCTAAAGATAATGTGATGGAGAAACGGAAGACAAAAATTTTTTCCAAAGAGCCAAGAGTAAAACTCAGATCAGGGCTTTCCTAGTGGCTCAGTGGTAAAGAATCCATCAGCCAATGCAGGAGACACAGGTTCAATCCCTGATCTGGGAAGATCGCACACACCATGGAGCAATAAAGCCCATGTGCCACAATGATTGAGCCTGTGCTCTGAGCCTGGGAGCGGCAACTGCTGCAGCCACACGCACCAGAGCCTGTGTTCTGCAACAAGAGAAGCCACTGCAACGAGAAGCCCACATACTGAAACTAAAGGCCCCATTCCCCGCAACTAAAGAAAAGGCCCCTGAAGCAAGACCCAGCACAGCCCCCCCGCCAAAAAAAATGCAGCAGATCAATAAACTTTAAGCAAGAATGCTTTGGGCCTTCACTCAGACCCTTTTATATACACTTAATTTACACAAGATCAAGCCCACAGAACAACAACACAACAGCTAAGATAAACTAACATCCTGCCAGTCCACATAGTTATGCAGGGAAAACAGGTCTTTCAAAATGTCAAAAAAAAAAAAAAAAAAAGTCATACCATCTCTCAAAGAATCACTGATAGACTATCTTTACTACAAGGTATCAGCTTGGGAAACAGACTCTTACTCAGAGTGGTACCCAGATCCCCAGTATCACCTGGGAGTTTGTTACAAATGCAGATCCCTAGGTCTTACTCACGATGACCATAACATAATCCACATTTTAACCCCATCCCCAGGTGGTATGTAACTGAGAAGCACTGACTTGGATGAAAGATAAGCCAGGCAGCTTCTAATGAGCAGACTACTAGCTGCAATAAAGATAATTTAAATTCTAATCATGCTAGAGCAAACCAGCCATAAATACATACCCATCTTCGTAGTTCCACATGAATATGTCACTGTCGATGGTGAGCCAAGCTCTACTGATGGGAGGGAACACGCCCATCATGCAGTTACACTGCATGTCTGAGGTGGTATGGATGTAAGGTAGAATGATTTCAACCCCTCTTCCTTAAACTTGTTTCAAAAGATTTTGTTTTAAAATCATAGACATCCACATAATTAAAAAAACATGACCTATTCATTCTTCAATAGAAAGAGCAAATGAAACATCTTTATTTCCAAAGAGTTTCATGAAAGCCAGAGTGTATGACAGAAATACTTATAATTTATTGTTTCTAAATAGGCTACCTGCCATTTAAAATATACACAAAATAACACACGTTTTTGCCATTACTAACTTTAAAAAAATATTGATTCTAATATTGAGCTGACATTAAAAACTGTTTTACTGGACCAGTTTTTCCAACTGTATGAGAGAGTGATAAAAAAACAAAAAACACTTGGTAAGCTAAAGTCATAGCTAGGTGACAATCTATATATAATCCTCATAAAAATGGAAAAATTTATGTAATTATATGATGCAATTTGTGTAATTATATGACAACTGTGAAAACAAAATCATTTTCTAATTAAAGGAAATATTTCTTGTATTGAGGATTAAAGAATATTAAGAAACTAAGCAAGAGAAGAGTGAAAGATAAGATGTATTATATATTTAGTAACACTATTTTACAAAGTCTCAGAGAGACAATGAAAATTAAAGGGAAAATATCAATTAGATTTTACTCTATTTATTTACTCGATTTTTCTATTTATTTTTACATTTTCCATAATTTTTCATTTCTTTTCTATGTCACATTATACTGAAGCATGAAACCCTTTCACCCTCAATAGATTAACATACTTTTGAAAGAAATTTTTTATATGGATCTTGATGTCTTTATCATGAGAGTTACAGATTGATTTTTATAAAAGCTTCCTAGAAAATAACTCAATAGTCCTTTTATAGGGTATGCTACAGTTTAAGAAAAGCAAATAAAATCTTACTTTTAGAAGATAAGAAATCTCCTCTAACTTCTCAGTCTATGAAGAGGGGATTAGTACTTCAGTTTCTTATACCCTTAGGTGTAGATTTTTATTGTAATCCTTGGAAATGCAATCACTAATAAACTAAGACACCCATAAGTATGAAAACACACCAAAGACTTTTTGGGGGGTATTTTCAGAAGGAAATACCTGGAATTTTTTGCTTAAATATTTTCAGAGCCACTTCTCAGTTTTAAATGTTAAAATAGGGGGGAAAAACCCATTGGCCTTTGAACTGAAAAAGCATGGTAGGAAAAACTTCCTTTTGCCACCCTACTTAATAGGAAAGTATCACCTTACCATATGTCATTCAAAAATGCAGAATTAATTGTAAACAATTCACTCTCCTAAATGTCCCTAACAATTAAAACGTGACTCAATTTTCAACATTCAATTTTATTATGAAATTTTCTAGGCACATGGCAAACTACCCATGTACTTATAAGTATTTTAAATAAAATCCTTACATGAACTTGCACACAAAACACTAATTAGACACAAAACAAATACTGTAACAATGAGAACACTAATTTTTAAATACTTTAAATAGTTAACACAAAGGAATAGGATACGTCCAAACTGTTCAACAAGTTCAGGCGGGAGAGGAACTCTTCGGATGGAACTGATGTCTGGAAGGTTGGGTACTGACAGCAAGCCAGGTCCTTGCAGGGGATAATCCATATCTGACATGCCAGAAACAGTGGGATTATCTACAAAAAATAAAACGAGAAACAAAGCATTTATTTAAAATAACAACATACTGGGCATCAAATGGGCAAGCAGAACTTCAGGAGGCTACAAAAATAAAATTGTGTATCTGGTGGTTCTAAAGGTATATGGAGAAAAAAGTTCTGATCTGACAAAAGGAGGCCTAAGGAATTCTAGTGTTGAGATGGGGTGCAATTCCTGGTTTCAACACTGAAAAGTCTTTAACAAAGACTTGTCTCTGCAAGAAAATAAATGGTTAGTTCAATAATTTATAGTGTTTTTCTATTATTTTACTAATCTGAAATGGGAAAAAAATTATAAAACTGCTTTACAGATAAAAAAAACTGTGGACAAAATACTGACAGGAAAAAACAGCATTTCCTTTCCCACTTAAAAACCACCCATGCCTTGTCCCATCATGCATTCCCCCATCCCCTCCTGCGTGCATGCTCAGCTGCATCCGACTCTGTAACCCCACAGACTGTAACGTGCCCGGATCCTCTGTCCATGGGATTCTCCCTGCAAGAATACTGGAGTGAGTAGTCATGCCCTCCTCCAGGGGATCTTCCCAACCAAGAAACTGAACCCAAGTTTCCTGTCATTGCAGGTGGATTTTTATCCGCTGAGCCACCTGGGAAGCCCCACCCCCTTCACCAATACAGGCACACTTCAGAAATGTGGGTTTGGTTCCAGACCACTGCAATAAAATGAACATCCCCAGAAGGCGAGTCTCATAAATTTTTTGATTTTCCAGTGCATGTAAGTTATGTTTACACTATAATGAAGCTGAAGCATGCAACAGTATTGTTTCTTAAAAAAAACAATGTATACATCTTAACTTAAAAAATACTCTATTACTAAAAAATGCTAACCATCATCTGGTATGGCAGAACTGTCACAAACCAATTGTAAAAACACAAAACCAAAAATCTGGTATCTGCAAAGTGTAATAAAACAAAGAGTAATAAAATGAGTATGTCTGTAATACCACAAAAGCAGTATTTTTCTGGGGGGGCGGGGAGAGGAATCAGACTACTCTATAAAGTGTTCTCAACTGGCAACTTTTCTCTTCCTCTAAAGCCCAGACATTAAGGGCAGGAGTGGAATGGTCCCTCTTAGTCCTGAACAAGGTGTTTTAGATCTGACTGATCATCTATTTTCTGCCTCTCTAAAGTAAAAGATGTTGGGGGAAATGACATATAAAACAATTTTATGAAAAATTTAAAAATTTATACAACTAGAGAACAAATTCAGTCAGTCCCTATGTATTGAGTATCCAGCTTCAAAAATTACCAGTAAAATGCCCAGTCATGTTTTATATATATCAGTCCTATACACTTCTTCCCTAATGTATTTTTTGAAGCAAATTGCAGACATTCTATTTAATATTAAAATATAATTTTTGAGACATTTCACTATTTTTTAATTTAAAAAGTTTTTTATTTTTGAACACCAAAAACATTTTGTAATGGGGTGTAGCCAATTAACAAGGTTGTGATAGCTTCAGATGAACAGTGAAGGGACTCAGCCATACATTACATGTAGAACACTGTGTGTGTTAAATTGCAGTGGGAAAACAATGGAACTGCGAAAGCCTACAGAAAGAAAGTGATATTTAATGGAGCCTGGAAGAACAGCTTATTAGGCAAAGAAGAACATTCTAGAAATGATGACAAATACATGAAAAATGAAAGAGGGGGTCTCTTATTATAGTAAATGTGTTAAATTCAGTATAACTGGAACAAGGATGTAAAGAATAGGATGGAAGAAGGAAAGATTTGGTTAGAGGTAGATGTATGTAAAGGTGGACAGGTTGAACTGGGGTGAGATATGAAGAGAAGACAAGAAGATATGGACTGTTTTCACAGTTTGCTTTCAGAAATAAGGAGGTCAAAGGGAGTGGTGCTGTTCAAAATGAGAACTGCTAACAGGTCACTCAGTTCTTACAAGATAAGCCCACGGGTGAGTAGCTGTCAGGAATAAAATACTCCTTGCTTTGTTCCTGTCTCTTCTCTGATTTTAAGTCAATGCATTTTTATTAAACCGCAGGAGCTGTCTTTTAGGTTTACACTGCATATATTGTCATTGTTTAGTTGCCAAGTCCAGTCTGTCTTCTTTGTGATCCCATTGACTGTAGCCTGCCAGGCTCCTCTGTCCATGGGATTTCTCAAGCAAGAGCACTGTAGCTGGAGGCTATTCCTTCTCCAGAGAATCTGCCCAACCCAGAGATCAAACACTTATCTCCTGCACTGGCAGGTGGATTCTTCACCACTGAGCCACCTGGGAATTATTCTGCTTAAAATATCTTGGTTCATGCTTGCCAAAACCTTGTACTTATTTACTCTCCTCAACTTTTCTCCAATTTCCACCTCATACAGGGGTCACTTCTTTTCTAGCAACTTGTGTGATTCTATGTGCCTTGAGGAGACTGACCTTAATTTAAAACCATTAAACAGAATATTGTACAGACACCTGTCTTTTGTTGGCACAAAATTTGCCCTACCCTCCCTGTTCACCCATCATCACTCGTTTCCCTGTTCCCTTCCTTCATTCCGTTTGTAGTTCTTGTACCCTTCAGCATTTCATATTACAGTAACCCTACACATAACAAGGCATATTTTTCAGCGAACACAGTAAATTTCCAAATTAACTTTGTTTGCTCTTCGGTTTCACTCCGATAGTGAAACGAGATATTAACAAAGATGAAACTTGGATCAGGTGATCCTCCTCATCCAGTCTTAGCGATAAACACCTGGAGGTAGTGAGAAGCTCATTAAGGTTAAAATATTTGCCTCTTTCTGCCTCAAATAGGGGCTTGCTCCTCGTTCCCAGCCTCTCAATTGCTTGTGATGAAGGGTGAGAGAAGGAAAAAATGGAAAATGGGCTCTTTTCCCCCTTTAGGGCTTCTCTTGTGGCTCAGACGGTAATGAGTCTGTCTGCAATGAGGGAGACCCGGGTTTGAGTCCTGGGTTGGGAAGATCCCCTGGAGAAGGGAATGGCAACCAACACGAGCGCCCTAAATCTCAGGATGCCTTCGCCCATTCACCCTGGGGATGGGAACTATTTATGGAGTCAGATGAGAGTCCTTTGGGCTGAGAAACAGTCACCAACTGGGCAACGATCACTCACTTGGAGCAGACACCATGAGCAGCTCGGAAAGGTCCGGGTACATGCGGTCTTCTTGCAACTGACGGTCGATGAGCCGCCCCGCATTTTCCAAGCTTCCTGCAGGGCTGCGGCCGACGTGGAGGCCGGCATCGCCGACCCCAGCAAAGAAGACGGCATATCGAAAACCGAAGACAACAGCGACCGGAGAAAGTCAAAAAGCAAGGAGAAATAAGACAAAACCCAAGAAGCTAGCTCAGCCCCAAAGCTTAGAGCGCGCGCGCCAAACGAGCGCCCCGGCGCCAGTGCATGACGCACTTCCGGTTCATCGGGTGGGGAATTTGAAGCTTGCATTGAATTTGGCAGCTTGAAAGGGGAACTTGATAGAGGGGGGTGGACGTTAGGGGTGGAGCTAAGAGAGAGGGAGGTGGCTGTTTGGGGAGGCGGGGTGAGGTCGGAGTTGTCTTGAAGGAAGGGAGAGAGGGAGGTGGAAGGGAAAAGGGGTGGGGCCAAGGGAAGGGGAGGGACGGGAAGGGGGTCTGTAGGGGTGGAGAGGAAGGAGGGGTGGAGAGGCCGGGTGGGTGGGAGCCGGTTACTGCGGGTACCGCGCAGACTGGCTCGGGTTCTGGTGGGCCCAGCGCGCGCTTGGATCCGGGTGCCTCGAGCTTCGGGTAGCGGAAAGCCGCAACAGCACCTATTTGAGTCAATTTGGTTGGTGCTCCAAGTGACTTCGGACTTCCCTGGTGGCTCAGACGGTAAAAGCGTCTGCCTATAATGAGGGTTCGATCCCTGGGTTGGGAAGATCCTCTGGAGAAGGAAATGGCAACCCACTCCAGTACACTTGCCTGGAAAATCCCGTGGACGGAGGAGCCTGATGGGCTACAGTCCATGGGGTCGCGAAGAGTCGGACACGACTGAGTAACTTCACTACCAAATAACTGAATGAGAGTGGATAGGAATTGGTAACCGTTAGAAAAAGTTTACACATAAACCAAAATTTCTCTGCATTTCTAATGCGCTTCAGGCTTTCTACTTCCGTGTCTCAGTTCAGTTCAGTCGCGCAGTCGTGTCCGACTCTTTGCGACCCCTTGAATCGCAGTACGCCAGGCCTCCCTGTCCATCACCAACTCCCGGAGTTCACTCAGGCTCACGTCCATTGAGCCCATGATGCCATCCAGCCATCTCATCCTCGGTCGTCCCTTTCTCCTCCTGCCCCCAATCCCTCCCAGCATCAGGGTCTTTTCCAATGAGTCAACTCTTCGCATAAGGTGGCCAAAGTACTGGAGCTTCAGTTTTAGCATTATTCCTTCCAAAGAAATCCCAGGGTTGATCTCCCTCAGAATGGACTGGTTGGATTCCCTTGCAGTCCAAGGGACTCTCAAGAGTCTTCTCCAACACCACACTTCAAAAGCATCAATTCTTCTGCGCTCAGCCTTCTTCACAGTCCAACTCTCACATCCATACATGACCACAGGAAAAACCATAGCCTTGACTAGACGGACCTTAGTCGGCAAAGTAATGTCTCTGCTTTTGAATATACTATCTAGGTTGGTCATAACTTTTCTTCCAAGGAGTAAGCGCCTTTTAATTTCATGGCTGCAGTCACCATCTGCAGTGATTTTGGAGCCCAAAAAAACAAAGTCTGACACTGTTTCTACTGTTTCCCCATCTATTTCCCATGAAGTGATGGGGCCAGATGCCATGATCTTCGTTTTCTGAATGTTGAGCTTTAAGCCAACTTTTTCACTCTCCTCTCTCACTTTCAACAAGAGGCTTTTTAGCTCCTCCTCACTTTCTGCCATAAGGGTGGTGTCATCTGCATATCTGAGGTTATTGATATTTCTCCCAGCAATCTTGATTCCAGCTTGTGTTTCTTCCAGTCCAGCGTTTCTCATGATGTACTCTGCATAGAAGTTAAATAAGCAGGGTGACAGTATACAGCCTTGACGTACTCCTTTTCCTATTTGGAACCAGTCTGTTGTTCCATGTCCAGTTCTAACTGTTGCTTCCTGACCTGCATACAGATTTCTCAAGAGGCAGGTCAGGTGGTCTGGTATTCCCATCTCTTTCAGAATTTTCCACAGTTTACTGTGATCCACACAGTCAAAGGCTTTGGCATAGTCAGCTGTGGTAGCGTAGCGGTAAGCGGGCAGGTACGCAGGCAGGCTACGCTAGGCTCCATAGATCAAGAGTTCAAGTCACAGATCCGTGTCTAGTACCAGTTGATTTGTGGCACGTTACCGTGAAAATTTGTTTACGAAATCTTCACTGGGTGCAGAGATCTGATGCCTTGCTTTATTTCTCATTGCAGAGGGGAAGCTGCTGCTGCTAAGTCGCTTCAGTCGTGTCCGACTGTGTGCGACCCCGTAGATGGCAGCCCACCAGGCTCCTGGGATTCTCCAGGCAAGAACGCTGGAGTGGGCTGCCATTGCCTTCTCCAATACATGAAAGTGAAAAGTGAAAGTGAAGTTGTTCAGTCATGTCAGACTCCTAGCGACCCCATGGACTGCAGCCTACCAGGCTCCTCCGTCCATGGGATTTGCCAGGCAAGAGTACTGGAGTGGGTTGCCATTGACTTCTCCAAGGGAAGCAGATGATTCTAATTCACTGTTTCATCCCCAGCGCATAGTAGGACTGTTATAGAATAGGCCACTCAACACGCTTTCCTAGTAGCTCAGATGGTAAAGCATCCACCTGTGATGCAGGAGACCTGGGTTTGATCCCTAGTGAAAGTGAAGTTGTTCAGTCATGTCAGACTCCTAGCGACCCCATGGACTGCAGCCTACCAGGCTCCTCCGTCCATGGGATTTGCCAGGCAAGAGTACTGGAGTGGGTTGCCATTGACTTCTCCAAGGGAAGCAGATGATTCTAATTCACTGTTTCATCCCCAGCGCATAGTAGGACTGTTATAGAATAGGCCACTCAACACGCTTTCCTAGTAGCTCAGATGGTAAAGCATCCACCTGTGATGCAGGAGACCTGGGTTTGATCCCAGGACTGGGAAAATCCCCTGGGGAAGGAAATGGCAACCTACTCCAGTATTCTTGCCTGGAGAATCCAACGCACAGAGAGCCTGACTGGCTACAGTCCATGGGGTCTCAAAGAGTCTGACATGATGGGGGCGAGTAACACACACACCCAACATGTCATCTATAGCAGTGGGATTCTTAATTTACATCAGGCATACCTGTGCTGGGAATATCAAACTGAAACAACTTTTGTATTCTTATGGAAACTCTCCTGTCCTCATGCAAGGACACAGAGGCAAAAAAACTGAGTGTGTTACTTTGTTTTCTATAGAATATGTAGTAACTGAAGTAGAAGGGTAGAAAAGGAAAGATATACCCATCTGAATGCAGAGTGCCAAAGAGTAGCAAGGAGAGATTAAAAAAAGCCCTCGTAACTGAACTATGCCAAGAAATAGAGGAAAACAATAGAAGGGAAAGACTAGAGATGTCTTCAAGAAAATTACAGATAGCAAGGGACCATTTCATACAAAGATGGGCACAGTGAAGGACAGAACCTGTATGGACCTAACAGAAGCAGAAGATATTAAGAAGAGGTGGCAAGAATACACAGAAGAACTATATTAAAAAGGTCTTAATGATCCAGATAACCACAATGGTGTGATCACTCACCTAGAGTCAGACATCCTGGAATGTGAAATCAAGTGGGCCTTAGGAAGCATCACTACGAACAAAGCTTGTGGAGGTGATGAGATTCCAGTTGAGCTATTTCAAATCCTAAAAGATGATGCTGTGTAAGTGCTGCACTCAATATGCCAGCAAATTTGGAAAACTCAGCAGTGGCCACAGGACTGGAAAAATGTCAGTTTTCATTCCAGTCCCAAAGAATGTTCAAAGTACTGCATAGTTGCACTCATTTCACATGCTAGCAATGTAATGCTAAAAATCCTTCAAGCTAGACTTCAACAGTATATGAACTGAGAACCTCTAGATGTAAAAGCTAGATTTAGAAAAGGCAGAGGAACCAGAGATCAAACTGCCACCATCCAGTTGTATCATAGAAAAAAACAGGAGAATTCCAGAAAAACACTTACTTCTGCTGCATTGACTACACTAAAGCCTTTGATGTATGGATCACAAAGTGATGGGATTACCAGCCCACCTTACCTGCCTCCTGAGAAACCTGTTTGCAGGTCAAGAAGCAACAGTTAGAACTGAACATGGAACAATGGACTGGTTCCAAATTGGGAAAGGAGTATGTCAAAGCTATATATTGTCACCCTGCTTATTATAACTTCTATGCAGAGTACATCATGCCAAATGTTGTTGGCCGAATAAAGCACAAGCTGGAATCAAGATTGCTGGGAGAATTATCAATAACCTCAGATATGCAGATGACACTATTCTTATGGCAGAAAGCAAAGAGGAACTAAACAGCCTCTTGATGAAGGTGCAAGAGGACAGAGAAAAAGCTGACTTAAAACTCAACATTCAAAAAAACTAAGATCATGGCATTTGGTCCCATCACTTCATGGCAAATAGATGGGGAAACAATGGAAACATTGTTTCTTTACTTTCTTTATTCTTTATTTTCTTGGGCTCCAAAGTAATTTTGGAAGGTGATGCAGCCTCGAAATTAAAATGCTTGCTCTTTGGAAGAAAAGCTATGAAAAACCTACACAGCATATTAAAAAGAACTTTGCCAGCAAAGGTCCATCTAGTCAAAGCTATGGTTTTCCCAGTAGTCATGTATGCATGTGAGATTTGGGCCATAAAGAAAGCTGAGTGCTGAAGAACTGATGCTTTCGAACAGTGTTGCTTGGTCTTTCCCAGTAAGTCAGCTTTTTGCATCAGATGGCCGAATTATTGAAGCTTTGGCTTCAGCATCAGTCCTTCCAATGAATATTCAGCGTTGGTTTCCTTTAGGATTGACTGGTGTGATCTCCTTGCAGTCCAAGTGACTTTCTAGAGTCTTCTTCAACACCGCAGTTTGAAAGCATCAATTCTTTGGCGCTCGCCCTTCTTCATGGTCCAACTCGCACATCCATACATGACTACTGGAGAAACCATAACTTCGACTAGACGGATCTTTGTCAGCAAAGTGATGTCTCTGCTTTTCAATATGATGTCTTAAGTTCATCATAGCTTTCTTCCAAGGAGCAAGTGTCTTTTAATTTCCTGGTTGCAGTCATGGGAACGATTGAGAGCAGGAGGAAAAGGGGGCAACAGAGGATGAGATCGTTGTATAGCTCAATGGACACGAGCTTGAGCAAACTCCAGGTGATGGTAAAGAACAGGGAAGCCTGGCATCCTGCTGTTCATAGGCTTGCAAAGAGTCGGACAAGACTTAGCGACTGAACAACAAAGGAACTTATTTCTCATTGGCAAAAATGTGTAGATTGTAATTGTTCTTATTTGGATTATAAAGATGTGTTTGAGCCTAGTTATAATGATTTCAAATTCATGGTCCCAAATCACTGTTATATTTGCACCAACTCAGTAAGTGTTCATCCTGCATGCCACACTAAAGATTCCACATGCCACAGCTAGAAGACCCAGGGCAGCCAAATAAATAAAAATTAGAAATTTTAAAAGTAACTTATTTAAAAGAATAATGTCTAATCCTTGTTAGTGTAAAGAACACATTTTATGAAAAATTGTCAGTTTGTGAAACTAAGCCATTAATGAAAAAAATGGCGTTATTTTACATTTTTGCAGATCCCTTAAATGTTTGGCTAAATAAGAGATAGCTAGATTTTCATATGTACCGTTGTTATATGTTGTGTGGAAGTATATGGAGAAAGGGGGGCTTCACACAGTTACATAGTTGAAGAAGGGAGTATTTTAACATTTATAGACACTTGTGAATATTCTTCTCTGACAGCATACCAAAACTTTCCTAAAGGTTAATTGTGATGTGAAATTTGAAGCCATCCTTAGAAGTCTGAGGATTAAGTGTCACCTGGTCGGTAAATGGATTTTAGGAAGTGAAAAGAGTTAATAGAAACCCCAGATAATCTTCCAATGGGTTTAATTGGACACCCAGCTGTGTGGTGCCTATACCTTGCCAACCCGCTAGGGCGGCGCAGCCCAGGGAGGCCTTTGTCTCTCGGCGCAAGGCGCCTCTCTTGGCCTTGGCGGCGACGCTGACGCTTGAAGGCGATACTTCCGCCCGGTTTGCCGGGAGTCTTCCGCAGCTGTCTGTGCTGCGGTTGTTGCTGGTTTCTTGGAGGGTGGCCGAGCATGGAGCGCCCGGGGCCCAGCGATGGTGGGTTCAGTGAGGCGAGCACCTATAGAATGGGCCGGGCAGGGCGGGCGGCCCTGGAGTCGCCCTCTGACAAGGCCTTTTCCCTTTTCTCTTTCTCAAATGACAGGCTCAGACGCATCGGGACCAGACCCACAGCTGGCGGTCACCATGGGCTTCACGGGGTTCGGTGAGTGACTGCCCTAAACATGGTCTCTTTTTGCAGAGGTTTTAAGAGTCGCAGGTTGGGAGGGGCGTCCGAGCTATCCTTTGTGTTCCGACATTCCGCTGTGCCTAGTCCTACTTATTAATACTTTTAGCTCTAGTGTGTATATCTTGCAATTTCAAGTTACACTCTTACCCCATCTGTTCTCTAACTCCTTTCTGTCTCTTGGGACCAGCCCAGGTGACGCTTTTTACTGGACGGTTAGTGAAAAAGAAAAATTGCTGCCTGACCCACCTGGTGAAAGGTATTGGTTAATGGAGAGAGTTGTTTCTCTGCGTCCTGAGGATAAGAGCCAACCACTGATTGTGGTCTGTAATAAGACGGCCCTTTTGGCATCAAGTGGGCTTTTAAGTGATGTTATAATAGTTAACGGATAAGGCAATGGCACCCCACTCCAGTACTCTTTGCCTGGAAAATCCCATGGACGGAGGAACCTGGAAGGCTGCAGTCCATGGGGTCGCTGAGGGTCGGACACGACTGAGCGACTCACTTTCACTTTTCACTTTCATGCATTGGAGAAGGAAATGGCAACCCACTCCAGTGTTCTTGCCTAGAGAATCCCAGGGACGAGGCAGCCTGGTAGGCTGCCGTCTATGAGGTCACGCAGAGTCAGACACTGCTGAAGTGACTTTGGAGCAGATAATAGTTAAATCTCTTATTTTGTTGAAGTATTGGTGGTTTAGTCGCAAAGTCCTGTCTGGCTCTTGTGACACCATGGGCTGAGGTCACGAGGCTCCTCTGTTCATGGGATTCTCCAGACGAGAATACTGGAGTGAGTTGCCATTTCCTTCTCCAGGGGATCTTCCCAACCCAGGGATGGAACCCAGGTCTCCTGCCTTGCAGGCAGATTCTTTACCAATTGAGCTAAGGGGAAATATAGTTGGTTTATAATGTCATGTTAATTTCAGGTGTACAGCGCAGTGATTCATTTAAACAAACATACACACACACATATTCTTTTCCCTTATAGGTTATTGCAAACTGTTGAATATAGTTCCCTGTGCTATACAGTGGGTCCTTGTAGGTTAGTCTTTTTTTCTACTCCAAAGTCTTCACTTTAGTCTCTCCTTTGTTCATACATACATTCATTTATTTGTGTAATGTCTTGAACCACATATTTATTATCTCCTAGGAGGTCATGTCTACAAAAGTGCTGTATGCTTCTGTAGTATTCAGTTCAGTCCGGTCACTCAGTCGTGTCCAACTCTTTGCGACCCCATGGACTGCAGCACGCCAGGCCTCCCTGTCCATCACCAACTCCTGGAGTTTACTCGAACTCATGTCTATTGAGTCAGTGATGCCATCCAGCCATCTTATTCTGTCATCACCTTTTCCTCCTGCCTTCAATCTTTCCCAGCATCAGGGTCTTTTCAAATGAGTAAGTTTTCACATCAGGTGGCCAAAGTATTGGAGTTTCAGCTTCAGCATCAGTCCTTCCAGTGAATATTCAGGACTGGTTTTCTTCAGAATGGACTGGTTGGATCTTGCAGTCCAAGGGACTCTCAAGAGTCTTTCCCAGCTCCACAGTTCAAAAGCATCAACTGTTCGGCACTCAGCTTACATGACTATTGGAAAAACCATAGCTTTGACTAGATGGACCTTTGTTGGCAAAGTAATGTCACTGCTTTTTAATATGACGTCTAGATTTGTCATAACTTTTCTTCCAAGGTGTGTCTTTTAATTTTATGGCTGCAATCACCATCTGAAGTGATTTTGGAGCCCCCCCAAAATAAAGTCTGTCACTTTTCCACTGTTTCCCCATCTATTTGTCATGAAGTGATGGGACCAGATGCCATGATCTTAGTTTTCTGAATGTTGAGCTTTAAGCCAACTTTTTTACTTTCATCAGGATGCTCTTTAATTCTTTGCTTTCTGCCATCAGGGTGGTGTCATCTGCATATCTGAGGTTACTGATATTTCTCCCAGCAGTCTTAATTCCAGCTTGTACTTCATCCAGCCCAGTGTTTCTCATGATGTACTCTGCATATAAGTTAAATAAGCAGGGTAGCAACATACAGCCTTGATGTACTCCTTTCCCTATTTGGAACCAGTCTGTTGTTCCATGTCCAGTTCTAACTGTTGCTTCCTGACCTGCATACAGATTTCTCAAGAGTCAGGTCAGGTGGTGTGGTATTCTCATCTCTTGAAGAATTTGCCATAGTTTGGTGTGGTCCGCACAGTCAAAGGCTTTGGCATAGTCAGCAAAGCAGAAATAGATGTTTTTCTGGAACTCTTTTGCTTTTTCCATGATCCAACGGATGTTGGCAATTTGCTTTTTTTAAAACCAGCTTGAACATCTGGAAGTTCATGGTTCACGTATTGCTGAAGCCTTGCTTGGAGAATTTTGAGCTATTACTTTACTAGCGTGTGAGATGAGTGCAATTGTGCGGTAGTTTGAGCATTCTTTGGCATTGCCTTTCTTTGGGATTGGAATGAAAACCTTTTCCAGTCCTGTGGCCACTGCTGAGTTTTCCAGATTTGCTGACATATTGAGTGCAACACTTTCACAGCATCATCTTTTAGGATTTGAAATAGCTCAGCTGGAATTCCATCACCTTCCATTAGCTTTGTTCCTAGTGATGCTTCCTAAGGCTCACTTGACTTCTTATTCCAGGATGTCTGGCTCTAGGTGAGTGATCTTACCATTCTGATTATCTGGGTTGTGAAGATCCTTTTTGTATAGTTTTTCTGTGTATTCTTGACACCTCTTCTTAATAGCTTCTGCTTCTGTTAGGTCCATACCATTTCTGTTCTTTATTGTGCCCACTTTGCATGAAGTGTAGTATTATGTACTTATTTTTGTACACAGTATTGTGTACTCTAGTATTATGTTACTTATTTTTGTTGTAGTTCTTTTTAATAGCTTTCTCCCTAATATAAAGAACACAATAAATGAGAAGGAAGAACGTAAAATCATTCATAATCTCATTAGCTAAAAATCAAGGCAGAAAAATTTGCTTTCCAGTTATTTTCTGTTGTGTATTAATAACATTAAGATCATATGTATTTATGTACAATTTTATTCTTAATTATATGGAATTTGTTTAATTCTTAATATTTTGAGGATTTTCCCATTTTATAAAAATGCTTTTCCAAAGCATGTCTTCTGATGGGTTGAGTAGTAGATAGATATGCTATAATTTGTAACATTTTAAGGTTTCTCTCACATAGTTCCTTTCTTTTTATCAGTAATACTGAAATAAACATTTTTATAAATAACTCTTTTATCTCCTTTTATAAAAGGAGTTTTATGTATACTTCCATAGGGTAGATTTCTACAGGAGGGACTACTTTGATAAAATATATAGGTATTAAAAAGTAACAAAAAATTGAGTATACAGCTTTTAAAATTTCTTGGTATGTGTTGTCATAATGCTCTTCAGAAAGGTGGTTTCAGTTTATATCAATCAGTAGTGTGTAAGAAAAGTGGTTTTACCACATTCTAAATAACATAGAATAGGTATTAGTACTGGAAAAAAAAAAAAAACCCTAGTAAAATCAAATATAACATTGCTTCCAAGCAGATCCAGTTCATCAGAATGTCAGTTCCTGGTGGTTTTAGGATTGAGACCCCTGTTTGCTTACTGGCATTCAAGTGGGAGTCTCTTACTTCTTTCTGATACCTGCATTGCTTGTCTTCTTGCCCCCTTCATCTTTAAACGCACTGCTATCCTTCTGAAGTCTCAAGTCTCTCTGACTTCTGCCATATCTATTCTGCATCTATTCTACATTTTTTTGTAAGACCTTCTATGATTAGACTGGACTTGCCAGGATAATCTCTCAGTCTTGAGTCTATAACCTTAATTAATGTCCAGAGTCCCGGTGAATGTAATACATTCACAGGTTACAGGAATTACGATATGAACATTCTCTATTCTTCCTAGTACCCCATGTTGAAGTTTCAAAGAGAAGAGCCTAGATAAATTACAGGTGGATGGGAAAGTTGGCTGGTTAATCTTATTTAGTGATGAGATTGTAATTAAATTTCCCTGGGGAGTTAGGACTTCCCTGGTGATGCAGTGGTTAAGACTCTGAGCTCCCAATACAGGGGGCCTGGGTTGGATCCCTGGTCAGGGAACTAGATCCTGCATGTTGCAACTAAAGATCCTGAGTGCCACAGCTAAGATCCAGTGCAGCCAAATAAATAATAAATATCTTTTAAAAAATTCCCTGGGGAGTAATTGTTTTTGTCATTGATATTTTATGGTTATTTGGTAGCTGTGCTATAAATTAGATAGACTTTAAGTGGTTATTGATACATCAGTAAGTAAGTATTGAGTACCCGAATGTTGGCCAACTTCGTTCAAGAAAATCACAGTCTGCTACTTATTCCTGTTTTAGGAAAAAAAGCTCGCACATTTGATTTGGAAGCAATGTTTGAACAAACTCGAAGAACAGCAGTGGAAAGAAGTCGGAAAACACTGGGTAAGAAGTTCAGTTATTTGCTTTCTTATTTATGTAGATACTGTATCCAATTTACACAAATGTGTTCCCAGTTATAAAATTATAAGAATGAAAACAAAATTCAAAATTGTTATAAGTTCACATGTGTTGGTTCCTTTGGAAGGAGCCAGCATTATCTCTATTTTTTATATATGATAAAAGTTGTATCTAGGGTAAGAAGGTCTGAGTTATAAAATCTGTCAGAAGTGTGAGCTATGAACAAGCAAGGATTCAAAATTAATATTTATAAGAATCAGAATAGGGACTTCCTTGGTGGCCCAGTGGTGGGGAATCCACCTTGCAATGCAAGGGATCGAGGTTCAGTCCCTGGTCTGGGAAGACTGCACATGTTTCAGGGCGATTAAACCTTGAGCCACAGCTAAGACATAATGCAGCCAAGTAAATAAATAAATATTAAAAAAAAAAAAAAGAATCAGAATAGTGGTTTCTTTTCTTCTTCACCCTCTATCTGATTCTCATTTCGTTTTTTTTCTTTCCTGCTTACAGTGGAACCAGTATTTGGAAGGCTGAGCGAGAGGTGGCTCTCAGAGTTGTGTACACCACTGATCGTTGACCCAGACAGTATAGAAAATTGAGCCATCCAGTGAATGGGGCTGGCGCTGTTGAATCCCTGCATTCATGAGTTGTATCAGACATTTAATGAAGGCCTTAACTTCCAGACTGTCTGGTTTGATACCAGGTGGTTGGCAGTTCTAGCTACCACCTCAGGATCTTTGGAGCTGACTGTCTCCTCTACTGCTTTCTTTAGATCCGATTCAGTTCATTCTTATACTAGAGAAGGGATAGATGTAAACGGATAGAGCAGAAGGCACTCAGAACCAGAGACAGGACTCCTGGAAGAATTTAAGTTGAATGTTGCTCCAGTACTTATCATTGTTTTAAAATGATAAATTATATAGCAGTAATATCTCACATTTGAGAAGTGAGCATGATGTTTGGTCTTTGGAAGAATAATAGTTTTTGATTTGTGTGTGTGTGTGTGTGTGTGTGGTAAAAAGACAGCTATCTACATATAATGTATATTGTTTAAAAAAGCTTCAGCTATTACCTGAAATTTCACTTACATACAGAAGAACAAGAATGAACCCCCCATTTCTATCACACAGATTTAACTATTGTAACACTTCATGGGCAGTGTTATTTCCATTTACTTGTCCTCTCAGATTGCTTTGACAAAAATCCTTGATACATTACTTCACCCATAAATATTTCTGTATGTCTTTAAGTGATAAGGATTTTGAAAAATCTTAACTGAAATACTATTACTACACCTAAAAATATTAAATAATTTTGTATCATCAATGCGTAGAGATATGCTATCTGTAGCATATGTGCAAATGTATTATGCACTTCATCTTTGAATGTTTCGTGAACCTTTATACTGTTCCACTTTAGCTTTCCAGCGTGTGATACCAAATGCTTTGAGTAGTGATTATCTTATTCCCCTACCTAAGTTTTATAGTCCCCATTACCATGCCTCATAAGATAGGTTCTCAGTATTTATTTATGCGATTGAATTGAATTTAAAACTGCAGTATTGTCTTTAAAAAAATAAATCCTGCATCTTTGGAGAATGTGTGTGTGTTTCTTTTGGCCACGCTGAGTAGCGTACAGGACGTTTGTTTCCTGACCAGGAACTGAATCCTTCATCACTGCATTGGGAGCTCGGAGTCTTAACCACTGGACCACCAGGGAAGCCCCTGGAGAATTTTTTTAAATAGCATGATGAATTGTAAAGAGTTTGGAATTTGGAGTTGGAGGACCTAGCTTTAAGGGTTAAACCCACATTCTGCTAGATGAATAACATCGGATGGATCTTCAAAGTTCAGATCCTTATTTCCCCATTTGTTCATTGACAATGATAAGGTCTCCCTTATTTATTATAAGCTCCCTTCAGGTTTCTTGAAGGGATTAAGATGTTGGGCATAGTACTTTTTAAACAGTAATGTTGTAAATATCACTTTTAATTCCTATCATTTTTCTTAGTAAAATATATGTTCATGTACCACTTAGGTGGAATTCCAATAAAGAGCTATTAGAGTTCTAAAATTTTGAAAACTTATCTCAAGGCCTTGTTTTCTTATTGTTATTTGTGGATGAATTAAATGGGTTGAACTTTGTTGACTTCATGTTACATTCTTGGACTTAGACTCTTGTTGCTATCCTTGCATCTAAATATAAGAATCCAAAGTTTACCTTTTCTTAAAAGTTAAAAAATACTGATAAGGGCCTTAATGATAGGTATTGGAGGAGTCTTGAACTTTGACATCAGACTTGAGGAAAATGAGAACTTTTGGTCCCTTTTAATGGCAGATTTAACTGTGTATGCAGATGTGAAGTTTTGGTTTTTAAGTGCTCTAATAGAAAGGATGAATTATACTATAAAGCCTAGTAAAATATGTGTTACCGAAAATGTTAGAAAATAGTGTTACAAATTGTTTTTGAAGTATTTTTTATGTTAATGAAAGCTGTTAGTAGGTTTTGGACATGTGAAAGACATAGACTCTTTTAGAACTAATATACTATGAGGAGCTAGATGGGGAAGAAAATGTCTTTTATTCAAATGCTTATTTTGAATCTGACCATGGTTTCAATGGATTATGAACCTTCTGTTACCTAACTGGAAAAAAATTCCCTGAGAACATATTGAGGTAGGATTTTAAGATGATTTTAATGGATGATTTAGTTATCTTGGAAAGAATAATGGTCCCAGAGGTTTTAGAAATTAGAAAAGCTTAAAAAAATTTTTTTTTTTAACTTGAAATTGTCTTCCTACCTAGCTAAATCCTACCTTATCCTTTAAGGCCTCACCTCATATTTTACCTTTTCTAAGTATTCAAAACTCTTCTGGATGTAATTGTTCCCTACATTTTTTTTTAATAATACTTTATTATAAATTTAGTACTGTTCATGTTTTGATAATCTTGTTTTTCATATTTATACTTACAGTAGCTTAATGCAGAACTTGATATATAGTAGTTACATCTCTAAATAGTTAATAATGAATTGTAACTAATGTTGTCAGATAATCCTGACCTTATTTTTTTATTTGTAAGCATTTTTGCACTAAACATTTAAAATTAAATATAATTTTTCATGAAATTGGTAGCCTACTGAATCGCTTTAGAATGGCAGAAACATTTAGCAAGTGGCTTCCCTGGTGGCCCAGATGGTGAGGAGTCTGCCTGCGATGGAGGAGAGCCAGGTTCCATCCCTGGGTCGGGAAGTAGCAACCCACTCCAGTATCTTGCCTGGAGAACCCCTTGGACAGAGGAGCCTGGTGGGCTACAGTTCATGGGGTCACAAAGAGTTGGACACAACTGAGCAACTAGAAAAAAAGAATATGATTAAAACATCACTCTAGCTTGTTTCTATTAGTTTTATTTCCTTTGCATGTTATTTTAACACTCATTCTTCCTATAATGCTTAAGATATAATGAAAGTGAAAGCTCAACATTCAGAAAACTAAGATCATGGCATCTGGTCCCATCACTTCATGGGAAATAGATGGGGAAACAGTGGAAACAGTGTCAGACTTTATTTTTTTGGGCTCTAAAATCACTGTAATGGTGACTGCAGCCATGAAATTAAAAGGTGCTTACTCCTTGGAAGAAAAGTTATGACCAACCTAGATAGCATATTGAAAAGCAGAGACATTACTTTGCCTACTAAGGTCTCTCTAGTCAAGGCTATGGTTTTTCCTGTGGTCATGTATGGATGTGAGAGCTGGACTGTGAAGAAGGCTGAGCGCAGAAGAATTGATGCTTTTGAACTGTGGTGTTGGAGAAGACTCTTGAGAGTCCCTTGGACTGCAAGCAGATCCAACCAGTCCATCCTAAAGGAGATCAGCCCTGGGTGTTCTTTGGAAGGAGTGATGCTAAAGCTGAAACTCCAGTACTTTGGCCATCTCATGCAAAGAGTTGACTCATTGGAAAAGACTCTGATGCTGGGAGGGATAGGGAGCAGGAGGAAAAGGGGCCAACAGAGGATGAGATGGCTGGGTGGCGTCACCGACTCGATGGATGTGAGTCTGAGTGAACTCTGGGAGATGGTGATGGACAGGGAGGCCTGGCATGCTGCAATTCATGGAGTCGCAAAGAGTCGGACACGACCGAGCAACTGAACTGAACTGAAATTACATTCATGTGAATCTGCAGTTTGTGCGAATCAGCCCAGTTTGGGACATGGTAGTTTTGGATAGTTTGCTGTTATCCTGGATGAATTGCATACAGCTGGGGTGCTTTTGCAGAATGGTTATCCAAAACTATCAGCTACCTGAGAGTAGAGAGATACCAATAAATTGAGTTCAGTTCAATCGCTCAGTTGTGTCCTACTCTTTGCAACCCCATGAATCACAGCACGCCAGGCCTCCCTGTCCATCACCATCTCTCGGAGTTCACTCAGACTCATGTCCATCGAGTCCGTGATGCCATCCAGCCATCTAATCCTCGGTCGTCCCCTTCTCCTCCTGCCCCCAATCCCTCCCAGCATAAGAGTCTTTTCCAATGAGTCAACTCTTCACATGAGGTGGCCAAAGTACTGGAGCTTTAGCTTTAGCATCATTCCTTCCAAAGAAATCCCAGGGTTGATCTCCTTCAGAATGGACTGGTTGGATGTCCTTGCAGTCCAAGGGACTCTCAAGAGTCTTCTCCAACACCACAGTTCAAAAGCATCAATTCTTCAGCACTCAGCCTTCTTCNTGACCTGTATACAGATTTCTCAAGAGGCAGGTTAGGTGGTCTGGTATTCCCATCTCTCAGAATTTTCCACAGTTTACTGTGATCCACACAGTCAAAGGCTTTGGCAGAGTCAATCAAGCAGAAATAGATGTTTTTCTGGAACTCTCTTGCTTTTTCCATGATCCAGCGGATGTTGGCAATTTGATCTTTGGTTTCTCTGCCTTTTCTAAAACCAGCTTGAACATCAGGGAGTTCACGGTTCACATATTGATGAAGTCTGGCTTGGAGAATTTTGAGCATTACTTTACTAGCATGTGAGATGAGTGCAATTGTGCGGTAGTTTGAGCATTCTTTGGCATTGCCTTTCTTTGGGATTGGGATGAAAACTGACCTTTTCCAGTCCTGTGGCCACTGCTGAGTTGTCCAAGTTTGCTGGCATATTGAGTGCAGCACTTTCACAGCATCATCTTATAGAATTTGAAACAGCTCAACTGAAATTCCATCACCTCCACTAGCTTTGTTCATAGTGATGCTTTCTAAGGCCCACTTGACTTCAGATTCCAAGAATAAAATGAAGTGCTAGGGAGTAAGTTAATTCACTTTTGCTAACAGAACATAGAAAGCATCTTACAGTATTTACAGAATACTTGGATTCCTGTCTGTTTTACAGTGTATATAGTGTGCTTGGTCCTACTCCTGGTGAAATACACAAAAATGATCCCCTTGGTCAGGGAGCTGCAGTTTATTGAATTAGTCTCATTTTGGTTTGTCCTTAGTAGACAGTGATGTAAAAAAATATTTTTTTCCTCACAAATGTCTTCCTTTTCTTTTTTTTCCTTCTCCTTTTAATGAAACAGCAGGTGATGACAGGTACCTATCTGGATAGAAAGTCCTTACTATTGTAAAAAATGAAAGAGTTAATTTTTAAATAAAAAAGTTAGAGACTTCCTTTGTGGTCCAGTGGTTAAGACTCAGTGCTCCCAGTGCAGAGAGTACAGCTTTGAATCCTAGCCAGGAAACTAAGATTATGCATGCTGCCCAACATGGCTAAAAAGTAAATAAAATTAGAACATCTAAATTAAAAAGATAATTCACCTGGATGGGGCAAGTAGTTTGGAGCATTCATCCACTGGGGAGGAACTCTAGTTAGATAGGTGAGTGGGTCATAGTTTCCAAATAGTCTGACAACAGGTAAGCAAATAAAAGGCTGTACCTTATGGCCCTTTGGGGAGAAAGGCAGGATCACTGCTTTATAAAGTGGGTGGTACTCACTGGATAATTTTACAGGCTTCAGAAGGTCTGGTCACATCAAGGAAAGATACATTGTGGAGCCTCAGTTGACTACTTTGCTCTAACTGGAGCTGGTACTTCTTGGCTTTGGCTTCCTAAACTATAAAGTAAAGATAGTAGTATTTACTTCAGCTGTATTGGATATAGTTGAAATTTGCAAAGATAGTAGAACTTAATTGTTCTTACCAAAAAAAAAAAAATGGGATAAATATGTGGGGTATGGTTGTGTTCATTGACTCCATGGGAAGAATTCTTTCTCAGTGTGTATCTGTACCAAATCATTGCATTGTATGCTTTATCTGTCTTACAGTTTTGTTAATTATACCCCATATGGTTTTTCCAGTAGTCACATATGGATGTGAGAGTTGGACTGTGAAGAAAGCTGAGCGCCGAAGAATTGATGCTTTTGAACTGTGGTGTTGGAGAAGACTCTTGAGAGTCCCTTGGACTGCAAGGAGATCCAACCAGTCCATTCTGAAGGAGATCAACCCTGGGATTTCTTTGGAAGGAATGATGCTAAAGCTGAAACTCCAGTACTTTGGCCACCTCATGCGAAGAGTTGACTCACTGGAAAAGACTCTTATGCTGGGAGGGATTTGGGGCAGGAGGAGAAGGAGATGACAGAGGATGAGATGGCTGGATGGCATCACCAACTTGATGGACGTGAATCTGAGTGAACTCAGAGTTGGTGATGGACAGGGAGGCCTGGTGTGCTGCGATTCATGGGGTCGCAAAGAGCCGGACACGACTGAGCAACTGAACTGAACTGAAAGCTGAAATAAAAAAGTTTCTGCTTCAAGGATTGTTATAAAGATTGTTGTTGTCATTCAGTTACTTAGTCGTGTCCAACTCTTTGCGATCCCATGGACTACAGCACACCAGGCTTCCCTGTCCATCACCAACTTCCCGAGCTTGCTCAAGCTCATGTCCATCAAGTCAGTGATGGAGTCGTGATGCCATCCAACAGTCTTATTCTCTGTTTTTTCCTTCTCCTCCTGTCTCAATCTTTGCCGGCCTCAGGGTCATTACCAGTGAGTCAGCTCTTGGAATCAGGTGACCAAAGTATTGGAGCTTCAACTTCAGCATCAGTCCTTCCAATGAATATTCAGGCTTCTTTTCCTTTAGGATTAACTGATTTGATCTCCCTGCAGTACAAGGGATTCTCAAGAGTCTTCTCCAACACCACAGTGCAAAAGTATGCATTCTTCGACGCTCAGCCTTCTTGATAGTCCAACTCTCACATCCATTCATGACTTCTGGAAAAACCATAGCTTTAACTATTCAGACTTTTTTTGGCAAAGTGATGTCTCGGCTTTTTAATACGACGTGTAGGTTTGTCATCCTTTCCTTCAAGGAGCAAGCATCTTTCATATCGTAATTGCAGTCACCGCCTGCAGTGATTCTGGAGCCAAGAAAATAAAGTCTGTTACTGTTTTCATTCCAAAGAAGTTATAGGAGACCTAATAAAAAATTGCTTAAATAAGAAAAGTTTAGTATCGCACCATGACAAGAGCTCTGAAATGGGACTCTTCCATCTTCTGAATCGTGATACAAAGGACTTAAAGATTTTCCCCCTTTTTTCTGCTTTTCTAGCTTTAGTGTTGTCTTATCCTAAGCTCACCGTCCTCATAACTCAAAATTTTGTTAACATACAGATGACTACATCCACAGGCTGAAAGACTTTTGTGTAACTCTTTAGGAGTAAGAAAACCCTTCTCAAATGTACCTCCAGCTGACTTTCTCTCATGTGTCATTATCCAGTATTAGTGTGGCACATCAGTTGCAGAAACAGCCCTTGCTGGTTCACTGTGGTTCACGTGAAATCAAACTTACTCCTCCTAGACAAGAAGGGGCCCAGCATCAGGAGAATTGTGGTTTCCTTTGCAAGGAAAAAGGGAGAAGTGGCTGCTAATAGGTGACTAATGATGTGTGCCTTAGGGTCAGTTCCTGATTAGTGTCAGAACTGCCCCTCAGACCTGAGCCAGCAGTCCAAGTGTGGCCTTCCCCGCCTCACTCCCCAGCCTCTCTCAGCTTCCCCGCCCTCCCTCACCCTGGAGGGTACAGAGGGAATTACTGGGGAGGCAGGATGAAGGTCGGACATGGCTGAGTGACTTCACTTTCACTTTTCACTTTTATGCATTGGAGAGGGAAATGGCAACCCACTCCAGTGTTCTTGCCTGGAGAATCCCAGGTACAGGGGAGCCTGTTGGGCTGCCTTCTCTGGGGTCGCACAGAGTCAGACATGACTGAAGTGACTTAGCAGCAGCAGGATGAAGGTAGGAGCCCAGCAGGCTCACTCTTAAATTTGGGCATTATCCTTCTCTTATTGTTTTCAACCTCCCCAGCATCAGAGTGCAGAACTGTTAACTCCTGACCCACCTCAGCCCAGTGGAGAGCACAAAAAAATTAATGTGACTGTGCCTTACAACTTCCTGGAGAGTTTTTTAATCTTTCATATTTGAAATGAATGACTAGTTGTTAATGCTGCTGCCTACCTAGTTACTCACCCTCTATATTCTAGCAACAAAAGACCCTGAATTATGCAGCATTCCTTTGATATTGCTTAACTTTGGGTGTATTATTCTTCACTATTAAATTTCAAAAAAATGTTAAAGATTATCTCAGGTTATTGAGGATGGTAGCAATCGAGAACAAGCCTTATTCATATAATTAATTTCCTTCCTATGTTCCCTCCAGTTGCTGAATGAAGTTATCAGAGGAGAAAGATTAGATTTCCTTGGATAAATTTGTTTTGTCTTTCCAAGGTAAAAACTCTGAAAACTTGATGTAATTCAGTTTTTCTCATAATTTTGGTATCAAGTCTCTGGCCAAAAATCCAGTTTGGGAAAGTCAGAAAGGAAGGGAGTGCTAAATTTATAGTTTAAAATATTAAAAAGTGAGGTTACCTAAAATCTTAGGTTTGAACACTTTCTTGTCGCTTGCCACATCTTTTTACATACTGCAGTCATGGTTCATATACTCTTCACATTCTAATTTTGCTTACCTGTCTGTTAATATTTTCCCAGATTTGTATATTTTCTCTCTATATATTTTTGGCGCCTCCATGTGGCTTGCAGGATCTTAGTTCCCCAACAAGGGATTAAACTTGGACCAACGCAGTGAAAACACCAAGTCCTAACCAATGGACAACAGGGAATTCCTTTCTGTCATTATTCTTATTGGCTGTATTTTTTACTGTGTTGATATACAGTAAAATTCAATTGTTTTCTCATTGTTGACCATTTAGGGTGATAGTTTTTTGCTATTATGGTAACACTTCTGTGTATTTTGTTAGTTTTCAACATTTTAAATAATTTTGAAGTCTTAACTGTTGAAAAAATTTTTTATGATCTTTTCAGAAGCAAGAGAAAGAGAGGAAGAAATGAACAGAGAGAAAGAATTAAGAAGGCAAAATGAAGATCTTGAACCGACATCTTCAGGCGCAAATGTGGCCAGAGCTTGCTCTAAATCATCGTCCAGGTGCTTGTCTTTACTGTCATTTTCTAGGGTTAGTAACACAATTTAGGCAAAGTTCCCCATACTAAAAAGCTTGCATGATTTCTCCCATTTCAGGCGGTTGTAGGTCTCTAGGACCACAACAAAGTCCTTTGTCACATTGTGAATCTCAAATTTTTCTAAAGTATTCCAGGTGTAGCATTAAAATCTGTGCCTTTTGACTGCAGAGTATAACTGCATAAAGTTGGAAAGATATTGACAAGTAGATTATTTTTTTCATGTTTATTTTGTCATTTACTTCTTCTGTCCCTTTCCCCAAACTCTGTATTCATGATAACTTTTTTTGGTAGGATCCTTTATAACTGAGAAAGAATTTAAACAGTGGAACATTGTAAAGTTTATTGAGGGATAGGAGAAAGCAGCCATTAAAATTAAAATTCCTTTAAAGTGAAATTTAATACTATATAACATAATTACTAAGAACTTCAAGCAGTATAAATAGGTATACGGACGCCAAATCTGGGTGGAGTAATACAAGAATTCTGTTGTTGAGGTATGTTTTAAATTGTCAAATTGGTTATATAAACTGTTTTTTGAAAATTTACTTTTTGGTTGCTCTGAGTTTTCGTTGCTATGTGCTGGGTTTCTCTAGTTGCAGTGAGCAGGGGCTCCTCTCTGGTTGCGGTGTGTGGACTTCTCAGTGCAGTGGCTTCCTTTGTTGCGGAGCACAGGCCCTAGGTGTGGGGGCTCAGTAGCTGTGGCCCACAGGCTTAGTTGCCCCCAAGTATGTGGGATCTTCCTGGATCAGGGATCAAATTTGTCTCCTGCATTGGCAGGAAGATTCTTAACCACTGAACTCTCAGGGAAGCCCAGTGTCTTACGTTTCTCTTTATCCTGTACTTTTCTCCAGCTCTCTCTCTGTCCAGCACAATATCTTGCTTATGGCAGATGTTCCATATATTTCTTTAGTTCACTAATTAAGGGGAGAAAAGAAAGGAAGAGGCTGCCGTACTAGTTTGTCAGGGCTTTCATCACAAACTAGCGCAGACTGGATGGCTGAAACAACAGAAATTTTTTTCCCACAGCTCGAGAGGCTAGAAGTCCAGGATCAACATGAAGGCGGGGTTCACTGGCCTCTCTTCTTGGCTTGCAGATGGCCATCTTCTGCCTATTTCTTTGTGGGAAGCCAGCGTGAGGAATCCCACCCGTGACAGGGTCACGTGGCAAACTCAGATGGCAGAGCAGTCTGAGTCATCGGATTTCTCCCTGGTTTTTCCTGAGCATGTGCCCCAATAATAAAAATTTGTTCTGTATTTGTCTGTTTCTCCACTGTTTTCTGCCAGTCTCTCAGAAAGAGTTAATTCAGTGTCTTAGCTCCCTGCATTTAAAAGGAGTGCTGCAGCCCCAACCCCCCTTTGATAATGCTCTAGCCTGCCTAAACAGGTTCCCCTGACCTTTTATAAGCCTGTGAATTGCTCGCAACCCCCAGCTGTGAGGGGCAAAAGAGCCTTGAAGTGTCTTAAGTTACAAACTTCTCCTAAGAGCCAAAGCCTTAATAGATTTATTTCACTGTTGCTTCAATGACTGTTGCCAGACCTCCTTATCTGCACCTGGAAGTTTCTGCTATACAAACTATATTTGGGGATAGAAATGTAGTAGTTTTTTTGATGTTAGCAACACTGGGCCTTTGAGTTAATTGTTTCTTTTATAAATCATTTGTACTCCTGTTTGCTGTGTCCTTGCATTTATGAGAATCCAATCTTATTTAGCGCCTCCCGAGAATGGCGCCAGACCTTGGAAAAACTAACACTTATCAGAAAAGAGCTGTAAATTGTCAAATTGGCCTTTTGGCTGGAAGATGATGTAAATTACCTAAGACTTGTGTATACAATTAGCTGTGCAGAGACTAAGCCTGCTCTCGATAAGAGTCAGGGCTGCTGTCATTGCCAAAATTTGTAAAACTCATTGATCTTCATGGTATAAAAAGGGGATGTGAAAAATAAAGTTTAGACCAGTTTCTCTCGGGAACAGTTTCTCAGAGCGGTTTTTATTTCTCGGACCAGATTTTCTGAGACCGGTTCTGCAGGCCGGTCTCTTGACGACTCGCTCTCCTAGACTCGTTCTTTAGGGACATCTGGCTCCCACACCTCTCTCTCTCTATCTCTCTGTCCTCTTGTACTTTACCTCCAGGCTGAATTCCCATCTGGAGCGGGAGGCTCACCACGTCTACTTACTTGCCCTGGCTATAAGTTCTGCGAGAAAAGTGGACCCACGGTGGGGCCCCTTTAGAGATTCAAGCGGACACCAGTGGCCTGCGTAGATGGTGCACACCTCTTGTCTTGAGGTTTTATTGGCTTTCCCCGTAAACCAAGTTATTCAGCCTCCTATTTTCGTTAATTTCCTACTGTTCTATCCTGTCTTGAGCTATCCTGTCCTATCCTGTCCTATCCTTTCCTATCCGCCTTCTCCGTCCCACCTTTGAGCATCCCTGGATCCACTGGGGCTGGACCCCGGCATTTCTTCATGTTGTCTTCTGCCTTAGTTTTGTTCAAGTTTTCTCTTTTTATAAGGACACCAGTTATAATAGGGCCCATCCCTACAGACATCATTTAGCTTAATCACTTCTCTGAAGCTCTGTCTTTAAATACGGTCATACTCTGAGGTACTGCGAGTTAGGACTTCAATATATGAATATTTTGAGGACACAATTCAGCCTGTAATAAAAGTTGTCTGTAATACTGGTGCCAGAAAATGCTCCACAACCCAGCCAAAAGCTGAGCATATTCAGCCTCGGTTCCCAAGAGGAGCATGGGGGCACAGAGCTCAATGGAGAAAAACAATGAGGCAGAGAGAGAAGGGTAGAGAGAGAGAGAGAGAGAGAATGAAAGCCAGTGAAGAACAACCTGTCATCTCATAGGAAAACTGCCTAGAAATCTCTTTTGCCGTACTTTCTGATTAGTGGGTAAGTTTGGTGAGACAACTGGGGACTTGGGAAACAAAATAGTAAGGTAAATCTTTTTACATCTGTAACCAAGGAGTCAGTACTGTGTTATATGGAAATCCTTAGTGGCTCAGTGGTAAAAAAAAAACCTTGATGCAATGCAGGAGACTGAGGTTTGTCCCTGGGTTGGGAAGATCCCCTGGAAAAGGGAAATGGCAACACACTCCAGTATTATTGCCTGAGTAATCCCATGGACAGAGGAGCCTGGTGGGCTACAGTCCATGGGGTCACAAGAGTCAGATACGACTTAGTAAATAAACCACCGCTACATAGCATGTGGGATCTTAGTTCCCTGACCATCGATTGAACCTGTGCCCTTTCTGCAGTGGAAGCTTAGAATCTTAACCACCAGACTGGCAGGGAAGTCCCTTTTCATTTGTTATTGATATCAAGCATCATTTAGCTGATAGAGCCACAGCAGGGAATACAACAGACTTTAAATTTCTGCCTTCGGGGAACTTATATAGTGAAGATACTTCATTAGATGGCAAAGACACTTTGACTCCTGTAAAATTATTTGATAGATTAATTGTTAAAATTGCAATTCTCAATCTTCTGGGAAGGGGTAGTCAGTAGAGGGATGGTGGATGGTGGTTGCTGCAGAATGTATAGAGAGGTGTGTGATAAAGACTTTAATGAGAGTATATAATAGTCCCTGTTGGATTCCCTGTGGCTCAGACTGTGAAGAATCTGACTGCAGTGCAGAAGACTCAGGTTCGATCCCTGGGTCAGGAATATCCCCTGGAGAAGGGAATGGCAACCCACTCTAGTATTCTTGCCTGGAGAATCCCATGGATAGAGAAGCCTGGTGGGCTACAGTCAGTGGGGTTGCAAAGAGTCTCACATGACTGAGCGACTGACACTTTCACCTCACTTATGACAGTCCTCTGATGTGTTGTTGGAGAAGGAAATGGCAACCCACTCCAGTGTTCTTGCCTGGAGAATCCCAGGGATGGAGGAGTCTGATGGGCTGCTGTCTATGGGGTTGCACAGAGTTGGACACGACTGACGTGACTTAGTAACAGCAGCAGCAGCAGCTGATGTGTTGGGTAGAAAAATAGTTGAGATTCAATAGGATACCGCCTAGAATAAGGTATCTTTTACAGTCCAAGGAAGCTACATTTAACAATTTCAGCAACCAGCATACTTGGATTAGCACTGAGAAGTAATTTGTATTTCAGATGATGTATTGAAACCTTTTGCAGTAATATTCATTTCTTACTTTATTTGCTCCTGTGACAAACAGTGATTATATTCACACACAGTGAATAGAGGCCTTGGTTCTCTCCGTGGTTTTCTTTCTTATGGTGTAGTATTCTGTAGTTTTTCTTCAACAGTTGTTCTGCTGGTTCATGAGGATTATGTGATGGGCTTCTAACATATAATTGCTCTGAGTTTTTGTCTTTGACTTTTAACTGTATTTAGATAGGATAGATAAGAGAAGTTTTTTACTTTCTTAAGATTAAATGGTATTTGAAGGCAGTTCTTCAGGAACACATGGTAATCCTGAATGTGCATCTCCTAGCATTAGAGCTTTTTTTTTTAATTTTTTTATTTTTTTTCATTTTTTTTTTTTTTCATTAGAGCTTTGAAACACCCAAAGCAGAAAGGGAAGGACCTGAAGGAGAAATAGGCACGTCTGCAGTTAGCGTGAGATGTCAGCGTTCATGTCTGTGACTGATGGACAGTGAGCTATGAGTCAGCAAGGAGAGAAAGGACCTTAAGGATGCCCTCAGCCAACACCTTTGATTGACATCTACATGACACTCAGCCCAACAATGAGAATTCTTATTTTTTTCAAGTTTACATAAAATATGCAAGACTGACCATATCGTGGACCATAGTACACAACTCACAAAATTTCAAAGAAAAAACTCATACAAAATGTGTCCTCAAACAATAAGATGAAAGAATATTACTCTACCTGAAAAACATGAATATGTTTAAGAAATATAATCAAAAATTTTTTGCTTACAATTAACAACTAAAATATGTGTTTCTTGACATTACTTAAGAAAGATATATATATATAATTCAAAAGATAAATATTTGAGCCACACAATTAATGTTTGGATTACAAATTTAAAAACATTAAAAAATACTCAGTTGTTAAAAGGATAAATAGGGCTTCCTGAAAAATCAATACTATCTCCAGAGTATGTCTTTTTTGCAGCAAAGGCGATGAGTTTCTGTTTCTGTATTTTCAGGGCTACAAGTAGCAGTGAAAGTGATGAGAGTTCTGACTCTTCTGATGATGAGTTAATTGGCCCCCCTTTACCCCTTAAAATGGAGGAAGAACCAGTTAATCCTATGGAGGAAGGTGTTCTTGGTCCTTTACCTCCACCTCTTACAGAAGATGTGGAAGAAGAAGATGATGATGATGGTGATTCAGAAGAGGAGGAAGTAAGTATTTCAGTAGTAATTTAAGAAATTGCTTATATGTGGAATCTTAAAAAGTGGTACAAATGAACTTATTTGAAAAACAGAAATAGAGTCACAGATGTAGAAAACTAACGGTTACCAAAGGGGGAAAGGTTGGGGAGGGATAAATTGGGAGATTGGGATTGATGTATGCAAACTACTATATATAAAATTGATAACTAATAAGAACCTAGTGTATAGCACAGGGAACTCTGCTTAGTGCTCTGGAATGATTCATATACTCATCTTCCCTCATATCTCGGTCAGTAAAGAATCTTCCTGCAATGCAGGAGACCTGCGTTCAATTCCTGAGTTGGTAAGTTTCCCCTGGAGGCAGGAAAAAAATATTCAACAGAAACCAGGTTTTCTGGCATGTTGGTTGTGGACTTCTAGCCTTCAGAACTGTGAGAAAATAACTTTCTGATCTTTAAGCCACCCAGTCTATGGTGTTCTGTTATGGTGGCTTCAGCTGACTAATGCAGGTTCGTGTGGCTGAGAATGGGCTGAGGAAGAGAGAACAGAGAAGTCAGAAGGGTGTTTTGAGGGGAAACTATGTTGCCATAGTGAGGACCTAATTGTGTGCAAGTACATGATATCTGGGCTTCCCTGGTGGCGCAGTTGGTAAAGAATTTGTCTACCGTTTCAGGAGATGTAAGAGACATGGGTTCAACCCCTGGGTCAGGAAGATTCCCTGGAGTAGGCACTGGCAACCTACTCTAGTGTTCTTGCCTAGAAAATTCCATGGACAGTGGAGCCTGGCAGCTATAGTCCACAGGGTCACAAAGAGTTGGACGTGATTGAGCATGCATATACAGTTGATATTGTGGTGAAATTGTCATGTGATTTATATGTAGCTGAGTTTTCTTACTAGAGGGAAATGGAAAGATGAGGCTAATGAGATCAGATCCAGAGAAGAAATACAGCTGCTGCTGCTGCTAAGTCACTTCAGTCGTGTCTGACTCTGTGACCCCATAGACAGCAGCCCTCTAGGCTCCTCCGTCCCTGGGATTCTCCAGGCCAGAACACTGGAGTGGGTTGCCATTTCCTTCTCCAAGAAATACAGCATTCCCCCCTTATTCAGGGCGGATATGTTTAAAGACCCCAGTAGATGCCTGAAATTGCAGATGGTACTGAACCTTATATATGCTGTGTTTTTCCTATACATGCATACCTATGATAAAGTTTAATTTATAAATTAGGTACATTGAGAGACTAACAACAGTAACTTAGAACATTTATATCAATATATTATAATAAAAGTTACTGGCATACTTTAGAGATAAATGCTGGTTGGGTTCCACACCACCATAATGAAGCAAAGTGTTGCAATACAGCAGGTTACAAGAACTTTTGGGTTTCCCAGTGCATATAAAAGTTATGTTTGCACTATAGTCTGTTAAGTGTGCAGTGCAGCATTATATTTAAGACAAGGTGCATATGTTAATTTAAAAATACATTATTGCTAAAAACTCTTAACTGCTGTCTGAGCCTTCAGTGAATTGTAATCTCTTTACTGGTGGAGGGTTTGAAATATTGTGAAATTTATCAAAACATGACACAGAGATATGAATTGAAAAAAAGTATTGGAAAAATTGTGCCAATAGACTTGTTCCAAGCAGAGCTGACACAAAATCTTCAATTTGTAAAGACTCAATAAAGGATATTAATACAAGGTATGCCTGTATGTGAATGTGATCTTTCCTTCTCTCTCAAAATATGTTATTGTGCAGATACAGTGTTTTTTCCATCTTAACTAAGCATTTATCAGGCACTATGGCTATAACTGCAATTTGAGGCATGGTAGCAAAACTAGCATGAGTTTCTTTTGGTTTCTTCACAGTTTCACAGATAGATTGGTTCTTACTGTAGATCCTAGCAACCTTTACATGCCGTTTTTTTTTTTCTTTCCTTATCAAGTTGAGTACTTTTTAACTTTTCACCCGTTGTAGGAAGCAGGACCCCCTCTTGGGCTCAGGAGTGGGTTCTTGTCTAACACTCAGAAAAGAATTGTCTGAGGAAGACATGTGCTGACAAAGCAAGAGAATTTATTGGAAAGGGCGCCCTGGCGGAGAGCAGCAGGGTAAGGGAACCCAGGAGAACTGCTCTGCCTGGTGTCTCCCAGTCTCGGGTTTTACGGGGATGGGATTAGTTTCCAGGTTGTCTTTGGCTAATCAGTCTGACTTGTCCTTCCTGGTGGCATACTCATGGCTCAGCCGAGGCGGATGCCAGCAAGAAGGATCTGGGGACATGGTCAGAAACATGGCGTCTCCCTTTGACCTTTCGCAAACTCTTCTGGTTGGTGGTGGCTTATTAGTTCTGTGTTCCTTACTAGGACCTCCTGTCATAAAATAGCTCACACAAATGGTTACTGTGGTGCCTGGCCACAGTGGGTGGTTTCAGTCAGGGTGCTTCTCCTAAGACTCCCTTGAGAGACTTCATACTGAAGATACTTCTTGGGAATTGGGGCAGAGGTCTCTTTCTTCTGTAACTTCTTTCTGCTGTGCATGGGCGTAGTCCTGCCTAGCAGAGCAGAAGTCTCGCTCTACTTGATCTAAGCTGAGGTATTACATATCTGAAACCAGCTTCTACCCTTGTAGTAACATCAGTTTGGTTTGGAACTCTTGGAGCCTGCTGGAGATAAACTTTGTAAGGAGCTGGAGTATACAAGGGCCAAATAGGAGGTCTTTAATAAGATAGTGATCGCTGGACCCAGAAATGGCAAGAGCCAAGAAGGGAAAAGAAGGAGAATTCCATACACCTGTTGAACTCAAATCCAGGATCTTTGTTGCCTGTTCCAAGCAAGCACTTATAGCTTCTCTTTGGCATATGCAAATTACCAGCATCCCTCTTGTGCTTTGGGGCCATTATTAAGTAAAATGAGAATTACTTGAACACAAACAGTGATACCTTGACAGACAACTAAAGTGACTGATGGTGGGATATGTCCTACAAAGGAATGGTGTACTTGCTGGGCAGGAAGAAACAGGATAGCTTGAGATTCTGTCTTGTTGCTCAGAAAGGCATACAATTTAAAACTCACACATTGTTTGTTTTTGGAACTTTCCATTTAATAGTATTTTCATACCAAAGGGAACTGAAATCGAGGAAAACAAAAACCAAGCATAAAAGGGAATGCCTGTACTTTCTGAAGGGTGTGGAATTTGAACGAGCCTTGCAGAGAGTAACGTTTTGATGGGTGAGGTGGGAGGAGCCCACCTCCAGTCTAGGAAGAGTGAATGGTTGAAACAAGGGCACAGTGTACAAGATTAGATTCGGGAAGATGGGAAAGTCAACTTGTCTAGGATATAGCATTAGTGAAGACTGAACCTTTGACTTGGAACTGATATGTGAATAAACCCAAAGTGCAGCTAGACAGAGAAGGAAAAACATGCTTGGGTCTGGATCTCGGAAGCCTATTTGAAAGCTGTAGCTTCTCATGGCTATAACTGAAGTTTATCAGGAGACTGAATAACAGCTTTCTGTTTTTTTATAAGATTATATTTTGCTTCTTTTTGGTAGTAAAACTTTTTATGGTGTGCCTTTCCTCTTGTAAACGTAGTAAACAGAAAATGCTGATTGAATAACATGTGGGTCACAGCAAGGCTATTGGTGATTTGTGCCAGTAACAGCTTCAGTTTTAAAGTATGCACTATCTGATAATGGGGCTCAGACGGTAAAGCATCTGCCTGCAATGTGGGAGACCTGGGTTCGATTCCTGGGTCGGGAAGATCCCCTGGAGAAGGAAATGGCAATAGCACTCTTGCCTGGAACATCCCATGGACGGAGGAGCCTGATAGGCTACAGTCCATGGGGTCACAAAGAGTTGGAACAACTGAGTGACTTCACTTTCCCTCATAGCTAAATCAGTAAAGAATCTGCCTGCAATGCAGGATACCCACGTTTGATCCCTGGGTCAGAAAGATCTTCTAGAGAACGAAATGGCAACGCACTGCAGTATTCTTGCCTGGAGAATTCCATGGACAGAGGAGCCCGGTGGGCTACAGTCCATGGGGTTGCAAGAATCAGACTTGCCTTAGTGACTAAACCACCACCAGTTGATAATGGAGTACTTGTTAGCATTGTGAATGGATTAAGTCTGAAGCTTTAGATTGGAGATAAAATAAAAGTGGGAGCTTCCTTGTTTTCATTTCTCCTATTTTTCTTTCCAATATATATCGCAACCAACACTTTTTTAAATTAATTTTTATTTTTTTAGTTTGTTTTGCTTTACAATACTGTATTCGTTTTGCTACACATCGACATGGATCAGCCACGAGTGTACATGAACTCCCAATCCCGACCCCCCACAACCAACATTTTAAAGACTAAGACAGAGATGGTAGGTGAAGCAGATAGCTTGGATATTTGGAAACATTGTGAATGTGGCTTTGCAGTGGCCTTGCTAGATTCAGGTAAATTATATTGGTCTTGAATGGAGGCCTTCAGTTTTCAGACTTAATGAGTGGCAACCTCCGTCTCTTTTAAGTTCTGAGTGACAACAAAGTTTTATACTGTATTATATTTGATAAGTGGGTTATTGACAGCCTTCTAGTTCAAGCAATAGTAGAATTAGGAGTCATAGGCAAAGGAAATCTACTGAATACTGTCTCGACTGTGAATGTTATTGTGGGATCTAGACAGACAAATTAGCATGATTCTTTGTAGGTAGTTTACATAGCAGTGTTGGGCTGACGTTTTAATGTTGAGTTCAAATGTTTCTGGCCTTTTAAAGAATTTTGTTTTTGTGGTTGGTTGGACTAAGAGTCTGGTAATTCTTTGCTTGTTGATTCAGAAACTGAATTTAGTTCCTTCAGGAAATCAGTTTGAGGTAATACTAAATAAAATTATAGAGAATTTTTATATAGCAGAGTGCTAGCTATATTTTTTACAATTTGAAATATATCAGAGTTGTCCTGTCTACTTACTAAGGCTGTTAACCATTCTGTAGGTGCCCTTGACTTCCTCTCGTTTTTTTTCATCACCATCACCCTTTTGTGTCTTTTGTTTTACCCTTTTGTCTCTCTACTTGCTCTTGGCTCTTGACTTGCAAACATGCAGTTTCCCCTCCAACCTCTTTTCCAGTTTGCTCCTTTCCCACATTTACTGTGTCACTCCACATTTCTCCTTGTTTTTGTTCACAGTTTCTGCCCTTACCGTTTCAGAGAGATGACAAAATCCAAATATCCAAAGACCCTTTCTCAGGTCTCATTCTGTATCTACCTCTGCATTATTGGACAATGTTGACTGCTTCCTTGAAACTCTTCCCTTGTTATTTCTCTGTTGTTTTGCTGCCTATCTCTGACTATTTTTCCCACAGATATTTGTTGGGCACACATTTATGAGTCATATACTTTCTAAATGTTGGGAATACAGCAGAAAATAATGCAGACAAATCCCTGCTTTGATAGTGCTTACGTTTCTGCTAGGGCCTCTTTTACTACTTAATATTTTCTTATGTTTCTCTAGTCATAAGCGTTCCCTGAGAGTATAGGTCCTTATCTCCCTTAACATTTCATATGCAGGCTGGGGGCAGTTTCTTACATCTTTTTATACTCATAACTCCTATTCACTCAGAGCAACTGGAAGCATTACTTCATTTCATCTGAACTTTGGATCCAGTTTTCTAATCACTCATGGCACATGTCCATATTTAATCTCCAAGACTATCCTAAATTCAACATCTAAGATCACACTCAGGCTTTTGTTTTCTCCCACTTAAAGTTTTGCTGTAGTCACTTGTCTTTTGCCTCTGATTTTCAGTCCCTTCACTGCTTCAGGATTAAACTCCTTGTAATACAAGTCATATTGCAAGTAATAGTACTCGTTCCCTAGATGAGGAAAAATAAACTGCCACAGCAAGCAGATGTGACTCTGGGAATTCCTGAACGCAACTTGATTTTTTTGTTGTTCAGAAACTTGCAAAGCACTGTGGCTTTTTAGAGAGATATTCTATTATATTTGTTAGGAAAGTAACCAGATTTACACACGTGAATGGCTAAATATTTCAGCAAGTGTTATTGAAATTAAGGATAAATATTTTTAATAATTCAGTGATTCTTAATCTAAAAGTAAGAATCATATTTGGTACAATTAAAAAAATGTATATTCATAGGTTCTGTAATTCAGAGGTCAGGTCAGTAGAACTGGGGTGAACAGGCCCCAGCTCCTGCAATCTGTGTTATAACAAAAGTCTTCATAGTACCCCAGTGTTCATCACAGCACTGTTTACAGTAGCTAGGACATGGAAGTAACCTAGATGTCCATCAGCAGATGAATGGATAAGAAAGCTGTGGTGCATATACACAATGGAATATTACTCAGCTGTTAAAAAAGAATGCATTTGAATCAGTTCTAATGAGGTGGCTGAAACTAGAGCTTATTAGTTCAGTTGCTCAGTCGTGTCCAACTCTTTGCGACCCCATGAATCGCCACACGCCAGGCCTCCCTGTCCATCACCAACTCCTGGAGTTCACTCAGACTCACGTCCATTGAGTCCGTGATGCCATCCAGCCATCTCATCCTCAGTCGTCCCCTCCTCCTGCCCCCAATCCCTCCCAGCATCAGGGTCTTTTCCAATGAGTCAACTCTTCACATAAGGTGGCCAAAGTACTGGAGCTTCAGTTTTAGCATCATTCCTTCCAAAGAAATCCCAGGGCTGATCTCCTTCAGAATGGACTGGTTGGATCTCCTTGCAGTCCGAGGGACTCTCAAGAGTCTTCTCCAACACCACAGTTCAAAAGAATTGATGCTTTTGAACTGTGGTGTTGGAGAAGAGCCTATTATACAGAGTGAAATAAGAGTGAAATAAGTCAGAAAGAAAAACACCAATACAGTATATTAATGCATATATATGGAATTTAGAAAGATGGTAATGATGACCCTACATGCCAGACACAAAAGAGACACAGATATAAAAATAGACTTTTGGATCCTGTGGGAGAAGGCG
>SJXQ01003889.1:0-80558 GCA_006408695.1 Aepyceros melampus | reverse complement strand
TATGGGGAGGGGGGTGGGAGGGGGGTTCAGGGTGGGGAATACATCTACACCCATGGCTGATTCATGTGAATGTATGGCAAAAACCACTACAATATTGTAAAGTGATTAGCTTCCAATTAAAATAAATTTACCAAAAAAAAAAAAGTCTTTATAGGTTATTCTGATGTACCTCTTCCCAAACCATTTGTGACTTGTCACTTAAATAGTCACAGTTGGGGTCATAGGTTAACTAAATTAGGTTACCTTCATAGGTTATGATCAGTATCATGCCTTATGGATACTTATGGATATGGGTTATTGCTTACAAAATGATATTTTCTTAAAAGAAGGATATGGAATTGCTGCCCTTCTTCTCTGTGCTAATGAGGCCACTTTGAAGTTTCCATATAAAACTTACTTAAGTTTCTTGAGAACATTCTTTCTCCCAAATAGCTTAGAAGTAACATTTATTTTGATTTTTATTTTGTGAAAAATGTTTCTTTAACGACACGTGAAGGTTGATGTCTCTAAGTGTTTGTGTTTAATTGCTTCCCAAGATGATTTGGGAGAGATGGTAAACTCCTGTCCTTTTGAATCTTACTCATTTTTACATCCTTTTGTGCCTATCATGAATTAAACTTATTATAACTGTCAAATTTTGTGAAGCGCTGTGACCAGGTAGATAGAAATTGAGGCAGTAGCTCTGATAGTTACTGAGACTATTATTACTAAATATTGGGAGGCCTAAAGATGTTTATTTTTTTTAAACTTAGTACTATGACTTCTGGGATTCTAGCCTCAGGAAATTTGGAAAAAGCTTTATGCACAAAGATGTTTATCACAGCACTGCATATTGTAGTGGTTTTCAGAATGTGTTCCGTGGAACACTATTGAAGGGTAGTTTTGGTGGGGTTGGGCCCTTCCCCTATTTTCAACAAGGCTAGCTCTTTTTTTATGTTAGGCTTGCTCAGAGCTTTCTCTTGGCAGAAAGTTTCCATATCTAAAAAACCTGAAAATAACTGAAATATTGGAATAATTAAAAATAATGAAATAAATATCTGATAATGGGGGAAGGACCAGCAAATTTTTATGTAGTCATATGAAAGTATTATGTAGTCATTAGCATGTTAAGAGTTTTCAGTAGCACTGAGGAGAGGACATGAAACTATATGGACATTATGATTTTAAAATTTTAAATATTACATGTATACGGTAAAAAGTCCTCCCATTGCTTCCTTCTATATTATAGGAATGAGAATAATGTTTATTTCTGCCCTATATTTTTCTCTTCTTTTCCAGTTTCCACATTGATCATAAACTGTGCCTGTCATTAGGAACAAATGATGGGATTACAAAAAGCAGTCCTTTATTATAAGGCAATTGTGATCTTAATTAAAAAATTTAGGCCCGGGACTTCCCTGATGGTCAAGTGGCCAAGACTCCAACCTCCCAAAGCAGGTGGCCGGGGTTTGATCCCTGGTATGGGAACTGGATCCCACATGCCACAACTAAGAGTTCATATGTTGCAACTAAGACCTAGTGCAGCTCCCCCCCCCCACCGCCCGGCCCCCGTCCCACCACTCCCGTAAGAAGAAAAATCTAGGACAGGTATAGAACAAACCCAAAGAGAACAGTATTGGATATAAAATGTCTTAAGTATTTGTGAATAAACTTGTTTTTGTATGTTTTACCTTGTTCCAAAAAAGATTTAGAGATGATATGCTATAAGAAAGCATACATTAGGAAGAATGAATGATAAAAGGGAAACCAAGATACATAAATAAGATTAACATAAGAAACAGGAAACAAGGTTCTCAGTACTTGCTAAGGATAAGCCACAACCTAGTCACCATTGTTGATTCCTTTCTTTCCTTCTTACTCTGCATCCAATCTCTTCTTTAACTAGTCTTACTAGCTCTGTCTCCAAAGTATGTACCAGATCTCTCCATTTCTGTCTCCATTACTACCACCTTAGTCTAATCTTATATCACTTCAATGTGAGTAGCTATGTTATCTCTCAATTTCTGCAGTTGACTGGACTTCTATGATTGTAGTCCAGTCAATAAAATAAGATACAGGGAGGCAATATAAAGTAGTGATTAGAGAAATAGACTTTGAAGCCAGATGGAGCTCTTTCACTTTCAAGCTGTGTGACTTTGGGAATTACTTGGCTTCTCTAACCTCTCCGTGTCTTTCTTTCCTCCCTTGTAAAACAGGGTTAATAAAACACCTAACTCGGTGGTCTGGATGGTTGAATAAGTGAACAAATATATATATAAAACCCTTAGAATGGTGCCTGGTATTTATCATTATGATCCTCTCTTTTAATATATAACAAAAATGGGATTTAAAATAGTTAACATGATTCCTAAGAAAATATTTTAAAATGAAACTAAAAGGAAACTTTAATATTGTATTAAATGATTCATTCATGCTTCACACCACCAGTCAGTATTATACATAATTAAGGAGCACTAGAGGTATTCCCTTTAAAATTAAGAATAAAAAGTGGTAACTGTCACATTATTATATTATTCCAGACATTTTTGCTAAACAAACTGAAATAATCAAGACTATATATTAGAAAAAAGTGAGAATGTTATTGTATTTGATATGAAGCTACCTAAAACAAAAGGGGACTAATCAAAGCAGAATTGTTAGTGTCTAAGTTTAAAGGGTGAAAATTGAAAAACCCATTTTGCAACAGGAATAGTAGCAACAAAATATAACAACATTCAGATGAGAGAATATAAATAACACTATAAAGTTTTTCGGTACAAAAAACGAATTGAATAAGAACCACTGAACAATCAGTAAATACTAATTTTTTTTCCCCACAAAGGTTAATTTGTCCTATTTATTTAATTTTTATAATTTACTGTGGCTGTGCTGGATCTCTGATGCTGCTCAGGGTTTTCTCTAGTTATGGCAAGTGGAGGCTATTCTGCAGTTGAAGTGCTCAGGCTTGTCATTACAGTGGCATCTCTTGTTGCGGAGCACAGGCTTAGGGCCTTAGAGCTCAGTAGTTGTGGTGTGTGGACCTAGTTGCTGTGTGGCATGTGGGATCTTCCTAGACCAAGGATCAAACTTGTTCCCCTGCATTTGGCAGGCAGATTCTTAACCACTAGACCACCAGGGAAGCCCTAGATTTCTTTTTAACTTTATAAAAGAATTCCAAGTAAGAGATCTTAACAAAAAAAGTATATTCTAAGTGCTTTTGTTACTGAATTCGCAAGCCCGTGTGCCTGACACACAGTGAGGCCCATCAATACTAAACAATAGAGTTTGGAACAGAGAAAATTTTATTACAGATTTGTACAAGGAGATTGGTGGTTCATGCCCTGAGAACCCCAAAGTAACTGAAAGCTTCCAGCAAGTCCCTTTAAAAGCAAAAGGTGATGGATGGGCTTGGTTAGTTGTTGCAGACTTCTCTGTGTCAGATCCTTTGTTCTTGAGATCTAGTCACGGTCAGTTCACTATGTTCCTGTAAATCTCTATCAGGTGAATTTTATTCTCTGTCCTGACAAGAAAGGGCAAAGTCCCAAGCCACAGCTATCACCTTCCAGGGGCCCACTTCTGGGTAAGGGGAGGCAGATCTAAGTTGGCAGCTCCTTCAGGGCCAGTTCCTATAAGCTGCCCAGCTGTCATCCCTGAGGGAGCTCGGCACCCAGCCCACCTGGCCCTCACTCTCCTCAGGCCACCCAGATGGGGAAGACCAGGTCTCCAGACTAGGACCAGGCAGACGGCCACTGCCACTGCGCTGCAGAGACGGGGAGAGGCTCACCGGCTGCCTCAAGGCCTGGGTCGTGGCTAGTGGAGAGCCTCAGTGAGGGCTCTGGAGTCTCAAGACATGTCCCCAGTCTGTTCCCTGGCCATCCAGCTCATCTGCTGGCCCAAGGTGGAGTGAGCTGGAGGGCCTCCAGGAGGAGGCCTGAATCTGCCTCTTACCTCACTCTCCACCTGATGACCACCACACAACTAACCCTTGACTGCTTCACTTCCCCAGTGATCACTCATTGACCGTTAGCAGTGTGCAGGGCCCACTGTGGTGCTGCCTAATAACTGAGCAGGACAACTAAGGGTCACTCATTGACAGTTAGTTGTTTATAGGCGGGCCTACTGAGACACCGACCAATGGCTGAGCAAGACCTGTTGCCTAGTAGCAGGATGCAGAATACTGAGGCCCAGCAATGGTTGCCTGCTAAGGGCTTTGCTCATCCTGCTCTGTTACACTTTGACTCTAGAAGAATGTGGCTTAAAAAAAAAAGATTTATTTTTTATGTTATTTATGGCTGCCTTGGGTCTTCATTGCTGTACGCAGGCCTTCTCCAGTTGCAGTGAGCAGGGGCTCTTCTCTAGTTGCAGTACACAGGCTTGCAGTGGTTTTCTCTTATTGCCGAACATGGGCTCTAGGCACCGGGACTCAGTAGTTGTGGCTCACGGGCTCTAGAGCACAGGCTCGATAGTTGTGGCACACTGGCCTAGTTGTCCTGCAGCATGTGGGATTTCCTCGGCCCAGGGATCGAACCTTCGTCTCCTGCATTGGCAGGTGGATTCTTTACCACTGAGCCACCAGTGAAGCCCAGAATGCTCTTTTTTAGCAAAACAAGTTATAACTGTAAGCAAAGTAAGAAATTTTCCCTTAATTGAATTGATGATTATCATTTTCTTAAAAAGGAGTTTTACTTCCTCTCTGATCTCTTTTATTTTCACAAGTGACATATATTTCATTACTCATTTAGCACTGGCTCTATCAGTAATTCAATAATTCAAGGTTTTTGTTTTTTTTTTTAAAGGAAGGACTTGTCAGGCTGATGTCAGGACTAGAACAGGCTGATGTAGAGAAGGCCTGATTTGTAAAAGTGTTAGACTTCACCAATTCCTATTTGCCCATTAATTCTCTCTTACAAAGGAGTCAGCTAGTTTTGAGGGGACACTGATCAAAACTTTAATGCTTCCTTCCCATTCCTCCTGTTTCTGCTTGTTAAAATTCTCTCTAGCCTTTGGAGACTATTTCAAATGTGATTTCCTTCAAGCAGCCTCTCTAGACGCCAGCTCATGTGCTACTATTTCCCAGTCCTGTTTTCAGCCTTCTGTAGCAAACTATTTTTCTTGTGAAATCAGTACTTTATTCCTTGTTAACTATTGTGCCTCGCCTTTGCAATCCTACGTGATGACCTCAGGTGCAGGGATTTGTATACAAATAGTACAGTAGTTTTAAAAAAACCTTTGAAACCTCTAGTATAATGCCTTTAATATAGTACAGAGAGTAAATGTTTGTCAGTTGGAATTGAATGTATTTGGTTTTTATGATTGAAAATGTCATTTTATGACATTTGAGAGTATTTTCTATTTTTGACATATCAATCTCTGGTTTTTACGTGGAAAATGGAAGTAGGGATAGAGGACTGAACAGAAATGTGAGCACGAAAATGTAAATAGACACCTCTTCTTGTAAGAGCCATTATATATGCCTTGTCCTAAGCTTAAACTTTAGTTACATAATAGTCTATTAATTGTAAGAACTGCCCCACAGTTGAATGAGATTAATTAGTTAATTTAATTGTATAGACTAATAGTCCATATAATTATGAACCTACGTTTTAAATGAGGCAAAAAAGAGTTATAACTTTCTCTTCTTAAAGCAGTCCCACAAAACTTAAAATGTGATTGTTTTGATTGAGGTGTAATTATATATAGTAATTTTCACAGATCTTAAGGTTTCAGTTTGAACAGTTTTGAGAATTCTATATATATCAGTTGCAGTCGCTATCCTAAACAATATATAGGACATTCCTGTCACTCTAATAGTTCTTTGTGCTCTCTTCTAGGCACAGACTTTTAAAAATTGAGTTACTGATAGCACTAGAATTGAAAGGAAAATTACCAGAGAACATGTTGATGGTTTTACATTAAGCATACTGATTGTGGCTAATTTTTTTAATATGCATCTTACTTTGGTTGCTGGTTAGTAAGTACTTTAGTGTTACTGTTGAAATCACTGGATTGGAAGTGTTAATGTTGTACATCATAATTTCTTTTGATGACAAGCTTGCTTTTCACTTACTTTTCCTTTGATCCATTTTACTTGTCTACAGTGGTAATAAAATTGTCCTTTCAAATAGAACGTGAGTGAAAATGGTATCACACCATTATAGACTTTGTCAAACTATACCAACTTTTAAATAATTAGAAGTACATAAGGAGTATTTGAAGGCATGATATCTTGCTTTGAACTGAATAGTGAGTAAAAATTCAAAGGAGTCAGGAAAGAGGTGAAAAATGATTTTTAAACCATATCTATTACATGTGCCCAATTCTGATTTTTATTTTAAAGGTAAAGAAGGTTGTAACATAATCAAATGGAAACTTTGGGATTATTGAGGATTTTCATTATCCCTGCTATCCTGTTTCCCATTACTACAGAAAACTGAAAGTTACATTTTTATGACTGTAACTAAAGGCTAGATGTAACAGTGGCTTTTTAGTTGTGAGCACCTGTTTTCCATGAACTTTCTCTGACTCCCTGGTTGGCACGTTCTGTGGTGAAGAGTCCAAGTTGGGGCCACCACTGTGCTTCCCTGACTTCTGGTCTGAGGCTGCTCATCCTTTGGCCTTAGTCATTGCCAACCACCTGTATCAGTCAGTCTCTTTCCCTCATGCATAAGGAAAGGCTGAAGAATCAAAAGTGGGAAAAAAACTCTTTTAGTTCTCAGGAATTGATTACTGTGAGAAATGAGATGATTGATGTAAACATCTGACATACAGAAATTACACATACTAAGTAGTCAAAATTGCTGGATTTTATCATCATTTTCATCATCATTACCAGTGTTTGATTAATGACCAGTTTTAATGTAATTGCAGCTGACTGGAAAGAAAGTTTTTAAAAACCAATATGAGAAAACTTAATAATTTTAACTTCAGAGGAAAATTAGTGTTCTTTAAAACAGAAAGCAGTTTAATTCCACCTGCAAGATTCTGTCAGCAGAGGATGCTAGAAGCTCTATTCCGAAACTTGCATGTGTTCGTTACTATTTCCAGACTACTGTGGGAAGGTCTTCATTCTTTAAGATGGGCGCTAGAGGGCAATCAAAGCGTTTTGGCTTTTGGTGTGAGTCCCCATTTTTACAACTCTCATGTCTAGAGTGGCAGGAAAAAAAGAATCTTATGAACAGTGCTTCTAAAACTCGGAACAGGTGAGGTTTAGATTGAGGTCAGTTATTTTTTTTTTGAAGAATAATACAAAAGAATTCTTTATTCTTTTGTGTTTTGTGGCAGTAATACATTTAAAGCTTGTTTATTTTTTATCTTTAAGCCTTTAAAATCAGAAACAGATTCCTATAAAGCTTAATGGCAGGGATTTTAGGTCAGCTTGTTTATAATTTAAGCCTGTAAGGTCAAATAAGAAGGATTATTTCTTCGTTCACCACAGTAATCCAGACTTTAAAAAGCACATTTCAGATCTTGTCACTTACCTGCTTTCTTAGTTACTTTCCTGTCAGTAAGCTCTGCAGTTTCTTCCTATCACATGGTTAGGAAATCCTAGTTCTTGCTTTGCCTTCTAAGGCCCTGCATGACTTGGCCTCTGCAAGTCTCTCTGGCTTGATCTCCTTCTGTCTTACTCACTTTTCTTTACCCACATTGACTTTTCTGCTTTTCTTTGAATAGCTATGCTTATCCATAACCTCATGTTGCTGTTTAGTCGCTAAATTGTGTCTAGCTCTTTTGCAACTCCATGGACTGTAGCCTGCCAAGCTCCTCTGTTCATGGTATTTCCCAGCCAAGAATACTGGAGTGGGTTGCCATTTCCTTCTCCAGGGGATCTTCTCGACCCAGGTATAGAACCAGAGTTTCCTGCTTGGTAGGCAGATTCTTTACCACTGAGCCACCAGGGAAGCCATATTCCTTCATCAGTTCAGTTCAGTTCAGTCGCGCAGTCATGTCCGACTCGTATTCCCTCATAGATATGTTCTATTTTGTCTTTCCTTGAAATAACATTCACAACTTCACGTGACTCCCTCATTTCATTTGGATTTTTTTGTTCAAATGTTACCGCTCTGACTACCTTATATAAGTTCTCTACCTCCATTCCACTACTTTATGGTGCTCCATTATCTGACATTTTTGTTTATTGGTTCATTGTCTTTCTCCTCACAACAATTTAAGTTCCCTGAGGGAAGTAACATTGTCTCTTTTACTTCGTATCCCCAGGGGTTTGAGCTGTATGTGGCACCTCATAGATACGCATGGAATATTTGTTGAGTGAATGGCCATCTTTGACTCTGGTTATAGGTACTCTCTTAATCCTAGACGTTTCATGGAATCAAAGCCAACTTATGATCTAGTCACAGTTAACCTTTAGAAACTCAGGAACAATGTTCTACTCACACATTTCCAGGCTAGTCTTACCACAGTTCCCTTGTCAAAGCTCTGCAGACCTTTTTAAGCTCCCCTTTCTAGGCTGGCTTTTGCATCCTCTCAGGTGGCTACCAGGAATGGTCCCTAGTATGGGTCCTTTCTGCCTCTAATCAGGGGTTTTTATTTTGTGCACCTGCAATGTGAATGACTCTGCTAGTATGGACTGTTTATTTTCAGTAATTATTATATGATGGGGAAGATGCAGACAATACAAAGCATAATTAAGAGCACTGAGGAAGGCAGAGTACTTTTTAACTGTCAGTTCAGTTCAGTTCAGTTCAGTCGCTCAGTCGTGTCCGACTCTTTGCGACCCCATGAATTGCAGCACGCCAGGCCTCCCTGTCCATCACCAACTCCCAGTAGGCTCCTCAATTACAGGTTGTTTTAACATATAAGTATTCAGCATTAAATCCTGGTAAACTTCAATCAGTATAATGAGTATATAGTGAATTACAAATTTTGCAGATGTAAAATTTCTTTAAGTCCATGGAAGCGGTGTTTAAGGATGTCCCTCATTGAAACCCATTGTCAAATGAAGATCTAGTTAAGTTAAACCAAGTCTTAATTGAAAAAGAGAAAAATGACAAGGATAATAAATTATTTGAATATCATGGGATTAGGAGCTTTGGAGAAAATTCACGAAGGTTTTGAATTTTTCTTTTGCAATGCGGCTTTCTTAATAATGTTGCCAAAGTTGATCATAGATAGTCTAATGTGCCATTTTATGCTAACTAAATTTTAGTTGGAAAAATTACTCCCTACTTCTCATAGAATAATGCCTGATTCATTTTTGGTTTTTGTAAATTCAGTGTATTCTGAGATTTGATGAAGTTATGACAGCTTTTCGGAGAAGGCAGTGGCATCCCACTCCAGTACTCTTGCCTGGAAAATCCCATGGACAGAGGAGCCTGGTGGCTGCAGTCCATGGCATCGCTAAGAGTCAGACACGACTGAGAGACTTCACTTTCACTTTTCACTTTTTTGCATTGGAGAAGGAAATGGCAGCCCACTCCAGTGTTCCTCCCTGGAGAATCCCAGGGATGGGGGAGCCTGGTGGGCTGCTGTCTATGGGGTCGCACAGGGTCGGATACTACTGAAGTGACTTAGCAGCAGCAGCAGCAGCATGACAACTTTTGTTAAAGATTAAATAAACTATCTAAAAATTTAAATTTCATTTTAAGATATTTTAATCAAACCTTTAATGTCCCTCTTTTATGAGTATTTAGATATCCCTTTCAATTGACTGCTCTTGTAATCATGAAAAAAAGTTATGTTCTTCCTTGTATCCTTTGTTATTTATTATAGCTATGTACTTATCTTCTGAATTCACAGAACCCCTGTTCATTTCTCAAAATACTCTATTGGACATGTCCTTCCTCAAAATGATTTTTTCCCCTCTACCCAAGGATTTTTTCTATTATCAGTACTTTATGTGAAATAATGAAATCTTTTTTTATTCCTTCCCTGTCTCTTAGAGTGCTGTGACTTTTTCACACTTTATATTTTTGATTAATGTAAAATACAGGTTCAGTGGGTTGCATGTTTATACTTTATAGTTCTATTAATACTACTGTAATTGATCCTTCCAAAGTCCTTCACTTGTTATTTATCTATGTGTAATCTTCCTCTTTTTTATCTTTCACCTTCATTTTTCTTTTTTTCCACTTCCTCATGTGTTCCTGCATATGACTTACCTTTTGGCTTTGTTTCACATATGTTTTGTTTTACCTTAAAATTAAGAAAAAAAATTGTTTTCAATGTAAAAAAAATTGTTTTCAATTAAAAAAATTGTTTTCAATGCAATTCCCCCCTCCCCATTTTAAACCTCAGTGTGTTACTTTAAAATATTTGAGTTATAGTCCTTTGTTGTTTTTAATCAATCTCACTTTGTTTTCTTCTGTCTTTCCTACTAGTAAGTATTCTTAAGAACAAGGGTTATGTAATTATATTTTGCACTTCTATGGATGTTAAAGAAGCTATAAAAACAGACATCAGTTTTTCAGATTAGTAGGTATAAACAGTATTTGAAAAGAAAATACCTCTGTTGATCTTTCACTCCTTCTTTTTACATGGGTAAAAGTGAAAGATTTACATGTGTCAATTTTGAAAAAGATTTCTTAGTACTTTTAAAGAATTTTTACAAAATCATTAATATTTACTGAAATTGATTTGTCTTTTAGTAGAATCAGGTACTTGCCTGTTACCCAGATTATAAAGTTTGCACTTAAATACATTTTATATTTTTAAGTGCCAAATTGATAGAATAGCATGAAGGTACACATAAATAAAGCACCAACAGAACTTACTTAAAAGAAATTCTCCTATAGACTTTGACCCTTATTTGTTCCTACTCTTGGTGCTGAGTGCTGGAAGTGCAGCTCATTGTGAATTTGAAATAAGACCAAGGCCACCAAGTTGGTTTACTTAGTCCAACCAGGCAGCTTTTGGGTGGTAATTTTGCCATTTTACCACTGTTCTCTGTTGGAATCAGGGAGTCTTCATTCACTTTTGCTTTCCACAAAGCTTTGAAGACTACAGATGGGTTAATTTTTTTTTTTAATTAAATGAAGGGAGTTAATGGCATAGTCTTAATACTTTTGACTGTCATAAAATATGTTGCTCAGAGCTTCCCTGGTAGCCTGGTGGTTAAGACTCTGCACTTCCACTGCAGGAAGCATGAGTTCAATCCCTGGTCAGGGACATTCTACATGCCAAGCAGTGCAGCCCAAAAAGTGATGCCCCAACAAACCAGGAATTCACTGTTACGCCACACTTCAGTGTCTGCAGTTCCTTTTTGTTTGGTATATGATAATGAGATCAACATATCCTTAAATCTAGAATCCAAAAAGTAGTGCAGTAAGTGGTAGTATTTCCTTTGTGCTGCAAAGTTCTAAGTATTAAAGGTGAAATGACTTGTTTAATCCTCCTACTTCTATTATCCTCTTTTGACAGATGAGGAAACTGAAACTCAGAGGCACTAACTTATCCAAAGCCATAGTAAACGATGGAGCCAATTTTCATATCTAGGGGAATCTACCCCTAAATACCTGTACTTGATCATTATGCCTTCCTTTACCACTAGTCGTGACCTATTCTGCTTCTCAAGGTCATCCCTTGTCTCTCCTACACTTGTCTCATGCCCCCTTCATACCAACTAGGAACTGTCTTTAAAAATGACTACTCTTTCATGCATTCCCACATGCTTTTTCTTCTGTGTGGACCCTGGTCAGGACTTCGCGGCTCTATTCTCTTGGTAGTCTGTCTAAGTAGTGACCCTGTGGGTGACATTGTGACAGACCTGTCTCTATCAGTGAAGAACCGTTTCATTTCTCAGGATCCAACTTTTCCCCTTGTGAAAGGAGAGTGTTTTGTCCTTTTAAAAACATTCACTGACGTTTGAATACCTCCTCTTTTGTGCTACTTGTGTGGCACCAGTATATTCCTTTGTTATTTAAAAATTTTTGTAATAGCTTTATTGAGATGTAATTGATACCCTAAAATTCATAATTTTCAGATACACAATTTAGTGATTTTTAGTATAACCATAGAGTTGTGCAACTATCACCACTATCCAATTTTAAAACATTTTTATCCTTCTAAAAAGTCATCTTTTACTTTCACTCCTCTTCTCCCTCCACTAGTCTGCTTCCAGCTCTTGGCAACCACTAATCTGCTTTCTGTCTCAATGGACCTGCCTATTCTGGACATTTCATATCAATGGAATAATGCAATAAGCGGTCTTTTGGAACTGATTTCTTTCACTTAACATAAGTTTTCAAGGTTCATCCATGTTATATAGCATTCCCTTTTTTTGTCAAATACTGAACTGAATGCGCTTTTGTATGGACTTATCACATTAAAAAAATGCATCATTAGTTGATGGACATCAGATGTTTATACTTTTTGGCTATTATGAATATTACTAGGAATATTTGTCTAAAAGTATTTATATGGATGTATGTTTTGGGGTTTTTTTGGGATGTGTATCTAGGAGTGGAATTGCTAGGTCATATGATAATTCTGTGTTTAACAGGAACTGCCAAACTGTTTTCCAAAGTAGTTATGCCATTTTACAATCCCATCAGTAGTCTGTGAGGGTTCAGTTTCTCCGTATCCTCACCAACATGTAACTGTCGTCCTAGTGGATGTGATGTGGTATCTCATTGTGGTTTTGATTTATATTCCCTGTAGAGTAATGATGTTGAACACTGTTTCATGTGCTTATCAGCCATTGGTTTGTCCTGTTTGGAAAAAGATCTCTTCAGATCTTCTGCCTGTTTTATTTGGGTTATTTGTCTATTTTTTATTAAGTTATAGGGGTTCTTTATGTATTCTGGACGCAAATTCCTTCTCAGATATATGTTTTGCAAATATTTTCTTTTGTTCTGTGGATTGTTCTGTTACCTTCTTTGATGGTATACTTTCAAGTATAATAATTTAAAATTTTGGTGAAATCTGAGTTTATCTGTTTTTTCTGTTGTTGCTTGTGCTTTTGGTGTCATATCTAAGGGGCCTAACCCAAGGTTGTGAAGATTTACTCCTATGCTTGTTTATTTATTTTTTTCTGTGAGTTTTATAGTTTTAGTTCTTACGTTTAGGTGTTTGGTACATACTGAGTTAATTTTTGTATATGATTTGACATAGGACACTCTTCAATTATTGTACTTGTCACAACTGTGATAAAATAATCATTGTTGTGATAGTTATTTTTATTACAAGTGTGCACCTTCTTTAGTTAATGAGCTCTGTGAAGACAGTGCCTATGTCTTCCTTATTAGGGGATTCCTGGTGTTTAACAGAGTACCTGGCACTTGGGCTTTATTAGGTATTCCTTATAGTAATTCTTTCTGTGGCTTTGAATGTTTTATCTTGAAGGTACAGAGAAAAAATTTAAGAGAAGATATAGAATATAGATAGTTAATACATGTGTCCTCATATTTTAGAAAGGATGGATAAGCATACTACAATAAATACCACCCCTGATTGTCAATTTTTTCTCATGATTTCATGTTTATTTTCTTTAAATAGACTGTCATTGCTAGGTAATTTATATCTTTAGTTGGAAGGAATATATTTGAGCAGGTACTATATGTCAGACACTGTGCTAAGTACTGAAGATGCAAATAAAATAAGGCTTAGCATCTGTCATCAAAGATTTTACATACTAGAAAAGAGATGGGAAGTAAACAGTCTGCTTCTCTTCTTTAACTGGAAATGCCCAAGAGCAGTTTAAAATATTTTGTTGTAGTAGTGCTATAGAAAGTAGGATGAAGTATTAATAATGTGTCTGTTCCTTATTTGATGGGATGAAATGGGTGTATAATTGCTAGTGCAAGAATTATAGAATGAATATGAGAACCTAGATAGATTGGCTTTTGGGATGTCTTTAATTTTCACTACCTTTTACAGTTATATGCAGAGTTACATTAAATCAGATATGGTACCTATTCTATAGTGTTGGGTTTTCAAGAGAGCTGTGTAGAGAAGGATTAAAATATATTTTTTTCTCACTAAAAGGTAAATTTGATGAAAATTTATTATGTCTCAAGTTTCTTTTATTTTCCTAAGTAAAATAATTCTCACTAATTTGACTGATACCTTGATAATTTTTATAGTTAAAATTAGTACCATCTGCGTATCTTTAACTAAATATAAAAATATTGCCCATGTAATAACTCAGTTTTTATAAAAGACAGTTATGAAATATTAAATGTAACTCACAATATACAGTTGAACTAATTTTGCACTACATAGCTAAGATTCTGAAATGTGTTGAAACTTTTCTATCTCATGGCATTTTATACCTGGTCTCAGATGATCTCTCAAATATGTAGTTTTAGAATAGAACCTTTATGGGCCAGGCTTGTACTAATGTCTTTCTTATGATGGGCTTGCAGTTGTAAAGTGTTTTGGATATTAACTCTTTTCGTCATTGTACTCTGTGACGCTCACAGGGCGAGTATTACTACAGAGGAGGCAGTATGTCATAATGATTATGTGTACAGACTTTGGGACCAGACTTCTAAGTTCAAATTTCCACTTAGTCACTTACCACTTATGCGACCTTGGACAAATAACTTAACCTCTCTTTGCCTCAGTTTCCTCATCTTTCAAATGAGGTGAAAATAGGACCAAAGTTGTTGCTAAGATTAGATGACTTTGTATATATGTGGTGCCTTGAGCAGTGCTTGGTCATAGTATGCATGTATATGCTGTTACTATTATTATTTATATCCAGTAGATGGTTAAGGAAATAGAGGCTCTGTGAAGGAGGGATTTTTTTCATTCTTACCACTAGTAAGTAACAGAAACCAAATTCTTATCCGGTCTTTGCCTTTAAAGCAATAGGATTTTTGTTATTAAGTAACTGTTGAATGAATGTTTGTATGAATTGGGGGAAAAAAATCCTATGTTACTTGCAGTTTGGAAGATTGAATTATAGAGTAGGAGTTTTGCTAAATTGAACGTTAAATTTGACTTCCAAGATTTTCCAATCAAAGAGAAAGATAAATGCTATATGATATCACTTCTGTGTGGAACCTAAAAAATAAAACAAATGAATGGATACGCAAAAGAGAAATAGACTCAGAGATATAGAAAATAAACTTATGGTACCAAAGGACAGAGAGAAAAGGGGCGGGACAAACAAGAGGTATTAGATTAACAAATACAAACTGCTATATATAAAATAAACAAGATTATACTGTATAGCACAGAGAATTATACCTATTATCTTGTAGTAACCTATAATGGAGTACAATCTATAGAAATACTAAATCGCTATGTGTGTGCTCAGTTGCTCAGTCATGTCCTATTTTTTGTGACCCCATGGATGGTAGCCATCCAGGCTTCTCTGTCCATGGAATTCTTCAGGCAAGAATCCTGGAGTGGGCAGCCATTCCCTTCTCCAGGGGACCTTCCCGACTCAGGGATCAACTTGGGTCTCCTGCTTTGCAGGTAGATTCTTTACCATCTGAGCCACCAGGGAGGTCCCAGATATTGGCATTACTGAGCCACAAATCACGGAATGCCTGGGAAATCCTATGAACAGAGGAGCCTGGCGGGCTACAGTCCATGGGGTTACAAAGGGTTTGTACGATTTTGCAACTGAGCACATACACATGGTGAGAACATTTAAGCTCTACTCTTTTAGCAAGTTTCAAGTGTAAAACACAGTGTTATTAACTGTAGTTACCATGCTGAAACTTTGATTCTCAGAAGTCATTTATCTTATAATTAAAATGTTTATACCCTTTGACCAGAAACTTTTTAAAAAACATTAGCTTTTTAAAATTTAACCTGGAGTAACATTCTACTAATAAAAAAAATTTCTAAAACAAATTATGTGATGCTCTGAGAAGTTAACAGTTGTGACTAAAGGTATTAGAGAGACATTGAAGGTTCTTTTCTTACCCTCAATCTTTCCCATCATCAGGGTCCTTTCCAGTGAGTCAGCTCTTTGCATCAGGTGGCCAAATTTCTGGAACTTCAGCATCAGTCCTTCCAATGAATATTCAGGACTAATTTCATTTAGGATTGACTGGTTTGATCTCCTTGCAGTCCAAGAGACTCTCAAGAGTCTTCTCCAGCACCACATTTCAAAAGCATCAATTCTTTGGCACTCAGCCTTCTTTATGGTCCAACTGTCATATCCACACATGACTACTGGAAAAACCATAGCTTTGACTATACAGCCCTTTGTTGGCAGAGTGATGTGTCTGCTTTTTAATACACTGTCTAGGTTTGTCATAACTTTTCTTCCAAGGAACAAGCGTCTTTTAATTTCATGGCTGTGGTCACCATCCACTTAAGAGCTGAAATATTCATAAAATTTTAGAGTGTTAGGAAATGATAGAGTACATGTTCATAGTAGCTTTGAAAATAAATGTCATTTGATATAAATTCTGTTGGCTAATTACCTGCCATTTTTGTATGATAAATAAACATAGAGTATTTGCATCTTTGTGTTTATTGCTAATGTCATATTTTTTTAATGTGACTTCTGATAAAATATAAGAATGAACTGTCCTTTTTAACTTTCTCAGGCCTACAAGTACAAAAAATTATTTAACAATATATTTTTAAGTCATGTTACTAAGAAGTATTCTCTAAGACTGCAGCTTGCAATAGGGCATAGATGGTTTGAAGGTAATTTAGAAGTGGTTTGGGAATACTGCTAATTGAAGGATTGGAACCAGCTGTGAGATTTAGATAGGAAATTGTCTTTCCTTCCTGCAGTATTTTAAACATGTAACTTTACATTTTTGAAGGAAGATTTATTTTGAAGCTTACCTAGCATTTGTTAGCATATTGAGAAGTATTCTGGCTTAATAGTATGCATCATTTAATCTTTTTTGATTTGCTTATGTGTGTTGTATCTAGTATAACGTTTTTTTTTTTAGTTTTGGTAAATTACACATAATATAAAATTTGCAGTCTTAATCATTTTTAGATGTACAGCTCAGTAGTGTTACATTGTTGTGCAGCCAGTCTGCAGAACTCTTTCATTTTTGCAAGACAATCTCTAAGCCCATTAAATGACAACTGTCTATTTCCATCTCTCCCCCAACCCTGGCAACCACTGTACTTTCTGTCTCTATTAATTTGACTACTCTAGATACCTCAGATAAGTACAGTTATATTAATTTGACTACTCTAGATACCTCAGATAAGTGCAGTTATACAGTATTTCTCTTTTCCTGAGTTGCTTATTTCACTTAGCATAGTGTCCTCCAGGTTCATCCATGTTGTACCATGTGTTAGAATTTCTTTCCTTTTTAAGACTGAATAATATTCCTACCCCTCTCTCTATATATATAGGTATTTTTGTTATTCCTTCATAAAAAATATGAAAATATAGAAAATATAAAAACATAAAAAGTATGAAATTCCTTCATGGCAACCCACTCCATTGCTCTTGCCTGAAGAATCCCATGGAGGGAGGAGCCTGGTAGGTAGGCTACAGTCCATGGGGTTGCAAGAGTCGGACACGACTGAGTGACTTCACTCACTCACTCATAGCAAAAACACACATCGTATTTTTGTTATTCCTTCATTTATAGATGGAAATTGGAGTTGCTCCCAACCTTTGACTATTGTGAATAAAGCTGCTTTGAACATACTTGTACAAATGCTGCTTTTTAATTATTTTGTGTATATATGCTGATGCAGTAGCTAAATCGTATGGGAGTTCTTGTTTAAATTCTTTGAGGAACTACTGTGCTGTTTTCCTTAGCAACTGCACCATTTCCCTCCAGTAATGTATGTGTTCCAATTTCCATCCTTGCTAACATTTATGTAGTTTTTCTTTCTTTTTCCTCATTAAATATTAGTATTGCATTAAGTGTGAAGTGGTATCTCATTGTGGTTTTGATTTGGATTTCCCTAAGGATTAATCTGGTCCCATCACTTCATGGGACAGAGATGGGGAAACAGTGGAAACAGTGTCAGACTTTATTTTTTGGGCTCCAAAATTATTGCAGATGGTGATTGCAGCCATGAAATTAAAAGACGCTTACTCCTTGGAAGGAAAGTTATGACCAACCTAGATAACATATTAAAAAGCAGAGACATTACTTTGCCAACAAAGGTCCGTCTAGTCAAGGCTATGGTTTTTCCAGTGGTCATGTATGGATGTGAGAGTTGGACTGTGAAGAAAGCTGAGTGCCAAAGAATTGATGCTTTTGAACTGTGGTGTTAGAGAAGACTTTTGCGAGTCCCTTGGACTGCAAGGAGATCAACCAGTCCATCCTAAAGGAGACCAGTCCTGGGTGTTCATTGGAAGGACTGATGCTGAGGCTGCAACTCCAATACTTTGGCCACCTGATGCGAAGAGTTGACTCATTGGAAAAGACCCTGATGCTGGGAGGGATTGGGGGCAGGAGGAGAAAGGGACGACCGAGGATGAGATGGCTGGATGGCATCACTGACTCGATGCACATGAGTTTGGGTGAACTCCGGGAGTTGGTGATGGATAGGGAGCCCTGGTTTGCTGCAATTCAGGGGTCGCAAGGAGTCGGACACAACTGAGTGACTGAACTGAACTGAAGGATTAATGATACTGAGTATCTTCTCATACTCAATATTAGTGATATTGAGTATGCTTTTTGGTCATCTGTGTATCTTCTTTGGAAAAAATAACTATTCAACTCCTTTGCCATATTTTGAAATGGGTTTTTTTGGTTGTTTTTGAGTCATAGAAGTTTTTAATTTATTCTAAATATTAATACCATATCAAATATATGTATTGCAAATGTTTTCTCCTATTCTGTATGTTGCCTTCTCACTGTGTTAACTGTCTCTTTTGATGCCTTGGTGATTTTTTCTGAAATCTCAAATCTTGTTACATTATTCTACGTGTCTCAGAGCTTAAATTTCAGATTCTTGGCATTGTATACAGTTTGGCTCATAACTGACTCTCTGGACTAACTAACTTTCTGGGTTAACAGTAACACACACACACACAACAGTAACACACACACACACACACACACCCTTTCCCTTTTTCTTGCCACCCAGGCAAAACTATTTGCAGTTTAGAAAATGTCAAGAGTCATCTTATTCTATCCTAAATGTCCTCCCTTTTACCTAGGGAACTTCTGTTTTTCCAAAGGCATCTCAAACATGTTTTTCATGAAACCTTTTCTAATCACTCTCTACTTTCCTAGGTACATGGAATTCCTAGGCGTAATGGAATTGAGTGCTGAACCCTGTGTATCCTTCTGCCATAGCCTCTGAAAGATTTTAGTATGCTTATTTGTTTACCTATTTGTTTTATTTTGTTAGACTGACAGTTCTTTGTGAGCAAAGTCTTTGTTATTGGTCTTTTTATCTTTAACTTAGTTCCTGGTATGTTGTATATGATTAAACACTCAATAAATGTTGTTAAGTGAATGTGTGATTAGTAAGTGAAGGAGTAAATGAATGAATTCTAAGAGTTACAACAGAATGGACTCTAATTCTGGTTGCTTGTGATAATCCAAGCTAGGTTTCAACAGTACAGGAAACTGGAACTTCCAGATGTTAAGCTGGATTTAGGAAAAGCAGAGTAACCAGAGATCAAATTGCCAGCATCCTTTGGATCATAGAAAAAACAAGAGAATTCCAGAAAAATGTCTACTTCTGCTTCATTGACTACACTAAAGCCTTTGATTATGTGGATCACAACAAACTGGAAAATTCTGAAAGAGATGGGAATACCAGACCACCTTACCTGCCTCCTGTGAATCCTGTTTGCAGGTCAAGAAGCAACAGTTAGAAGTGGACATGGAATAATGGACTGGTTGCAAATTGGGAAGGGAGTATGTCAAGGCTATATATTGTCACCCTGGTTATTTAACTTATATGCAGAGTACATCATGTGAAATGTTGGACTGGATGAAGCACAAGCTGGAATCAAGATTACAGGGAGAAATAACAATAACCTCAGATATGCAGATAATATCCACCACCATTATGGGAGAAAGCAAAGAAGAACTAAAGAGCCTCTTGATCAAAGTGAAAGAAGAGAGTGAAAAAAATGGCTTAAAACTCAACATTCAGAAAACTGATATGGCATCTGGTCCCATCACTTCATGGCAAATAGATGAAACAACAATGGAAATAGTGACAGACTTTATGTTCCTGGACTCCAAAATCACCCTAGACAGTGGCTGCAGCCATGAAATTAAAAGATGCTTGTTCTTTGGAAGAAAAGCTATGACCAACCTAGACCATGTATTAAAAAACAGAGACATCACTTTGCCGACAAAGGTCTCTACAATGAAAATTATAGTTTTTTATGTAAGGATGTAGTCGTGTATGGATATGAGAGTTGGACCATAAAGAAAGCTGAACACCGAAGAATTGATGCTTTCAAATTGGGGTGTTGGAGAAGACTCTTGGAAGTCCCTTGCACTTCAAGGAGAGCCAACCAGTCAATCCTAAAGGAAATCAGTCCTACATATTCGCTGGAACAATGGGTACTGAAGCAGAAGCTGCAATACTTTGGCCATCTGATAATAAGAACTGAGAAAGACCCTGATGCTGGGAAAAATTGAAGGCAGGGGAGGAAGGGACAATGGATGATGAGATGATTGGATGGCATCACTGATCCAATGGGCATGAATTTGAGCAAGCTCCAGGAGTTGGTGAAGGACAGGAAAGCCTGGCATGCTGCATTTCATGGGGTCACAAAGAGCTAGACACGACTCAGTGACTAAACAGCAAACAACAACAATGGTACTGCACTGATAACTATTTCCAGAGTGGCTTCTGGGAGAAAGTAGCACTCATTTTCAAGCTCCTTTATGGAAATCTCCATTTTCTGGCACAACTACTAGCCGCTTTGTGGTAGACATTTATTACTGATTAGACTTATACTCCTTGGAAGGAAAGTTATGACCAACCTAGATAGCATATTCAAAAGCAGAGACATTACTTTGCCAACAAAGTAATGTACGTCTAGTCAAGGCTATGGTTTTTCCTGTGGTCATGTATGGATGTGAAAGTTGGACTGTGAAGAAAGCTGAGCGCCGAAGAATTGATGCTTTTGAACTGTGGTGTTGAAGAAGACTCTTGCAAGTCCTTTGGACTGCATGGAGATCCAACCAGTCCATCCTAAAGGAGATCAGTCCTGGGTGTTCTTTGGAAGGACTGATACTAAAGCTGAAACTCCAATACTTTGGCCACCTCATGTGAAGAGTTGACTCATTGGAAAAGACTCTGATGCTGGGAGGGATTGGAGACAGGAGAAGGGGACGACAGAGGACGAGATGGCTGGATGGCATCACTGACTGATGGACGTGAGTTTGGGTGAACTCCGGGAGTTGGTGATGGACAGGGAGGGCTGGCGTGCTGCGATTCATGGGGTTGCAAAGAGTCGGACATGACTAAGCGACTGAACTGAACTGAGACTTTTTTATTTTGGCTCAAAGTACTATATATATCTAACTTTTAAAATTTATAACAAATTTATTCCAGAAAGATTATTAATGATTTTCAGTTCTTTTGAAAACACTGTAAGGATGTATGTACATTACATGGAATTACTCATGTTATTCCAGATATGTTTGCTATCATTGTTCTTATGAGGTAAACAAAAGAGCCTGGGAAATAATCCTTTGGTTGGCATTTAAAATCAAACCAAACAGAAACTGGTATCTTTTCCCATCTTCCATTTAGAGTGTAGCTCTTGTTATTAATTTTGGCAATAAATGACTTCATTGAGGTCTTATAGTTTATGATGTCCTCTGCCAGGGAAATCTTGAAAATGTTTTACTGTTATAACAAATTTCACACTAAGCCATATTTCAAAAAAGTCGTTAATAAAAATTCTGGACAAAGAACAGTCACCATCAAGTGATATGCTACCAAAAGATGGATTGCTACTATTGTAGATGATTTAGTTGTGCCAATTATATGGGCTTTTTATGAGTTATGCCCTACATGATTTCCAGTAAAACTTTGATTTTAAATGTAAACAATATTTATTTAAATATTTAATTTACTCGTAATGTAAATACTAAGTTGTTCTGTGTTCTTGTAAGTTCTTTCTTTAAATGTCAAAAATCGTCTATATATAGGCACATTCTGTATGGAACTCAGTGAAATAATTTTCATCCTTCCTTTTCATGACAGTGTTTCGTCTTCCCTGAGTGATAAAATAGTCATTGGTTATGAAATGATAGTAATAGATTCTTCTCTAAGTAAAACATTTGAGCTGTTCTCCTGTTTCTTGTAAGAGTACTTAGCACCTTTACATGAGTTTTTATTACTTACAAATATTGTCAACTGCAAAGGAAGCAATGGTTTACATAATTAATATAGAGGTAGTCCAGAATTCATTTGTTCTACTTTTAAATTATTTTGAAATTTATGTTGGAATATTGGTATATCTGAGATTGGTGTGTGTAGGATTTTCTAAGAGATAGTGAACCATTCGCTAATATCTTTGTCTTGAAATAAACTGCAAGCTCTCCTGCAGTTCCTTGGGTTACTGTGAGGTCAGTGTTTTTGTGCAGTGCCTCTGGGTTCCTGATCTCCTTCTTTACTGATCTGTGGTGCTAATGAACTATAGCCACTTTCAGAGGGAAGCAAGTCTAAAACAAAATGCCTTTATTTCTCTATTCTTGCAACTTTATATGTGCTTTTTTAGTCTGGGACAGGATCATTTGGTCTTCAAAGCTTTTTACTTTTGGAAAATTGCCAGTTATCTTTGTCACTCAGCAGACTCACCTGATGGATAGCACCTACCTGTTTTCTTTATAGACATGTAAATTAAAGATTATCTAATGTGATTTACAAGGTAGACATTGTAACGGCCATTAATTCACTCTAAAAACTTTTGTGTGCCTGCCATATACCAGGTGTTTTATAGATTAGGCAATATGTGTGTGTGTGTGTGTGTGTGTGTGTGTGTGTGTGTGTACTCACAGTCTTTGAGAAGTATCTGTTTTGCAGTTTGGTTAGGGAATGGTGTGGAGAGAGAGAGGTCAAAAACTACAATGTATTATGATAGGTTCTATGGGGCTTCCCAGGTGGCTCAGTGGGTACAGAATCCACCTGCAATGCAGGAGATGCATGCAGACATGGTTTTGATCCCTAAATTGGTAAGATCCCCGGGAGGAGGGTATGGCAACCCACTCCTGTATTCTTGCCTGGAGAATCCCATAGACAGAGGAGCCTGGTGGGCTATAGTCCTCGGGGTCACAAAGAGTCGGACACGACTGAAGTGATTGAGCATGCACACATCAGACAAGGTGAGGTTGTTATGGGAGTACAGTATTCTTGCCTGGAGAATCCCCATGGACAGAGGAGCCTGGCGGGCTACAGTCCATGAGGTAGCAAAGAGTTGGACACAACTGAGCGACTAAGCATAACACAGCACAGAAGTGTTATTTAACTCAGAGTTTGAAATGTTGAGAAATACTTCCAGGAGTAGGTCACATCTGAATTGAGTCTTAAAGGGTGAGTAGAAATTAGCCAAATAAACAGGAGGAGAAGCCTAGAAATAGACTAATATGACCAGAGAGACAGGAGCTATGGCTTAGAATAAATGGTGGCTGTCACTTATTGAGCACCTACTTTGTTTTGTTTTTTTTTTTTCAGATGTATTCTTTTTTTTTAATTAATTTTATTTTTTAGTTTGTTTTGCTTTACAATACTGTATTCGTTTTGCTACACCAGACTCTGTTTTATGACCTTTACAACACTTCACAATAACGTAAGGGGCAGATGTTGTTATCCTCTTCGCAAATAAGGAAACTGAGAGTCATTACTCTTCTGAGGTTATGACAGGGTTAATGAGTTTCAGAGCTTGATTTTAAAACCCTAGATTTTCTGGCTTTTTGTCAAGACTGATTCCTCCTAAGAAGGAACATTTTTCAAGGTGGAGGAAATAGTTACGAAGTTATCATGCTGATGAAAAGTCAGATGTGCAGGTTAAGGTCTGTGAAGTGTCCTGGGGCATTAATAGTATGTATTCATTCAAGAAATATTTACTAAGAGTCCCTTAAGTGCTAAAAATTCTGCTAGGCATTAGGAATTAAATGACAAATGCTTAAATGGTAGAGGCAGAAGGTGAAAGAGAGGCACTGAGTGTAAATGTAGTGTAAGGAAAGAAAAGATAAAAGATAATGATACAGCAGTAAACATGGGGGAAATTAGTGTGTGTGTGTTTTAATATGGGAAGTACTTTAATTGTTCATATGCTGAGAAGAAAGAGCCGTAGTAGGGGAAAGATTTAAGATAAACTAGAATGAACTGGCGATTGATTGGTTCATCAATGATCCTGAAGAAGGAGGGAAGTCAGAAAGCAAAGTCTGTAGATTGTACATGTTTAATTAAGTAGATTGCAAGATAATCCTAGCATGAAATTGTAATGACTGTATAATTTTAGTATAGTTACCCTACACTTGGATAATGGAGACTTGATTAAACAATGAAACTTATGTAAATGATCACTGTGACCTCTTATGTCTGGTTTATGCATCCATTGTCTCTGTCCCTCCATTGTTCTGTCCATACCCTTTTTAACATAGCATGCCGAGTTATTGGTGTTTCCCTCTTGGGAGGGGAGATGAGTAGAGGCTATGTCTAATGCTACTTAGCATCTGGTATAATCCCACTTTAATAAAGGCTTTTTGAATTGATCATCACTGATTCTGTATGTGAACCATTTGTTTTTTGTGTTTTAATCTTTTATGGGTTAAAAGGTATATATATCCTGTGCAAATTCTAAGACAGATGTGTTGTCTATTATACGTTAAGTGCATAAATACTTTAAGGTATGCTCAAGTACCAAAGAAAAAAAGACTTTAAGAATTTTCTGTATGGAGAGGATCTTAAAGTTTCATACAACCTAAAGAATTTCTTAGGTTTAGCTTATTAGAGATATAAGATAAATTTATTATCAGCTCAGAGTGACCAATTGTAATCTATCTAGAAGTTCAGAAATTATACACTCACACTTTTTATTTCTAATTTTTTAAAGTTTTGTGTTAAAAAGCCAGCGATGCAATTTTCAAAAATTAAATTTCCTGTGAATGTATGTAGTTCCTCTCAAATATAGTATATTACTTTTTAATGTCATGGAATTTTCTTTTTTCAGAATCCTGTCCGAAAGATCCCTGACTCACATGAAATAACGCTAAAGCATGGCACTAAGACAGTAAGTTTTAAAATTTTAATTATTTTCCCTCAGTAACAGGGCTCTCATGGAAAAGTGAACTAATATGATATACTTATATTAAGGCCATTATACAATCAACTGATATCACAAAGAAATTGTGATAGACATTTCCTTAATGATGGACATTAAGGAAAACAGATTACCTTTCTGTTCAGTCAAAATAGCTGTTGCATTTCATTTAAAATAGGAACACTTATTCATTAAGGAAATTGTTATTGTTAAGGAAATTGTCATTGTTATTGTTGGCTTTAAAATCTCTTTCTTCAATATAGGAACACTGTAAATGAAAGAAAGAAATGAAACTCAAATACTTTTTTTTATTATAGTGTGGGAAAATTTCTTATTACCCTTAGCTTCATTTCTGTATCAGTAAGAGGCCTGAGTTCATTTTTTAGGTGGATGTTGAGATAAGAAATGAACATAAGCTTAGTATGACTCTAAAGATTACATTCCTTAGATTTATGGATTATATTTTATAATTGTCACTTTATTTATGTTATTTAAAAATTCAGTTCAGTTCAGTTCAGTCGCTCAGTCATATCCAACTCTTTTCAACCCCATGAACTGCAGCATGCCAGGCCTCCCTGTCCATCACCAACTCCAAGAGTCCACTCAGACCCATGTTCATTGAGTCGGTGATGCCATCCAACCATCTCATCCTCTGTCGTCCCCTTCTCCTCCTGCCCTCAATCTTTCCCAGCATCAGGGTTTTTTCAAGTGAGTCAGCACTTTGCATCAGGTGGCCAAAGTATTGGAGTTTCAGCTTCAGTATCAGTCCTTCCTCCTTTTTAGTATGACTCTAAAGATTACATTCCTTAGATTTATGGATTATATTTTATAATTGTCACATTTATTTATGTTATTTAAAAATTCAGTTCAGTTCAGTTCAGTCGCTCAGTCATATCCAACTCTTTTCAACCCCATGAACTGCAGCATGCCAGGCCTCCCTGTCCATCACCAACTCCAAGAGTCCACTCAGACCCATGTTCATTGAGTCGGTGATGCCATCCAACCATCTCATCCTCTGTCGTCCCCTTCTCCTCCTGCCCTCAATCTTTCCCAGCATCAGGGTTTTTTCAAGTGAGTCAGCACTTTGCATCAGGTGGCCAAAGTATTGGAGTTTCAGCTTCAGTATCAGTCCTTCCTCCTTCCAAAGAACACCCAGGACTGAGCTCCTTTAAAATGGACTGGTTGGATCTCCTTGCAGTCCAAGGGACTCTCAAGAATCTTCTCCAACACCACAGCTCAAAAGCATTTTACATTTTTAATTTAAAAATTAAAGCAATGTAAAAATTTTGAGGTGTAAGATGAAATCATTTTGCCAAGTCACTTCAGTCATGTCCGACCCTTTGCGACGTATGGACTGTACGACCTCATGGGCTGGAGCCCACCAGGCTCCTCTGTCCTTGAGATTTCCCAGCAGGAATACTGGAATGGGTTGCCATTTCCTTCTCCAGGGAATCTTACTGACCCAGGGATGGAATCCACGTTTCTTAAGTTTCCTACATTGGCAGATGGGTTCTTTGTCACTAGTGCCACCTATCTTTTGGTAAAAAAAAGATTTAATAGTCCCGTACTCTTGCCTGGAAAATCCCATGGACAGAGGAGCCTGGTAGGCTGCAGTCCATGGAGTCACTAAGAGTTGGACACGACTGAGCGACTTCACTTTCACTTTTCACTTTCATGCGTTGGAGAAGGCAACCCACTCCAGTACTCTTGCCTAGAGAATCCTAGGGACAGGGGAGCCTGGTGGGCTGCCGTCTATAGGGTCGCACAGAGTTGGACACGACTGAAGCGACTTAGCAGCAGCAGCAGCAGTATTTTATTAAAAATTGCCAGGCTCCACCTGTCCCTGTCCGGGCGCCACTTGCCGGGGTCCAGCCCCGGTGGATCCAGGGTGATTCGAAGGTGGAGACGGAGTCGGTGAGAAAAACACTTTTAGAAATATAAGATTAGATTAGGAAATAATAGTATGGTAGGAAAATTTAGATGGAGAAAAGAAGGCTGAATAACTTGGCTTATGTGGAATACCAATCACCACCTGCGTAGGCCACAGGCGTCTTTCTGTTCTCCCGAAGGAGAGGAGGCACTGAGGCCTCCCTGGTCCGATCTTAGAAGCCCAGGCATAATTAGTAGGCTTGGAGAGTACCCACTCCCAGATGGAAATTCAGCCAGAAGGGGAAAGAACAAGCGACACGGGGGGAATCAGCCTTTTCGGAAACTGATGCCCTTTTCTTTATTTTCAGGTTTGCTTATATATCTTTTTTTACACATAGGGATGAATNATAAAAAAAGGTCTTAGGGGTTTTACATCATCATCTGGCCATGAGGCCTGCTGACACTTCATGACCCTCTCTTTCTGATAACCAAAAAACTCATTTTTTCCAAGGGTGTTTTTTCTTAAACCAGGCACCACCTTCCAGATAAAGTTACATTCCTATAGGGTAAGGGTGTAATGAGTTACAATCAAGAAAGGAATTTATCTAACCCAAGGTTAACATGATTAATCTTAAAGGTTAATACTTATTTCTCTTATATGCTAATTATATTCATTATAAGGGCAGGGAATATGAAGATTTAGCAACAAAACAGCCCAACAAGTAAAGTCCTTTCACCAATACAATTCCTAATCAACCCACTATACTAATAAATTCTAACTTCCCAAAAGAATCTGCCTTTAGTAAGTCTAAAACATCTCTGCCTCTCACTGTTGGGAGGCTGTAAACAATCACATGTGGCCGGATGAACCTATACAGGCAGGCTAGATAACCTTCAGAGGAGTTCGGAAGCTGAAACACTCTTGTCACGCCCAGGAATTTTTATTAACTGGAGCTGCAAGTTAACTCCTTCTCCGAGAGAAATGGTTATGGGAGAGAGCCCCCCGTAAAGTCAGAGGTGTAGGTGAGAGCATGAAACAGACTCTGGTTTTGAGGGTACATGCTTGGGAACAGGGGGTTTCCTGAGGCTTGATCACGCCTTTCCGTATGCCAAGTCTCCTTCCTCATGACCTTTGCCATGGGTGGAGTTCCTCACGCTGGCCCCCGGCAAAAAATGATAGTTGAGTGAATGAAACTTGCTTGTGATTGAATAAAAGAATAAAATTATCTTGGTTTCACTTTATAATGAAGCAACCTTTTTTTCTAATAGATGTCTAACATATAAAGAAGTAAAATCCCATAATGAGGCAGAAAAATATCAATCAATAGAAATAGGTCCAGAAATAATGCAAATGATAGAATTAATATCCATGCATGCTAAAATAATGATATTCTCCCCACTGAAATTTTTACTTTTGAAAATATTGTTTCCATAAAATCGCTATAAAGTACAGTGGGTTTATTATTATTTTAAATGAAGTAAACAATAAATATTATAAATGTCTTAATTTTGATTTTTGCTTTGGTAAATATTGACACGCATAACTTGCATAAACAGATATTTTTAGGGGTTCTTAAAAGATTTTGAGTGTAAAAGGTCTTGAAACCAAAATATCTGGGAATTGCTGCCTTTCATTGCTGCCATTTCCATCTAGTTCTTTATACTATACCTACTTTTTATTAAATCACATTTTTATATTTTTATTCTGAAATCATTAAAGAATTTTACTAATTTTAATGTTTTTCAGTAAATAAAAAAAATTATAGACTACTAGAAAATCCCATGGATGGAGGAGCCTGGTAGGCTGCAGTCCATGGGGCCGATAATAGTTGGACACGACTGAGTGACTTCACTTACACTTTTCACTTTGATGCATTGGAGAAGGAAATGGCAACCCACTCCAGTGTTCTTGCTTTGAGAATCCCAGGGATGGGGGAGCCTGGTGGGCTGCTGTCTATGGGGTCACACAGGGTCGGCAGGACTGAAGCGACTTAGCAGCAGTACTTAAAAAGGAAGCTTTCCTGTCATTTAGAGATTTTTGCAACAGATAGTTCTGTTAATAACAGATAAATAATACATTTTATTTAAATATTCATATTTTTTCAAAGCAAATTTTATCTTTAAAAATGTGTATAATTAAAATTAAAAAATAAAATAAATGTATACAATTTAAACAATACTTTGTTATTTTACACATTAAAAATCAGAGCTTCTAGTTGTACTATTAGGTTAACTAATTTCTTTTTTTTGCAGTCCTGCCTTTGCACATGTATTTCAATTTCTTGGAAATAGGTCTTTTTTTAATATGTCTGTTTTTTATATGTCTGTTTCAAATATGTCTGTTGTTTTTTTTAAACTATTTTTTTGTAAAAATGTTTACACATTCACAGAATTATAGAGAATACTGAAAGGAATTCCCATATATTTGCCTCTGAGCCTTACCAATTGTTGATGTAAGGCCTATCTTGTTTCCTGTATACTTTACATTTCTAATAAGCCTCCTTTCCCCCATGTCATCTGCCTACCTTGTGGGGTTGTTTTAAGCAAATTCCAGATTTCTTATGATTTCTTCTGTAACTTAACTTTTCATCTCTATTTAGAGAATTAATTTATAGTAACTTTTGTATGGGCTGCCCTTTCTTTATTTCAAACTGTGATCCTTTTTCTGTCTCATATATGATCAGTTCAGTTCAGTTGATCAGTCGTGTCCGACTCTTTGCCACCCCATGAATTGCAGCACGCCAGGCCTCCCTGCTGCTGCTGCTGCTAAGTCGCGTCAGTCGAGTCTGACTCTGTGCGACCTCATAGACGGAAGTCCACCAGGCTCCTCTGTCCCTGGGATTCTCCAGGCAAGAACACTGGAGTGGGTTGCCACTTCCTTCTCCAATGCATCAAAGTGAAAAGTGAAAGTGAAGTCGCTCAGTCGTGTCCGACTGTTAGTGACCCCATGGATTGTAGCCTACAAGGCTCCTCCATCCATGAGATTTCCCAGGCAAGATATTGGAGTGGGGTGCCATTGCCTTCTCTGGCCAGGCCTCCCTGTCCATCACCAACTCCTGGAGTTCAAACTTACGTCCATTGAGTCGGTGATGCCATCTAGCCATCTCATCCTCTGTTGTCCCCTTCTCCTCCTGCCCCCAATTCCTCCCAGCATTGGAGTCTTTTCCAATGAGTCAACTCTTCGCATCACGTTTAATATGCAGTCCAAATGCAGTTCTTTCCTTCTGAGAGTCAGTAGATCCAGGGACTAACTACTTTGATGAGAATGTTAAATACAGCTCAAGAACAGTGAGCTACACATTGGATATTTGTATGTGAGTTGGACCTCAGAAAGTTAACAGGGAAAGCAAATAGTTTATGTTGCTACTGCTGCTGCTAAGTCACCTCAGTCGTGTCTGACTCTGTGCAACCCCAGAGACGGCAGCCCACCAGGCTCCCCCGTCCCTGGGATTCTCCAGGCAAGAACATGAGTGGGTTGCCATTTCCTTCTCCAGTGCATGAAAGTGAAAAGTGAAAGTGAAGTCGCTCAGTTGTGTCCAACTCTTAGCGACCGCATGGACTGCAGCCCATCAGGCTCCTCTGTCCATGGGATTTTTCAGGCTAGAGTACTGGAGTGGGATGCCATTGCCTGTGGCTAGTTACTTATAAACTCATGTTTAAAAATAATTATTTATGGTGACTATACTTAGAGTCATTTAGCTATATTCACAAGATAATTCCCACTTTGCTCTGTTTTGTTAAATTGATTTATGGTTCCTATTCACATGACTCATTTTGGTAATTTTGGATTCATGTGTTCTTCATTTAGTAACAAACAGTCTTAAAAGGCTTTCTCAAAATCTTTTACTGAAAAAGTGATTGTTTTTTAGATACCTACTTATATTCTAAGGCAACTTAGTGTATCATATGAAATTGCAGTGATAGCTATTCAGAGTACATGGTAGAGAAGCTGGGATGAAGCTGGTGATTAGGTTAAATTAAAATAGATAGCCAGTGGGAGTTTGTATGACCCAAGGAACCAAAGCTGGTGCTCTGTGACAACCTGAAGGGATGGGGTAGGGAGGGAAGTGGGAGAGGGGTTCAGGAGGAAGGGGATAAATGTATGCCTATGGCTGATTCATGTTGATATATGGCAAAACCCATCACAATATTATAATTATCCTCCAATTAAAATAAACTAAAAAAATATTTTCTTATATTTCAAGGAAATAATACTCATAATAACAAAGTCAAATGATTTAGAAGGTGCTGTCCATTTTTACTTTTCAGAAGTAATAGCAGTTAGTGATCTATATTTTCAGCGCCCATAAATTAGGAAGTAGAGTTAGAGAGGAGAAGGAAATGGCAACCCACACCAGTATTCTTGCCTGGAGAATCCCAGGGACAGAGGAGCCTGGTGGGCTGCCATCTATGGGGTTGCACAGAGTCAGAGACGACTGAAGCGACTTAGCAGTAGCAGCAGGGTTAGAGAAAGGAAATGGGGGTTATAATAGACTATAAATAGTTTCTCTCTGTTTAATTTTTTTTTTTTTTTTTGTAATAACAGGTTTCTGCTTTGGGTCTGGATCCTTCAGGTGCCCGTTTGGTGACTGGAGGATATGACTATGATGTTAAATTTTGGGATTTTGCTGGAATGGATGCTTCTTTTAAGGCATTTCGATCCCTTCAGCCCTGTGAATGGTATGTATTATGCAACTTAATATCTTCATTTTTGAAGACAGAGTCTCTGGTCATTTGCATTCCATTTATGATGATTTTTATCAGAATACAGTAAGTTTACATGACTGTATTCTACCTTCGTTATTCAGATGAAAGGAAAGTGTACCTTTTAGTAAGTCGTCTTTATTTACATGAATCTGTTCTAAAAACATTTTCTGTCTTTTGTTGTGTTTTTTTAAAATACTTTTATTTAGAAATTGTTACTTTGTCTAGTTTAAAACCCTTCAGCAGCTACAGTGTAATGTTATATATGTGTGTATAGCATATGTTAAGCCAACAGGCCAGTGCTAGTGGCTAGTGGCTGCACTGTGCAGGTGCGATCACTTGCTCTGTATCATAAAGGGCTTTACGTGTTGCTACTGTAAGCCACCCTCTTGTTTCTGTTTTTGACCGTCTTTGATCTTTTAGCTTATTGGACATCAGAAATGGATTTTATTGGTGAAACTTGTTAACTTGCATGATGTCGATTGTAAATGAGCTTTCAATGATGAGGTTTAAAAATATTCAAGACACGTGGATTAGCTGAAGTCATTCAGACCCAGTTTCACTCTTACGTCAATGGGGTATAAATCTAGTTTTGTCTTCAGCCTGAACTTGCAGGGTTAATGTCTTTTTGCTTAATGTCCACATGTAAACTCTGGGTTCCGTTAACTGTGTGGAGAAAGTTCCTGTCCCTGGACTGTCGAGCGTTTGCTTCTGTGAACCTTTTGTGATGAAAGTGATGGTTCAAGCGTCTAAACGAGATGCCAGGATTTTTTGGCAGCCTGTCTGAAGCAAAGATTTGAAAATTCGCTAAACAGATCACGTCAAATCAATAATCAGTTGGAAAGGAAAAGACAAAACAAAAACAAAAACAAAAGAAGCCCTCCAGTATCTCCAATGATGACTGTATTTAAAATAGCTCTGATGATTTAAAATAGTGATATTCATCTTGAGTCAGTATGATGACCTTTTGAAAATGTACATAAAATATGTTGTTTATCCCTTTTTCCCATGTAATAGTCTCTCAGTACATAAAGGGATTATGCTTTCCTCTGTCTTTCTAGCTATAAGGTGACTTGTTCAGGACTACCTAGTGCTTTTTTTTTTTTTTTTTTTGTATGTACCAGGTCTTAGTTGCAGCATGTGGGATCAGTTCCCTGGGTTCCTCAGGGATCGAACCCAGGTCACCTGCATTGAGAGCATGGAGTCTTAGCCACTGGACCATCAGGGAAGTCCCTATTCAGTGCTTTGTTAATAATCAGCTCTGAAGAGAATACATGTCTAATGAGTTTCAAGCCAGTGCTCTATTATTTATTAAAATGTGTCATTTGCTACACTGTTATAATTGAAAATGCAGGAAAAACCAAGAATAAGCTTATTTTCTCTTCTGCAATTAAATAGTTGTATCCTGTATGTAATTTTGAGCTATCAAAGGTTTAGATGGGAAGAAATAGAATTCTTGACAACATATAAAATTAATATAAAACTCTAAAGTTGCAAGTGTTATGTGAATATTACTCCTTTAAATCATGACAACTATTTAACTTCGCCATCACTTGCACCTGATCTCTAAGTAACGTGACTCTCTCTGCTTTTTATGATTTATTTTTGACTCGTGCATATATGGTAAGTTGCTTCAGTCGTGTCCAACTCTGTGTGATCCTATGGACTGTAGCCTGCCAGGCTCCTCTGTCCATGGGATTGTCCAGGTGAGAATACAGTAGGTTGCCATTTCCTCCTCCAGGAGATCTTCCCAACCCAGGGATCAAATCTTTGTTTCCTGCAGTTCCTGGCATTGGCAGGCAGATTCTCTACTGCTGAACCACTGGGGAAGCCTTTTATTGACTCAGTGTATATTTTATATCTTATTTACCTATTCATGTATAATTCACTTTTTACTGTAAGCAATTTCAAATGGAGAGACACATGGATTAATATAATAGCCATCTACTCTACCTAGATTTAGCAGTTATAAATACCTTTTTATTTATTTATTTCAGCTCATTTTTGTAATTTTTGAATTATTTAAAAGTGAAGACACTGTTTTTATATAACAAAACAGAGACAGACTCATGGATGGGGAGACTCAACCAGTGGTTACCACTGAGGAGTGGGGAGAGGGGTGACATAGGGGTATGGGATTAAAGGGATACAGACTACTGTGTATAAGATAAATAGACAACAAAGATATATTGTATAACATAAGGAAATATAGCCATTAGTTTGTAGTAATTTTAAATGGAGTATAATCCATAAAATATTGAATTGCTCTGTTATACACCTAAAACTAACGTTATAAATCAACTGTAATATTAAAAAAAAAAACCACACACCTTTCACTTTGAAATACTTCAGTGTGTTCCCTTTAAAATGACAGATGCTTTCATGTAAATGTAGTTCCAGTATTACTTTTAACAAAATTCTTTAGAATTCCTCAGTATTTCTAATTAACATTCCATATTTAAATTTCCTCATTTGCTCTCAAAATGTGTTTTAATGCTGGTTTGTTAGACATGGATCCAATCAAGTAAGACACATCTATTTTGTACCTCTCTTACTTATCTTTTAATCTACAGTGGCCCTTCCTTAACCATTTTCTTTCCCATAACTTTGTTAAAAGACAGGTCTAGTTGTCTTCTATAAGAGCTTTCCTTCCTTATTTTCTAATTGCTTCCTTTTGATATCATCTAAGTTTTTTCTTTATCTCCTGTATTTCCTATAGAATATCCAAAGGCTTGATTATAATCCATATTGTCTTAATATCAGGTGGCATGTATTATCTGGTTGTTGTCACTATTAGTGACTAGAAATTAAGACTGATCCCTGGGGTAAGTTGGAATATCTGATTCCTCCATTGTAAAGTTAATATTACATACTTGAGATAGGCAAGAACTTTGTGGGAAAAGACCTTGGTACCAAGTTAATATCCAGATTCTATTCATCCTTTCAATTAATAAGTTTAGCATCCATTGATTATTCATACCTGAATCATTTATTTTGATGAGTACTGCAAGATAGTGGTTTTCTAATTCTGCTATTTTATCTACTTTTACTTGTTGGCACTCTTCTAAAAGAAGTATTTTTTCTTCAGTAACTGATATTAATTGATTCCCCTGAAACACAATTCCTACTGAAGAGTCAGGATAAATGCTTAGTTATTACCCTTTTATTACTCATTTTTAGCTTACAGATTAGTGTTATTAAATGAGTTGTTGCTATTGGTGATGATGATTGTGTTTTTTCTCTTTTGCAATTACAAGTATTTATGATTTTAAAATTTTCCTGTGTTTCAGTCAGTTGGAGTCTTTTTTTTTTTTTGGATGTTTTAGTTGTCCAAGATTTGGCCAGTGCGAGTCCCTGATTGCTATGTTTTGACATGACCTTGTTAGTCTTTAAAAGCTTACTTATATCCTAGTACATGCCTTTCCAAGTCCCAGAGTAAGGATTTTTCCACAGACAGCTGTTTTGTTATGGGAGTGGTATTCAAAGACTAAATCTGGTTGCTGCACATGTTCACTGATATTGGGGTATCATTACTTCTTGACCTTTTCAGTTGAAAGAGGTGAAAAATATAGGTATGTGAGCTCAAATGAAGAGGTCATTTGATGTTTCCAGTTCAAAATTTTAGTAAACTTTTAATTTCAGAATATTTTTTAATTTACAGAAAAGCTGTAAGGTAGTCTAGAGTTCAAGTACACCCCTAACCCAGTTTCTCTTATTATTAACATCTTATACATCTTATACATTACCACATCACATTACACCCGTGACAGTTAAGCCAAAGTTGATGCATTACCATTAGCTCAACTCTAAACTTTTTTTGGATTTCAGTTTTTAAAAACCAATATCCCTTCTAAGATACTACATTACACTTAGTCTTCAGGTCTGTCTAGTATCCTCTGGTTTATAATAGTATCTCACCCTTTCCTTGTTTTTCATGACCTGGACAGTTTTGAGGTGTATAGGACAGGTATTTTGTAGAATATCGTTTGATTTATTATTATCTTTTAAATGATGTTTTCCTCATGGTTAGACTGAGGCTGTGGGTTTTGGGGCTGAATATCACAGAGGTGAAGTGCCCTTCTTAACACATTTCAGAGGTACATGCTATCATGTTTGTAAGATTTCTCCACTGTAGCGTTACTTTTTCCTCACTTTTCCATATGCCATTCTTTGGAAGCAAATCAATAAATGCTGCTCACATTTGGGAGAGTGGAAAAATTAAGCTCTACCTCCTGGAGGGGATGATAATTACATAAAACACTTGGAATTCTTCTGTAATGGTCAGATCTTTGAGTTTTGCTAATTGCAAATTTGATAAATGTGCAATAAGTTCTTAATTAATAACTTGATAAATATTGCAAGAGGCAGACTTTGGTGTGCCATTAGAAACCCTTCTTTTTTTTTTGACATTGATTTGCTGAACAACTTTTAGATGAAGTTGTTCACTCATATGAGAATCTATGCATACCAGTTACTCAGCTGAGTTCTTCTTTTGTCACTCGTTTGCATTATTTCTATTTTATCTGCCAAGAAAACTTGAGGGAATCTGTTTTCAAAATATAAAAGCACAGTCTGCTGTTTTTAGACCATCTCCTCATCTGTAATAAAAGATGTCAGAATTTGGCTGATATCCAAGAGGCAGCATTATGATGAATAAGTGGATGTCAAAGATGTATTCACACCTAGAGGAGCCCCAGAGCCATTCAGAAGGGGAGGCAGAAGTTCTCAGTTTAGGGGTGAGACTGAGGCAAGATGTTCTGGATTTGGGGCACCTCTGATGAATTTCACCAAAGCACTGATGCTGTAATATTCTTAGCCTCATTCTCACTCTCCTGAGACACCTTGAAAAGAGTGATATTAAATGTTTTCTTGATCTGCCAATATAAAAATCAAATTAAAAAAACACTTTTGTTGTTCAGCTTCTTTTTGAGGCATCCTTTGGTATTTCGAAGTCTTATTTAACTTTGTTTTGGACTTCTGCCCCGTATCAATATTAGGTTTATGGATCTCTAGTGAAAATCAGTATCACATTTTCTCTGATCCAATCTGCTAGTCACTTTTTACTTTTTTTGTTTCCTCACAGATTCTTAAAAGTTATGTGTTTATATAGATTTAAAAATTATTGATAGAATCCTTGAGATCACAAACCCTTCTGTTGTATTCTCTATGCAAAAAAATGTAGATGAAGTAAAACTTTTCATAAAATATTGAGAATTTTTGAATCATTTAGATAGCTCAAAATAAGAATTTCTTCTTTTTTTTTAAGAATTTCTTATCTTCAGACCACCTAAAGATGACTACTCTTTATTCTCTTCTTTTGAAAACATTTTAATTAATGAAGTACTACGTAAAGTTATGTTTTCATTCAGAAATTAAAACATTTCAGATAAAACTAAAGTTCTTTCTTTATCATTTTCATTTTAATCTTTTCCCCAGGTTTTATCACTGTTTCACTGTGTTAAATTCTTTGAGGTTTTTTCATGCAGTTATCAACAAATATCAAATGTATATATCAAAAAACAAGTACATTTTATATTTATTTTCTTAAATAGTATAAGGTGGTTGTTATTCCATAATTTTTTTCCCCACTCACAATATTGCTTGGAGATTTTTTTATATCACTACATGTATACTGCTATATTCTTTCTAACTGCTACATAGCATATTATGTATAATTTACCATAGTTAAGTGGTTTTAAAGCTTTAATTGGTATCAGAACCATATGAAGGGCTTGTTAAAATATTAAGTGCTATGCCTTACCTTTAGAGTTTCAAATTCTTTAGGTTTGGGGAGGCTAAGAATTCATATCTCTAACAAGTTCCCACATGCCACCTTGATCTGGGGACATCCTTTGAACACCACTACACTGATTAGCTATTCTCCCCTTGATGGACTTTATGGTTGCGGCAACTTTTTTACTATTCCAAATAATGATGAAATGATTACCTTTATACCTCATTGGTCATATGTGTAAATTGAGTGTTTCTCAAGATCAGATAGCAAGAAATGAAATGCCTTTTGTGTACATTTTAAAATGTTGACATTGTCACATAACCCACTTTTGATTATCCATTTTGTGAAATGTCACATGGGTTTATCCTGTCACAAGGAGGCAATACAACTGTGTGCTTTATTGTCTGTGCATAAATTCAGTAACCTTTGTGCAGTGACCAATCAGTGGCAGACTTTGAAACAAGTACGATGATTGGCAGTTGATGAGGATGCGCAGTTCTATTTGTATAGTGATTTTTGGACTGACATGCTAGTAGCAAAGTTTGTACTTGATGAGGTTACTCACTGTTAGTATACCATAGTAACTGAAATTTGAGCTGTGTTGTTGGGATCTGGTATTATTTATCTAAACCATGGCAACTTAAATTCATGCATATCAGAACCATGCAAAACAAGGGTTGCCTATATTTGATATGAAAAATAAGAAAACTCAATGGGACGTACAGAATGAGTTTTTTTTTAATTGTTGAAAATAAATTATATCCCTCTACTACGATCTTCTAGTCTGCTAATGATTAACAAGTTAATGATTTATTTGGAAACTTGTAAGCCTGGTGTCTTGCTTTAAGTTCTGGGATAATAGTAAAGTGTTTTTTAGTCAGATGTAACATAATTCAATTAATAGTATTGATTTAAGTGATTATGCATTTACATTCACTTTTGAGAAAATTTTTGCAGTTTTGTTACTGTACCATAATGGTTTTCAAGAGTTCATTATTTGTGTCAGATGTTCAACCTTTTCAAGTGGATAAATTCTACTATTTTTTCATCAGGTGATTATTGTTTTAAAATTGCTATTTTAATAGATGTTAAAATAAATTTCCACTTAGAAAGTCCACCAAAGACTCATAACTGAAAACATAGTTCTTTGGTCATGCATTATAGAGACTTTCTTCCTAAAGCATTCTGTGAATGGACGCTTACTGGAGCCACTCAATTATATGAACATTCAGTGTGAAATGAGACAGCCCTGCATACTTCAATAATTTCTCAGACTTTGCATAATTACAGATTTCTCAAACTGGGGTTTATGGATGTATTTCCAGAGGCTCATGAATTCTTTTCATTAATTTAAAAATTTTGTTCTTTTTCCTGTTGATAATCATTTAGCACAACCCTACTGCCTGCATTTGTTTACCTTTGTGTTTAAAATCATCTGGGCTCAAATGCTACTTTCACTTTCCGTTGCCATGGCCTCATGAGAAAGGAGCAGAGACATCCTTCATATACAAATGATAAAAGCTAAGTGAAAACTTGTTTTGTCATAAAGTGTTACATGAACAAAGTTTCAAAGTAGTTATAATAGAGACAATTGGTGGGAAGATTGAGTCATCACTATAACTCAGTACAAGAGTGATGTGCTGTGCAGGCAGCAAGCATTCATTAACTTGTTCATCTGATGGCAGATGAGATGACTATGGCAGAGGGATATAATCAGTTTATCTCACGATAGAGAAGTTTCATTCTTTATAACATTGTTCAGCAAACAGCATCTTAAAATTAATTTGAATTTCTTTGGTTCTTTTGTTTTAGTATTTACTTTTAAAAATTCACTTTATTGAGGTTTAAGTTATATACCATAAAATCCACTCATTTTAAGTGTGCAGTTCAGTAGTTTCTAACAATGGGATTGTAAAACCGTCACCACAATCTAATTATCATCACTCTAAAAACAAACCTCATTCCCATTTGTGGTCACTGTCCATTTCCACCTCCAGCCTTAGGCAGCCACTCGTCTGCTTTATAGGTGTGCTTTTTCTGGATGTCTCAGATAAACGGAACCATATGTGATCTTTCGTGTGATCTTTTGCATCTGGCCTCTTTTCCTTAGCAGAATATTTTTGAAGTTCACCCATGTTGTAGCATACATCAGGACTTTTGTTCCTTCTTATGGTTGACTAGTATTCTTTATATATATATGTGTGTGTATGTGGAGAGAGAGAGCATATTTTGTTTGTCCATTCACCATTTGGTGGACGTTTGGTTTGTTTCTAGTTTTTGGCTATTATGAATAGTGCTGCTATTGAACATTTGTGTAACAAGTCTTTTAATGGGCATATGTTTTCATTTCTTTTAACATAAATTGGGAATTGCTAGGTCATAATGTAAATCTGTATTTAACATATTAATAACTTGAAAACTGTTTTCCAAAGTGGCTATACCATTTTAAATTCCCACAAGCAATATAGAAGGTTCTGGTCTTTCTACATTCTCACCAAACATCCCCCCCACCCCCATGCTATGCAGCTTGGGGATCTTAGTTCCCTGAAAGTGAAGTTGCTCAGTCGTGTCAGACTCTTTGCGACCCCATGGACTATAGCCTACTAAGCTTCTCCGTCCATGGGATTTCCCAGGCAAGAGTACTGGAGTGGGGTGCCATTTCCTTCTCCAGGGGATCTTCCCGACCCAGGAATCAAACCCAGGTCTCCCCCATTGTAGGCAGACGGTTTACCTTCTGAGCCACCAGGGAAACCCCTGACTGGTGATTAAACCCAGGGCCTGGCAGTGAGTCCTTAACCATTGGACTAACCATTGGTTACCAGCATTTGTATTTGTCTTTATCATTCCTGTGGGCGTGGAGTGATCAGTATTTACTTTTAAATTCATTGCAAATTTGTGCTTTGATAAGAGTTGTTAGAAAAAGCAGCCTCATTATATATTCACACTCAGTCTTGCATAACAAGCTTTTATTTATTTGCACCTAATCTTGGGTATCATCAATAGGAAAGAAAAAGTTACAGGATAACTTCATTTGTGGAGTTAGTGCATGTGTGTGTGCTCAGTCACTTAGTCGTGTCCGGGTCTTTGTGACCCCCTGGACTGTGCCTGCCAGGCTCCCCTGTCCATGGGGGTTCTCCAGGCAAGAATCCTGGAGTGGGTTGCTATACCCTCCTCCAGGGGATCTTCCTGACCCAGGGACTGAACCTGCATCCCCTGCACTGCAGGCGATTCTTTACTACTGAGCCAAGAGTTAGTAGGTTAATTAAATCACGAAGTTATTCTTAGTGTGTCAGGATAGTCCTGGGAATGACAGGACTTTCTTGTGGTTTACTAATTAGAAAGGAAGTTGTTGACATGATCTGTGTAGAGGTCAGTGTGGGATTGTGTGCATCACCAGAAAGCTTTACTAGGAGGTGAAAGATGTGTGGGAAAGCACAGTTAATATTCTTTGATATATATACCATGTACCTGAATATATTGATATTTTCAGATATTTTCATTGTAATATTATATAAGCTTAAGAAATTTTTTTTTTTTTGCTTAATTTCCTGGGTTTCTGTTAACCCTCTCTATCATCAAGTTACACAATTTGTGTATTGTATCTCATTGACTAAAAACCAGTGACCTCTTGAGTTGTATCTCAGATGTCAGCAGCTCTTCAAAAAGACCTTTCCTAATAATCCTGTTAAAAGTAGCTCATCTCCCCACCTCTCTACCACCACCCACTCTATGCACTGTTCTGGTTTGTTTTATTTATAGCACTTACTATTAACAAAAATGACCTGTTTTTTATATTTGTTTATTGTATTCCAATACCTGGAATAGTGCCTGGCATATAGTATTATTCATTAAATAAGTAGTAAATAATGGAATGCTTTCATATGTTTATCCAAAAATTTCCACCAAGATGTAACCCCCCCCTTTTTTTTTTCAAAAAGAAAGGAAGTATAAAATTTTCTTTTCCAGCAAAATTGAAAAATTTTAACTTAAACCGTATCAGTTCAGGGTAAATAAGGTCTGGCTCTGCATTCTTATGATGCATTGGGCTTCAGGTACTGAGTTGGTATGTTTCGCTCTTTACAAGCTAAATAATATATAATCTCAAGGTAACTGCTTAATGAATTTTATTGCATTTTACCATTTCCATTCATTTTATATTAAAAGTGACTGCCACTGAACTGTGATTTCTACTTTTTAAAACGGCATTTGTAGTCCTTGGCGTGTATCTGTTAGTTTCTTCTTTTGATTAAATGGTTCCAGAGTTCAAAGAAAAAAAAAAAATCTACCATTAACTAATATTTCGTCTTCCTGAGTGAATGCTTGATTCAGCAATGTAAAACTATTACGAGAAATCATGATGGGCGAGTCATTGCTCTAGCCATTGGGCATGATGCTCTGCTTAAGTAGCTGACTTTGTGTCCTATCTGTCAGTTATTGTGGAAGTAGAAGGAAGTTTCATTACTCTCCCAGACTTCCGTCCCAGACTTCCTCTTTCTTTTCTATAGCAAACTGATTTATATTAAATTCACTTCTTCAGCTAATCTAGGGTCAGTGTGCATGATGGATAAGAGCAAAGATTCAGTGTCATAGAAATCTGTATTTGAATTCTGCTTTTACCAATTCAGTTTCTGTGTGACTAGGCAAGTGTGATCACTTTGACCCTTGCTTTCTTTCCCTGCAAAATAGAATGAATAATTCCATTTCTTTGGGTTGTGATAATAATTAATGAATAATGTATGCAAAATGTGTGGCTCAGTGCTTGGTGCTTAGTAATGCACTGTAAATATTAGTTCTTATTATCTTAGTATTGTTTAGCATGAAGGATATCAGTACACAGACTCACACATTGTTATCTTTTATGTATTACTTCCCATTACTAAGATTTTGTTAGTATCCTAAGATTGGATTGTATCTCTAAACGTTTAGGCTATTTAAGCTATTGTCTGTCCTAATTTTCTATTAGGCTTACTGGCTATCCAGATCTTTTCTTTCTTTTCCATTTCTCTTTTCTTTTTTCTGACCTAGTTTTCTTTATCTTCTTCTTTTTTTTTTTTGCTACAATCTGTGAAAATCTTTTAAATCAGTCTATGTTCCTAATTTCTTACTGTTTTTGATTTAGTTTTTTATGGCTTTTAATGAACTTTTTAAAGTTCATTAGCTTTTTCAGACTCACATTCATTGGGGTATAATTTATATACATCAAAAGTCATCATTTTTAAGTGTACAGTTTTATGAGTTTGGGGAAACGCATGGTCATATTATCACCACCATCACGTGGTAGCGGTGATAATATGACTAAGCACAAGTTATAAAACGTTTTTGTTATCCCAGAGAGTTCCTTCTAGCGAATTTGCAGTCTTTCCTGTCTCCTGACCCTTAGAAAACCACTGATCTGATTTTGTTGTTGCCTCTATCAACAGTGTTTCCCCCATTTTATTGTTCTGTAGTAGTCTGTTTCTGTTCACCTGCTGATAGACATTTGGATTGCTTCTAGTTTCTAGGTATTATGAATCAGGCTGCTATAAATATTTCTATATAGATCTTTTTGTAGACAGATGTTTTATTAATTTTTTTGGGTAAATACCTAAGAGAGAATTGCTGGACCATATGCATTTTGGGTGTTAACTTTATAAGAAATTGCTTCACTTTTCCAAAGTGCTGAATCATTTTTACTTTCTTAGGAGCAGCGTATAAGGATTCTAGTCATTTCATACTCACCTACACTTGGTATTATCAATATTTTTAAATTTAGCCATTCTTTTCCATGTGTAGTGTTATATGCATGCATGCATGCTCAGTTGCTTCATTTGTGTCCGACTCTTTGCGACCCTATGGACTGTAGCTCTCGAATTCCTCTGTCCATGGGATTCTCCAGGCAAAAATACTGGAGTGGGTTGCCATGCTCTCCTCCAGGGGATCTTCCCCACCCAGGGATCAAACCCATGTCTCCTGGATTGCAGGCAGATTTGTTACCGCTGAGTCACTGGGGAAACCTGTAGGTGTTGTATAATTGGGTTTTAACTTAAAATTTCCTGATGACTGGTTGAGTATCCTTTTATGTTCTTATTTGTGTTATTTTCTTTGGTGAAGTGTCCAAATCTTTTGTCCATTTCTAAAATTCAATTGCTTTTCTTGGGTTGGTTGATAAAGTTCTTTATAAGATATGTTTATCAGAAATATTTCCTCTCAGTCTGTATCTTGCTTTTCATTTTCAGGATAGTGTCTTTTGAAGAGCTGCTTTAATTTGCTTTTAAATATCCCTGTCTGTCCTTGTCTATTTTCTGCCTTTGTTAGTATAAACCATATTTTCTTGAAACTTTTTTAGATAGGAAGATTTCCACAAATATTTATTAAATGAAAAATAGTATTCAAACAAATCTGATTTTTGTAATATATAGCTTATATCTTTCTGTTACAAAGGAAAGTTTAAGAGATTCCATCTTGGTAATGGACATAAAATTACATAGGAGTAGTGAAGAACTTCTACTTTCTCTAATATGGCAAAACAGCATGAATTGCTTTTATAATTAAAAAGGTATGTTATACTTTAGAAAACAAAAGCTAACATAGGCAAAATTAAATGACAAATTATAAGCTCATAAAAAGTTGACATACATTGAAAGCAGTAGACTGCTAGCTATACATAATACATGAGTTTCTACAAATCAATAAAGAGAAATATTTGAAAATTAAAATTTTCAAAGAAAACAACAGATAACAGCACAAGAAATGCAACTGACCAATAAACATTATACTCAATTTCACTAACAATTGAAGAAAAAAATGAAAATTCCCTTGTAAGATGGGCAAAGAAGAAACAGATCTCTATTATCCTATGTAGAAAGAAGACAGATTTGGGGAGAAAGAAGGGTGGGATATCAATTATTGAGCTGTTTTTCTAAAGAACAATTTGATAATATGTGTCAAGATGTAAAATGTAAACTGTGTTGATAAGATCTGGGGAAATCAGCACTTTCAGGCATTGTTGCCTAGAGCGTAAATTGGTTCCATTCTGTGGAGGGCAATTTGGTGTTATCTTCCGAATTATAAACATGGATACATACTCTTTGACCCAGGAACCCAATTTAAGGAGCTTCTCTGACAGATATATCCACACATGGAAATGACCAAGGAACCCTGTCCTTGCTTAGTCGCTCAGTCATGTCTGACTCTTTTTGATCCCATGGATGGTAGCCTGCTAGGCTCTTCTGTCCATGGGATTCTCCAGGCAAGAATACTAGAGTGGGTTGCTGTTTCCTCCTCCAGAGGATCTTCCTGACATTGAACCCCCATCTCCTGTGTCTCCTGTATTGCAGACAGATTTTTTACCCACTCAGCCATTAGGGGAGCCCAGGGACAAGTTTATTTATTGCAGCATTGTATACAATAGCAACAGATATGCTTTCTTGAATTTTAATTTTACAATGCATCAATGACAGTCTGAATATGTGCTCATTTTCCTTAAAAAATTTTATTTGTAGGTATGTTCTTTGTCTTTTATGCTATACAACAGCATTTAGCAAACTGTGGTCCTGTGAAGTCACTTCAGTCATGTCTGACTCTTTGTGACCCTATGGACTGTAGCCTGCCAGATTCCTCTGTTCATGGGATTGTCCAGTCAAGAATCTTGGAGTGGGCGCCATGCCCTCCTCCAGGGGATCTTCCTGACCCAGGAATTGAACCCGTATCTCTTAAGTCTCCTGTACTGGCAAGCAAATTTGCCTGCCAAATTTGATTGAAGGGCCAAATCTAGTTCCTGGCTGTTTTTTTTTTTTTTTTTTTTTTTTTTGGTATATACTGGAGTATAGGTGGTTTCCCAGATGGCGCTAGTGGAAAAGAACCCACCTGCCAATGCATGAGACATAAGCAACACGGGTTCGATCCCTGGGTGGAAACATCCCTTGGAGAAGGAAATGGCAACCCACTCCCGTTTTCTTGCCTGGAGAATCCCATGGACAGAGGAGCCTGGTGGGCTTCAGTCCATAGGGTCTCAAAAGAGTTGGACACGACTGAAGCAACAGCACAGCACACACTCATAGTTGGTTTGGTTTAGTTGGGCTTCCCTGGTGGCTCAGACAGTAAAGAATTTGCCTGCAATGCAGGAGACCAGATTGGATCCCCAGGTCAGGAAGCTCTCCCGGAGAAAGGAATGGCTACCTACTCTAGTATTCTTGCCTGGAGAATTCCATGGAGGAGCCTGGTGGGCTACACTTCATGGAGCTGCAAAGAGTTAAACACGACTGAGAGACTAAACACAAGAGTTGATTTGGCCTTTTTTTTTTGGCACTTGAACTAAAAATTATACCCTGTTAAAAGATTGTAAAACAGAATTCAACGAGAAAGAATACGTGACAGAGATTGTATGTGGCCTGCAGAGCTTAACATATTTTCAGTCTGACCCTTTACAGTAAAAGTTTGAGATCTCGTGTCTAGAATCTCTTCCTTGTTATTTTACTCCTCTTGCCTGGTGACAGAGAGGCTGTGAATAGATTCTTCTTGAGTCTTCTCACTTCCTTAAAGAATAGCTTGTGGAACAAACCTATGGTCCAAGGGAGTTTCAAGGGGCTTGGGTCTAGGAGTAATCCTCTCAAGGAAGTTTCCACTCCATATGTTGCATATTCTGTTTTCCGGGAAGCTGTTTTGTTAGAGTTCTGGCTAGTTGGTCCATATTCGTTTTGTCAAGCCCTGTGTCATCTCTTGAGCATCCTTTTTAGCTGCTAGCAGCCTAATGTGATAACTGTTTTCATAAGGGCAGCCTCTCTACTTTGAGAATGTATTTCCCTATGAATTCTTGATTTGTGGGGTATTTTCCACGTGAGGCTGTTGTACTCTTTTGGGGAGGTATTTTTCTAATCACTCTAGTCCTTTTCTGTAAAAATTTCTGGAGAGTTTCTATCTTTTGGGTCTTTCAGTCCTAATTCTGATATTTCTACCTATTGTTATGTTTTTTGAGGTTATTTCTTTTGATGTTTGAACTAGGGAAATCTAATGCATACCTTGGCAGCTATTATTTGTACAAATCTTTTATAGCTCTTCTTTTTAAGGAGGGCCTTCCTTTTTTTTTTTTTTTTTTTTTTTTTTTATTCAGTGATGTATTTGGCTGTGCCAGGTCTTAGTTGTAGCATGTGGGGTCTTCAGTCTTCCTTGTGTGATGCAGAGCATCTTTTTTTTTTTTAGTTGTGGCATGTAGAATTTTTATTTGCAGCATGCAAGATCTTTTACTTGTGGTTTGTTGGATCCAGTTTCTGGACCAGGGTTGGAACCCTGGCCCCCTGCATTGGGAGCATGGAGTCTTAGCCGCTGGACCACCAGGGAAGTCCCAAGGACCCTGTCTTTATATTCTTTTTGCTCTGTCTTCAGGTTCTCCCCTACAATGACATTTTAACATTCTTGGGTGATCTTTTAAAAATCTTTAATTTCTAGTCTTATGTTTTTCTTCTTCTCCTAAACTTCAAAGGACTTTATAGTTGTAATTATCTTTCTGTCTGACTTCACAACATGAAGTTTTATTGCAGTTAGTTCATTGTCTCCACTTTCTCCCTTCCTTCCCCTGTACTTGGTCCTTTCTTCATCCTTACCTATATTCCATGTGCTTCTTGCCTCTCCAGTTTCTTCCAGATTCCTCCTTCAGGATTCAATTCAAGCATCTTCCTTGCTTAAATCTTAGTTAGAGCACTGCTGCTGCTGCTGCTGCTACTATACCTGCCAAACTGCTTGATACCGTCCTGATGCATTTTTACTGAAACTTAGGAAAGCTTTGCCGTGGTTTGTAAAATCCTATGTGATCTGGCCCCTGCCCACTTCTCTTTTTTCAGTTTGCTTCAACAAAATGGCTGAGGGATTTTATACAAGACTTTTTTCCTGCCTAGAATGCTCTCTCTGTGGCTTGCTACTTGCTCCCTACTCACAAATATTGTTAGCTTCTTTGTATGCTAGGTTCACCAAAGCATAGGTGAACATTTAGGTCCACCAAAATGTTGCTTTTGTAGAGAGGCTGTCTAAACTAAGGCTCTTCCATTGTTGCTCCCTCAACACCTTTTATTCTTTGTTAAATGCTGAGCTCTTGTTCTGCTATTAGAATTAAGACTTGAATTATTCTTCACATATCATAAAGAAAGCTATTAGGAAGAATTGGAGCAAGGACTTAGTTTTTGCTAATCATCCTCATTGGTTGGCTGTTCTTGATCGTATTTCTCTAATCCTCAGAAGATACGAAAATGTACTGTTTAAATATTTAGGTTCGTTGTCTTTTACCATGGAGCTTGTTTGTGAAATCATATAAAATCATGAAACTTATAATCTGCACTTGTGTGACAGAGTAATTTTATCACATTTATAAATAAAAATATACATTTTAATGGGAGAGTTATTGATTAGCTTTATTAGTGTTTATTCCTGGATAGAAGTTTTATGTGGCCTTAGTTTTGTTTGACAGATATATTATTTTGTAAAATTACTACTGGCTTCCTAACATTTAGTATATTAAGCCAATAGGTGATATATTCCTAATTAATTTTGCATTGGAAATCTCTTAAGTATAAAAGCTAAAATGTTGAAGTAGCTGGAGATTTATTTCAGCATGGAATAAATCTGTGTTTTTTGATATTCTCATACAGAAACCTTTGATAGTCTGTCTCGTGTTCCTCACTTTCTTGTCCTGTTCCAAGCAATAGATAATATATTTTACATACCTGGAAGGAACAGACAATTTCATCCAATTCTGTAGGAAGATGGCATGCCAGTCTAAAACTACATTTTCTCTATTATTGCCTTATATTTTCAAGAACATAGTAGTAGTTATATTTGGCATAGCACTTGAGTTTTGTGAGTGGGTGCAAAAAATGAAAAAAGATGTAAGGATATTTCTCCTGAACACTTTGGTTGATAGTAATTAAAACACATGCTAAACTTATACTAACTTGACTTGTAATGAATTTGAAATATTCCATTATTTGATCAAATGTATTCATTACAGTTAACTATCAAGATTTTATACCCCTCAAATTACCTTAAAGAGCCGTTGGAAGTAAAGAAGTAGTAAAAATAGTAACTACTTATTTCATATACTGTGCTAGCAGCACATAAATGTGTCTTATTTTTAATCTTCATCTCAATCCTGTAAGTGTTATTTCTCCAGGTTTTTCAGCGGAGGAAACCAGGACTCCGCAACGGTATAAAGCCCGTACATGAACGCTATCTCTGGAGCTTCTCTGCATAGCGCTGTCTTCTAGTTCCATCTACTAATTTGGGAAGAAATGGGGAGACTGAGTCTTGCAAAGCCAAAGGGCTTGCTCATCGTCACACAGCTAGTTAGCAATAGAGTGAGGACTTGGATCACTGGCCTCCTGACTCACATTCCGGTGCGCTTTTCACTATATCAGGACACCTTGGCTCCTGAGCCCCAAGTGACAGCCCCAAACAGCTGTGTTTATCTGTCTTGCATGTCCCAGCTTGTTTTGCTAGCAGAGCAAAAACTACTTAAAAGGATCCTCAATCTTCACCTCCCCACTCCCCTCCACTTATACTCGTGTATTCCCACTTGCCCCATGAATAACTTCACAGAAGGAATTGTGCAATGTCACTAAGCCTTCCTCTGGTGTCAGAGTTACTCCCTGAGAGAACATTCACTTCCTCATGACTCCAGTTTACTGTCAGATTGCCTTTCCCTTTCCCTCTCTTCTCTTTGATCGGAATCTTAGTTGTTTAGGCAGGAATTTGAGGAGCAGATGTTACGCCCCTTGAACAAGCCCTTTAATTCTCCTTAGTACTGTGTCTAATGATTCTTAATCCTGTCCTTTTAACTCTGTGGCTAGCAGAATTAAAAGCAAAGTGGGCCAGGAATGGTGAGCTTGATGCTGAACATTTCATTTCAGTGTTGGCAGAGAGAGCACATAAAATGAGACAGAGGGAAAATGTTAGGCTTTCCTGTGAAACTAAGATGAATATTAGTGTGGAATTGGTAGGATTTTGTATTTCCCCCAAATGTGAATAGAGCAATTTGGCAGAGTAGATAGCCAGAGAAATGGAGCCACTGACCTGTCTCCACTACCCTGTCTTCTTAAATTTTGCTGCGTTCTTTAGATTTTCATTTCCCTTTGGAAACAAAAATGGTTCACCAGAAAAAAGAAAAGTTATTGCTTAAAGTACTTGATCTTTCATGGTTCTTGAAGAAAATTGACTGTCTCCAAATGGGAATACTGTTAAGAAAGATACACCCTGTGATCTAATTGGTTCATTCTATTCTTTCTTTATAGACTTCGGTTTAGCCGTCTTGGCTGACTAATCATCAGCATTCTGACCTGTTTGTTCATATATTTAAAAAATTGGACTAAATGGCCTATAGCTTTCTCAGTTCCTGATTAATCACTTGAGATTTTGGCAAGTCAGAGGCTGATTAAGAGAGAGAAATCACAGTAATTTGAACAGGGAAAGCATACTATAAAGAAATACTAACTGTATCATGGGATTGGTGTAATGAGGGATTGGCTACTAAAAACTAATGTGAACTCTGAAGAATATAGGAATAACAAATAAGAGAAGCAGCCTTACTCCTAGCATATAGGATGTTTAAGAAAGAGGCTTCCAGGATTGAGATTTAGACCTTATTTGCGAGGGCAAGGCTGTATGTAGCTCACTAAATGATAAAGAAGTTTCTGTGACAGGAGTACTTGCCAGAAACTCGGTTCACCTGATCACTCTGATATAAAACTGTCTGAGGGAAGTACTGGGGAATCTACTGGGTGCTACTGTCTACTGATTGCTGTGCACTTCACAAGCCTGGTCTTGGAGCAGCTGCATCATTGACAGGGGTTGGAGACTGGAGAAGCCATATGTGGTATAGGAACCCACCAAGAGGAACTCACAAGCTCCAGGGAGGAAAACCCCTTTCTCCTGCAGTGCCTTTCCAGCACTCTCTAAGGACAAGACTTAGCATCATGCCAGCTGCCATAGGGAAATTATTTAAAGGGCCCAAATTCATTTTTGTAGAGCAAGCAGTGAAGGTGAATTTGGAGTTGAGGGAATAAATGAACAACTGACACATTTGGTCAAACAAGTGACCTTATATTTTATTAGTATTGATGCCTACTTATGGACTTAATTTGAATTTGGGACTCTGGTCAAAATTTTGCTGAGGACCTCGTTTTTTCCCAGTATTTCAGAAAGGATGTCATGAGGCCAGAGAGACTTTTCTTTTATAGGAAGGAGGGACCCTGGGAGTAGCCTCACCTTCACTTTCATAGGTTCCTTTATCATGAGCTTTTGGTTTGGGTACTTCAATTTCTCATCTACCTTGATACACTGATGTTGAGGATTATGGTGAAATTCCTCATGTTGTCACATATTATAACCTCAGAGCTCACTCAGATCTTTGTTTGAATTATCTTTGCCATTGGAATCAGTACTCTGAATTTGTACATTAAGAATGACTTTTTGCAGAATAAATATTTCAGAAACTATCAGCTAGCATTTCATCATTTTACGGGAAACAGCATAAATTTTGAGCAGCAGATTCTAGTTAGTGGTGGCTGTGGATAAAAGCAGTTTCATTGGTAAATATCTGATTTGGATTTGGTAACCAACCAGGAGGAATAACCTTACTCAGGCCTAACTAGACATACAGGAATTCTAACTTTTTGTGTATATTCTATTTTTAGAAGACACAGTTATCACAAGTTAATAGTTTTTTTAAAATGAAATACCTATTTATTTCTCAGCCTTAAAATTATAGACTTAGAAAATAAATTGGACTAAATGACCTAACATTTTGTTAAAATTGTTTTACTGTTGAGCCAATTTTATTTTGAGTTTGGCCTGTTAGGATAAATCAAGAAATTTAACTAATTTTCTGACAACAGAATTACATTCATAGAGGACACTATAGCTGAATACAGCTTTAAAAAAAAGGTGATCATTTTTATCTTTGATAGAGAAATTTTATATTTTGGGCTTTGATTATTAATTTGATTCTCTACCTGTTTTTTAAAATTAAAATATAGTTGATTTAATAATATTAGTTTCAGTTTATTAGATAGTGATGCAATATTTTTTATAGATTATATACCATTTAAAGCTATTATAATGTATTGGTGCTCGTCCCTGTGCTGTGCAATATATATATAGTACATATATCCTCACATCTTATTTTATAGACAGTAGTTTGTATCTCTTTATCCTCTGCCCCTATCTTGCCTTTCTCCTCATCCCTCTTCCCACTGGTAACCATGAGTTTGTTCTTTATATCGCTTAGTCTCTTGCATTATATTTATTTGTTTTATTTTTTAGATTCCAAATACAAGTGATAACATATAGTATTTTCTTTCTCTGTCTGACTTATTTTAGTAAGCATAGTACCTTCTTGGTCTCTTCATGTTGTTGCAAATGGCAAAATTTTATTCTTTTTTATGGTTGAGTACTGTGTGTGTGTGTGTTATGCCCAAGTTGCAAAATCTCCCAATGACCACCAGGGAGCCAATATCTGATGCAAAAGCAAGAGATTTTTTATTACCAAGCTCGAGCTGGGGCTCCCACCGATACCGACACAGCGGCTATAGGGAGGAGCCCCGGGTTTTGGGTTACATTGCTTATATAGGGAATATTCAGGTAAAAGGGGGTTTTCAGGCTGAAGGACATCTGATTGGTTACCTTTCTCTATAGGGTTGTGTGTTGATTCCTGATTGGTTTTTACTTTCAAGGTAAATCACAAGTTCCTGAACTTAAAGTCAGGAGGTTTAACCTGAGGGCTGATTGGCTCGTGGGCAGTGGGGCAAGGTTGGGTGATATCCAAAGTCTTTTTGCCCGGAACTTTACAAAATGGAGTTCTTTTACAAGATGTAGTAGCTTAGGCTCTCCGTGTGTGTATGTATACTCCAGAATTCTTTGAGAATTCTTTCTACTAGGTTTCCCTGATGGCTCAGTAGTAAAGAATCCACCTGCCAATCTAGAAGTTGCAAGTTCTATCCCTCGGTTGGAAAAATCCCCAGGAGAAGGAAATGGCAACCCTCTCCAGTATTCTTATTTGGGAAATTCCATGGACAGGGGAACCTGCGGGCTATAGTCCTTGGGGTCACAAAAGACCTCATGGTTTATGTTGAGTCTATGGGGTCACATAACTTAGCAACTAAATAACAATAACAAATATAAAATTTTACCTTGTCATTTAATTTATTAGTAATAGTTATTTAAAATTCTATGGCTGGCTTAGAAGTTCAATATCTGGTTCTCCCAATTTCTGTGAACCTAAATAATAACTTCTTTCCTCTTGTTAACGTCTAGCTGAAATTTAGCACTTCTTTAATTGTGAAAGCAGATAATAGAGTCACAGGTATACCTGCAGATTTCAGATATTTTCATAACACGTTACCATTGTTACAGATGCTTCCTTGGTTGCTCAGATGGTAAAGAATCTGCCTGCAGTGCGGGAGACTCGGTTTTGATCCCTGGGTGGGAAAGATCCTCTAGAGAAGGGAATCAGCTACCCACTCCAGTATCCTTGCCTGGAGATTTCCATGGACAGAGGCTATAGTCCATGGGGTTGCAAAGAGTTGGACATGACTGAGCGACTAACATTTCACTTTCGCTTTCATGCTCATAACTGCTTTGAAATTACAGGAGCTGTTAGACCTGCCTCTAGGCATAGTTACTTGATACATTAGTCTAGAAGCTCACATATTATGTCACAAATTTAAAAAAATATATTTTTATAGTTAGTTCTTTAAAAATGATTTCCATGGTGTGTGTGGTGTATTTTTTTTAATGTGTTTAAAAAACATGCTAAGAAGGGCCCCGTAGACCTCAGACTGTGAAATGGTCCAAGCACAAAAAAGGGGTTTTGTACAGTGTAGGTCAGATTGTGTCATTTCTCACTTCAAAATGCTCTGCTGGATTTCCTCTCATTTCTTCCAAAGAGAGTGAAACCAAGGTCCTTTTGGTGGCTTACCTGGCTCTCTGCACCAGCCTACTTGCTGCCTTCTGACCTTGTCTCCAGCTTCGGTTCTTTTTGCTCTCTTTGTTACCTCCACATTGGGAATATACCAAGTATTCTTTTGCTGCAGATCCTTTCTAGTAATTGCTGATAATATCTACGTAACTTACTCCCTCAGCTACCTGATAGACATTTCAGTCATTTACTTCCTGACCACTCAATTTAAAACATTTATTCTTGCCCCCTTGGTACCTACTCAGCCTTCCCCTCTGTTTTTCCCTGTACACTTATTGTAATTTTTCATATTTTACATGTCAGTTAGCCTAGTATTGATTTGGGGCAGGGGCTTACCATAGTCCTCTGTTAGCAGGTTGGCCCTTCAGCAGCAGTTAGGTTAACCTTGAGAGCTGTTGTCCTTCCTGTGCGTGACTTTCATCCCCTCTACCACCACCACCGGTTCATTTATGAGCCTACTGCATTAAGAGTAGAGTGGATGATGACAAAAGCCAGCTAATGTCAACTGAACTGGCCAACTCACTTTGTCTTCATGGTGGTTCATTGCCTCTTTTAAGTTTGATGCTTTCTGGGATTAACATGTGATACAAAGAACTTCATTTTTGATTTCTGCTTTTGTTTGTCTGTCTACATGGATCATCCCCATACCTTCTTTTCTCTGGCTCCTGATCTTTTCTACCTTTTATCTCTCATCTCTTGGAGAACATGTCTAACCAATATAGTTGATACATTTTGCTCACCCGATATAGTTAACATGCTATCGTGGAGATCTGGGACCAGCATGAATTTCTTTGTATTGTCCAGGTCATCCAGGTCCCTTGGGACTATATTAAGACAGAGGACTAGAAAATTAACATAGCTCTGGTTCAAGCATGTAAATGTATGCTGCTCTTGATTTACATGTGAATGTCCAGTGCTTTTGATCTTCCTTCCTAATAGAGGTAGAAACACCTGCTTTGCGGAATCAGTGACTGCACAGCACTTAGCTGAGAGAGCAATAACCCTTTCTTTATATGCGGCCAGATAGACCCTCCAGCTTCCCCACTGTAGTCTTTAGTTGGTGATGACCATCCTCAGCCTTTCATTTACTTTTTTCATTGTATTTACTGCCCCTAGCAATAGCTACCTAGTTCCATAGTCCTTTCAATTACTCTTTTCCTGTACTCTCAAATGCCTGAAATATTGCACCAGCCAGTGCCTTCCCTCTCACCAATAGTTTTAGCAGTGCAGTTGCACTGCTACGGCCCCTCAGGGACTAGGTACCACCAGAGAAGGGGTCCTCATTGCTAACCAGTACATGATTGACATCACTCTAAAATCTTATTTTGGAATAGCTCCATAGTCTACTTTTGATATCAACCCTCTCAGATTTGATTCTCCCAAGACATATTTTGAAGCTTCAGGATTTGCATGTAGGAGGTTTGTTGAGGAGTGCTTCTGGAATCAGCCCCTATGAGAGAAGCTGTGAGGAGAACAGCATTAGGAAGATGGAGGAACTGAATTGCCAGGTGGTTGCAACAGCAACCTCAACTGATTTCCAAAGGGAGATCTGAAGCTGGAATAACCCTTCTGAGGTATTCCCAGTTGAACCAGAGGGCTGGGCCACTTTACTGTACATTGACCAGTCCCTAAATGTGGGCTGCTTTGGGATAGTAACATAACCTTGGATGAGGGAGTTCTCTGCAACTCAGAAAAATTCCTGAGACTTCAGCTATAAGCCACCAGCAGGCCAAATCCTGGAAGCTGGGGAATGAGTACTTCAGTCCTGAAAGGATTGATATGGGTGGTCACCACAGCATCCACTATAGCCATAATGGCAGGATCACTTTCAGTGGGGTGGTGAGGGTGAAGAGGATGCTCTGTCTGTGTGTATGTGTATGCTCAGTTGTGTCAGATTCTCAGTGACTCGTGGACTAGCCTGCCAGGCTCCTCTGGCCTTGGAATTTTCCAGGCAAGAATACTGGAGTGGGTTACCATTCCCTTCTCCAGGGTATCTTCCCGACCCAGGGACTGAACTCCCGTCTCTTGTGTCTCCTGGGTTGGCAGGCCACATTCTTTACCACTAGTGCCACCTGGGTGCTAGAGATATAAGGGAGGAGATGAAAACTTGTTTAGACAGCTTAGCTGAGAAGGGAAGGAGAGAGAGTTTAGTCATAGGTTCCCGAGGAGACTGAAGGGGTGGGATCCAGAATATAGGTAGATATATATGCCTTGGGCAGGAAGAGGTTCATTTTCATCATTGTAATCAAAGAGAAGAGTTCAGAAGCAGATACATTTATAACAGTAATGAGAGCACACCGAGGCAGTCCTTATATGTTTCTTCTGGGACAAATCAGGAAGAATCAAGAACTAGAGAGGGGGAGTTGTCTGGGTTGAAGATTTAAAGTGAGTAGAGAAGTTTTTAATAGATTGCTGTGGAGAGTGGGAGGAGGGCTTAATAGGATAGCCACTGGTGTTGAGGGCCCTTTTGGGGTTGATGCTCCTGATTTTATAAATTATCAATTTGTATAGTTGAATGACTTTTTTTTCTGACAGTGCTTAATGGAGTGAAAGTATAAACATACTCTGTCTTATCAGAATTTTTCTTTTTTTTTTGCTTAGCCATCAGATCAAGTCATTACAGTACAGTAACACGGGAGACATGATACTTGTCGTATCTGGAAGCTCTCAGGCCAAAGTGATTGACAGAGATGGTTTTGAAGTAATGGAATGTATAAAAGGAGACCAGTATATTGTGGATATGGCCAATACCAAGGTAAGTATGACCCAGAATATTTTAGTGAATTGAATTAATTCCATGCACGTTTATTCACATCTTATTGTTGCTGCCATAATTTCTGCTATAAATTAATGCAGTGTATTTCAAACTGCCCTCTGCTGAAGTCTACTGAAATACCTCTCAGTCCTACTGAGGGTTGCAGTCTCATGCCTATCCTTTTGTTTATTGGCTGTTCATTGAGTGTCCAGTGTGTGTTAGATGGTTCAAATAGCATTCAGATATAACTTACACATAATGCTGTATGCAATTGTATTGAAATGGTGGCTTGAATAGTGTTTTTTTTTCCCTTCATGTATTCTACTAGAGTTTCTCTCCCTTCATCTTAAAATTACCTCCCTAAAGATTCTACCAAAGATGCTTTTTTTTAGGGTGATGGTGATAAGGAAATAAAGCAGACGGTGCTCCAGATCAGCCTCCTGTCTTACACTCAGATCGTTCTATTTTTATCTGTTTGATTTGAAGCTTTTTGGGAATCCCAAACTTCATTTAAACAATGAGTTTGTAGAAATGTAAGCTTTAAAAACTCTTATTTAACTTATTCTTTTTTAGTTTATGGTTACCACAGACAATTTTTCTTTAAAAATGTAAGGAAAAGATGTGTTTTTTGTTTTTTTTTTGCTAGTTTTTAAGCTCTTACTAATGATTTCAGCTGTTCGGGGCTTCTTACATTATAAAAACTAAGACTTTGTGGATTTAAGTTTTAGCCAAGAAAATTTCAAGAAGAAAGGGATTTGGTGGTTCTGTATCTGGTTATTTCTGCAGTTTCAGTTTCATACACACGCATGCACACAACAGCTTATTTTGTGGCTCAGTGGGAAAGAATCCCCCTGCAGCTCAGGAGTTGCAGGAGACACAGATTCAATCCCTAGATTGGGAAGATCCCCTGGAGAAGGACATGGAAACCCCACTCTAGTATTTTTGCATGGAATATCCCAGGGACAGAGGATCCTGGCAGGCTACAGTCCATAGTCTCGCAGAGTTGGACACGACTGAGTGACTTCGCATGCAGGCACACATATAGATGACTCAGTGGTAAAGAATCTGCCTGCAGAGCAAGAAATGTGGGTTTGACTCTTGGGTCAAGAAGATCCCCTGAAGAAGAAAATGACAACCAAGTCCAGTATTCCTGCCTAGAAAATCCCATGGACTGAAACCTGGTAAGCTATATACAGTCCAAGGGGTCAAAAGGGTCAGGCATGACTTAGTGACTGAACATATATATATATATATATATATATAGTACATATAGTAAGATTATTGGGAAAGTAGAATGAAGGTGGATAAATCTATGTAGATATATAGGAAATTAAAATATTAAGTTAATTACCAATATGTGAAAAACAACTGTATATTATAACTTAATACTATAACTCTCCCAATCTTGTCTAATGTTATCTCTATTTTGATTTCGAAATCATGGTTAATACTCTCTCCATTTTCAAAAGCAAATATAATTGACTATTTATTTAGGAAATACTATTTTTAGCTTAATTGTACTCCTTGACTTGAGTGATGGGTTTTAGAAATGCAAGTATTATTATTTGAAGGAAGCAGATTTCATGGGACACTTTTTCTTAACTTTTAAAACTTTTTTCTGATTCAAAGAGTAATTAATAACTTGTGGCTTTACTGGAAAGTTCAGCCAATAGAGCATTAAAAGAAACTATTAAATTTATCTTATCTGTTATGATAAAATATTATGTACTTCAAATATAAACAGGCCTTTCTAATTATGTTATTAAATTGTTATATTGTTAGATTTTTATCTCTTTATATCTTTATGTGAATGTATGTATTTTTTGGGGGTATACTTCTAGTGGTGTGTGTGTGTGTGTGTATATATATATTTCTGTTACCTACTGCATTACAGGGAGAGTATTTATATTTATACTTTAAAAAACTAGTTTATTGAGTTTTTAACAGTAATTTTTATTGACTCTTACAAATTTGTAAAGGAAAAATTACTCATAATTCTATAACCCAAATATAATCGCAATTAAGATTTCAGTTTTTGTATACCTTTTTTCCTTTATGCATCTGAAAATCATTTTTTTCTGATTACACGAGAACCTTTACATAAGGTATTGTTTGGAGCTAGTCGAGTGGAATGCGAGGCCTCAGAGTGAGAGTGAGGGGCGGGGGGCCTCCTTCAGCCAGAGAGATTACAGTTTTGTCTGTTTTCTGTATTGAAGCTCTTTATAAGATATTCTTTGAAAATCAGGTTCTGCTGTTTCTTTAAAATATGAAGATCACTGATCCTCAAGTTCATGGGATTTATTGCTTATATTATCTGAGAAAATGGAACATTACTTCTTCAGGTTTAAATCACTAGGAAGGTAGGACAAGGATAAACAAGAATCAACCCTTAAACCATTCAAAAGCATACTTTAAGAACTGTAGTTATATTGTCATCTAAAACTCATTTATTCTAAACCAGAATTTTAGTATAGTCAGAGAGTGTTTTCTTTTCTTTTTTTGGCCCCCCACAGCATGTGAGATATTACTTCTCTGACCAAGATTGAACCCAGGCCTGTGCAGGGGAAGTGCAGAGTCTTAACCACTGGACCACCAGAGAAGTCCCAGAGAATGTTTTTCTCTATTTTTCAAACTCGTAGACTCATACTTTACTTTCAGCCATTTAAAACGGTTCTGTGCCATTTATTTCATAATTACTTGGCTAAAGTGGGAGAGGACAGGCTCAGGGGCCCCTATAACACTTGGACATTTTAGTGGGCCATTTCTCTATGATTGTCCTTTAATTACGGAGATTAGAAGTTTTATAAGGAATTTTGGGAAAAAGGTACTTTCAAATGCTTTATTTATGTTTGAATAGTACATGTAGTTATTCTGATATAAAACCTCTCCAAAAAATTGCCCTTATTATTTGGAAATGAAATATTTTAGTCATGTCTTTTTAATGGTAAATATTGTTTCTTAGGAGTAAAATATTATAAACTGTGAATTTTAGGTATATTTTTATTTCCTCAAGCAGTTGTAACTGGTGGTTTTAACTGCAATTATAACTCTAAAAAATGAATTCACTTAAAATACATTGTGTTTCTTTCCAAATTCTGAATATTTCCAGAGCTTTTTCTCTAATAGAAACTCCATTACACTGGTTTCTATCCTTTTGACATATCCCCATCATTTCGGGGGTACTTTGTTACATTCTGGCACAACAAAATGTTCCTGGCTCACCTTGTACTATTCTGTTCTGATTTTTCTAGCATTCCATGGCTCTCTTGAATTGAAAATTCTATGTACAAATCAAGATCTAGGGCACTGCTTATGTTCATTGTTGCTGAGGTGTTAATCTTCTAGACTGTTTCAGAAGACAGAGTTGGGGCTGGAGGGATAAACCAACCAACCAAAAAATAAGCAAAATATATTAAAAAATCATGAGGTCACCATGATATGTCCAATTTGAATCCAGCTTCCTAGCCTTTCCTCATTCAGTATTTGTATTTCACTTCTCTAGTGAAAACTTGTCCTCTAGCATCACCAGTGTATTTACTCGTTTGTTCAAGGTCCATATAGTCAAAGCTATAGTTTTTCCTGTAGTCATGTACAGATGTGAGAGTTAGACCATAATGAAGGCTGAGTGCTGAAGAATTGATGCTTTTGAATTGTGGTGCTGGGGAAGACTTTTGAGAGTCGCTTGGACAACAAGAAGGTCAAATCAGTCAGTCCTAAAGGAAATCAACTGTGAATAGTCACTGGAAGGACTGATGCTGAAGCTGAAGCTCCGATACTTTGGCCACCTGATGTGAAGAACTGACTCATTAGAAAAGACCCTGATGCTGGGAAAGATTGAGGGCAGGAGGAGGAGGAGGAGGCGACAGATGAGATGGTTGGATGGTGTCATCGACACAGTGGACGTGAGTTTGAGCAAACTCTGGGAGATAGTGAAGGACAGGGAAGCCTGGTGTGCTCCATAGGATCTCAAAGAGTTGGACATGACTTAGCTACTGAACAACACCTCCTATAGTACATAGAAAGTAATTTCAAAATTGCTACATAATAGTCCCTGTAGGGAGAATTCTAATGTGGCATCCAAGATTCCCTGCCCCTCTCCTTAAGTGTGGATGTGACCCATGAGTATAATGAGATCCTTCTGCAATTAGACTATATTATCTTCACAGTTAACTTTAAGAAAGAAAGATTATCCTCAGTGGATCCTGCCTAATCAGATAAGCTCTTAAAAGGGATTGATCTCTTCCTGGCAAAAAAGATTTTAAAATTTGAGGGATTTGACTCGAGAGGGATTCTCTTTTCGGGCTTTGAATATGCAAGCAGAACCTGAATGATGAAGTTGGATAGATAGCTATAGCCAAGGAGATCTCCAACCAAAATGTTGAAAGTACTGCCTGGTTTTTTCTTGCTACTTATAGTAAAGGATGAGAACAAAAGGTAAATTGAGAAAAGTCTTGTTAAACAGAAATGAGTACTAGATGATTTAGTTAATTTTGAGCCTATCGATATGGCAAAGAATGTTAAAATGAAGAATTGCTTCTGAAAGTGTGACACAGACAAAAAGCCCAGGGTGTGTTATATAACCTTTTGCTAAAACTTCAGAAAGATCAAAAGGTCAGAATATTCAGTTACACTAAAGTCTCCTTCAAGAAATGAAGCATGTGCCTCACAGATTTTATTTTCACAATCAAACCAGTTGACGTCTAGGAAGCTTAAGGATTTTATTTCTTAGCTGTTTCAGCAAGAGATATATATCAAGAAGGGATTTTTCCCCCTATTGTTTTTTTTTTTTAATTTTTTATTGGAGTAGAGTTGATTTACAGTGTTCTGTCTGTTTCAGGTGTACAGCAAAGTGAATCAGTTATACATATACACGAATCCAACTCTTTTTTAGTTTGTTTCCCCATATAAGCCATTATAGAGTATTGAGTGGAGTTCCCTGTGCTGTATAATAGGTCCTTACTAGTTAATCTCTTTTATATATAGTAGGGTGTATATGTCAAGAAGGGACTGTTATACAAAGGTTTTTGGGAGTGGCTTTGTCTAATTCAGGTTCAAGAAGAGAGGTTTCACATTTGTTGGCTTTGAAGGTGGGGGAATCCATGTAACAAGGAAGGCACACAGATTCTAGATGCTGTGAGCAGCTCCCAGCTGACAGAGGCAATGAAATAGGCATCTTAGTCCTGCGACCACAGGAAGTTGGGTTCTGGCAGCAGCCTGAGTGAGCTTGGAAATGAATGCTTCCCTTGAGCCTCCACAAAGGAATGTGGCCCTCCGAACATCCTGATTTCAGTCTCTGAGACTCTGAGCAGAAAATTCAACCTTCTGGATTGTGACTGGCCTTCTGACCTCCCAAACTGTTAGCTAATAAACTAAGAGTTGTTTTAAGCCCCTAAGTTTGTGGTAATTTGTTTCACAGAAATAGGAAATTAATTAGTGTGTTAGTTAAGTAGCTCACTCGTGTCCGACTCTTTGTAACCCCATGGGCTGTAGCCCACCGGGCTCCTCCATCCAAGGGATTCTCCAGGCAAGAACACTGGAGTGGGTTGCCATTCCTTCTCCAGTGGATCTTCCCAACCCAGGGATCGAACCCAGGTCTCCCATATTAGAGGCAGATGCTTTAACCTCTGAGCCACCAGGGAAACTAATACAGTCCTGCAAATACCAAACATACTAAGTAATAATGAAAGTCCCCAAGGAGGTGGTAGTGAGGGAGATCAAACATAAAAGCAAGACTTAACTTTGAGTGAGAGGAGGAAATTTATTTACATTGGAAATAGAGGGATGACATGGGGCTCATATGCAGGTACGTTTCCAAGTGGTTGGCCTTAGATAAGAAGTTGAAGGTGTCACCATGTAGCCACTGAATCATTTCCTAGTTTTGTGTTGGGAAATGTTGGAATGAGGGCTAATGTAGAAGAGTAAAGGCTTAGAATAGCTATTGATAGTGTGAGAGAAAAATGGTTAAGACTTGTGAGCGCATTCAGGGTTACAAAATCTAAAGTTATAAGAGATAGTCTTTGGCATATTCATATGATATTCTTGGGCTTCCCTTGTGGCTCAGCTGGTAAAGAATATGCCTGCAACGCAGGAGACCTGGGTTCAATGCCTGGGTTGGAAAGATCCCCTGGAGAAGGGAAAGACTACTCACTCCAGTATTCTTGCCTGGAGAAGTCCATGGACTGTATAGTCCATGGGATTGCAGAGTTGGACACAACCTTTTTTTAAGGCTTCCCTGGTGGCTCAGACAGTAAAGAATCTGCCTGCAATGCAGGAGACCCACGTTCGATCCCGGGTAGGGAAGACACCTGGAGAAGGAAATGGCAACCCACTCCATTATTCTTGCCTGCAGAATTCCATGGGCAAAGGAGCCTGGCGGGCTACAGTCCGTGGGGTCACAAAGAGTTGAACACGACTGAGCAACTTAGTGTGCATGCATGCTATGACCTTCTTGTGTCTGTTCAGGAGCCTGAAGTGTTTGAATGGAATACAACGCTGAGGAAGAGGGATTTATTCCAGGATAAAAGTTGTTCATTATAAGTACAGCAAAAGGACACTCAGGTTTATGTTGAGTGTTGGTTGAAATTTAGGATGTTGAAAAGAACATTCATGATTCCAGAAAAGGTACCATCTGTAGACAGAGTTAGCTATAGTTGGAGCTATTGCAATATCTTGGAGAAGAGGTCATTGGAGTTGAGTCGATCAAAGAAGAATGAATCTAGATCTCTTTGATATCTTCAAATGTATTTAAAAATTGCTTAGTAGTTAGAAAGATTTGAATTTCAGAGTCCTTGATTCATAGAAGGGAATGACTGAGAGTGTGATGGATTACACAGGGTTCAGCAGATTGCAGTCCATGGTCCAAATCCAGCCTGCACTGTTTTTGTAAATAAAAGTTTTACTGGAACACAGCCATGCCTGTTCATTTATTGTTGTCTGTGATTGCTTTTGTGCTTATGGTGGTAGAATTTGAGTAGTTCCCTCAAAGACCATGTGACCCAGAAAGCCTAAAATAGTTACTATCTAGTCCGTCCTAAAGGATTTCAATCCTGAATATTCATTGGAAAGACTGATGTTGAAGCTGAAGTTCCAGTACTTCGGCCACCTGATGCAAATAGCCAACTCATTAGAAAAGACCCTGATGCTGGGAAAGATTGAAGGCAGGAGGAAAAGGGGATGACAGAGGATGAGATGGTTGGATGGCATCACCAACTCAATGAACATGAGTTTGAGCAAGCTCTGGGAGAAGGTGAAGGACAGGGAAGGCTGGCGTGTTGCAGGCCGTGGGGTCGCAAAGAGCTGGATATGACTGAGTGACTGAAAAACAAGTCCATTAGAGAAGAAGGTTGCCAACTCCCCAAATTAGGCTATGAACATTTTCTCCAGCAAAATATACTGACACAAAATTTTGCTGACAATTTTAGGAAGTTTGAAGATTCCTGAAGCCATGAATGGACTCCAGTAAAGAAGAACTTTTGAATTAAAGCTGATAGTACATTCCCTGAGGCATTTCCTCTCTTCATAGGAGTTGCCTCTGCTAGTTAATTCACTATGCCAAAAACATGGGTACTATCATTTTACGGGTCACAGAGCCTCACTCATTCAGTGACTGCAAATGGCGCTGTGGTGGGGCAGCTGTCACAGCTTTTGTCATGAGGCTGCCACAGGGGTATGGATTGATAACTGTAGATCAACACACCTCTGTGCACGTGAGTGCATGAGTGCATGTGAATTAGATGAAACTTGGACTGGAAGGAGATCCAGCCAGTCCATTCTGAAGGAGATCAGCCCTGGGATTTCTTTGGAAGGAATGAGGCTAAAGCTGAAACTTCAGTACTTTGGCCACCTCATGCGAAGAGTTGACTCATTAGAAAAGACTCTGATGCTGGGAGGGATTGGGGGCAGGAGAAGGAGATGATAGAGGATGAGATGGCTGGATGGCATCACTGACTCGATGGACGTGAGTCTGAATGAACTCTGGGAGTTGGTGATGGACAGGGAGGCCTGGCGTACTGCGATTCATGGGGTCGCAGAGTTGGACACAACTGAGCAACTGAACTGAACTGAATAGTGGTCATGGCTTGATAATGTCTTCTCTGTATGCACAGTCTAGCAGATTATGTGAAATAAATAGATGCTTCATTCTTTCTACTAGGCTCTTTCCAGACTGTTAAATAAAGGATGGAAATTTCCCCCCCACTAGGATTGCCTATGTTTAAATAAAGGAGAAAGAGAGAAAACCTAGTTTATTTGATGAAAAAGTGTTTTAGTCACTGACTGTTCTTTAATAGGTGTCACTTAAAGTTTTTTTTCCACTAATGTGAGCCATGATACTGAATCTGTTTAGATTCATTTAAGAATCCTCAGTTGAACTTTATTTTCTATTATGACTAATTTTGGTCACTGTTTTAACACAAGGGTACTTAACATTCCCATTGCCTTTGTCATACTCTTTTCTTTACAAACAAGAAACACCATTCATAGTCTTTTAGTATTTCTTCAGTTTAACTTACTATTTGTGTTCATATTCTGTGTACTTAACAACTAAGGTGATTGTGTTTTATGTTAATGTCCTCTGTAGTAGGGATCATCTTCTTTTGGTCCTGTTAGAAATATACTTATATTTCTAGATGATGTTTCAACTCTAATCAATAAATATCAATAAAAGACCTCTCTTCTGCAGCCTGCCTTCAAGACCTGCCTAGGCTGGGTTTCTGTTAGGACAAAGCATAGGAAGTGAGATTCCAAACGGGAGGAGATACAGATAGATAGATAGATAGATAGCTGATTGGCATTGATGTATGGCAGAGAATACTACAGCATTCTAAAGCAGTTATCCTCCAATTAAAAAAAAAAAGCCACCCCGCCGAAAGCTATACTGCAAAAAAAGAAAAAAGAACTGAACTGAGTCATGCCTGTTATGCTGAGAAGCAGTGACTCCTGAGTCTGGGAGTAGAAGAAGATGGTAAACTAGGACCTGACTGGGAGATAAGCCTGCTACACAGTAGATTAAGGAGCCAGGGAGAGATGTCAGTGGAAGTGGAGCTGAGTTAAGCTGAGAGAGAGAATAAATGTGTGAAGTAGTGTGCAAGATTGAGGAAGCCAAGGCAGTTTAGGATCGAAGTCCCTGAACACAGGGCATGTCTCATGGATATTGAGGTGTTCCTTCTGTTGCAAATGATGAGCTATTTTCTAGGGCCAGGGGTAGAATTTTAATGAAGTGAAACTAGATCAGATACTTATTTACTGCTTGGCACTAGAAGTTCTTTTTTTTTTCTTAAATAAGCCAAGACAGACAAATTTCTGTTTTGGAAAGCGATGAATAGGATCTCTGACAGTTCTACAGATTTTAATCTATTATCCAGGCAGTTAAATCACTATCTTTTAGTACCTTAGGTGCACAGGGTCAGATGGTAAAGAATCCACCTGCAATGTGGGAGACCTGGGTTCGACCCCTGGGTTGGGAAGATCTTCTGGAGAAGGGAATGCCAATGCACTCTGGTATTCTTGCTTGAAGAATTCCATGGACAGGGAGCCTGGCAGGCTACACTCCATGGGTTCGCAAAGAGTTGGACAAAACTGAGCGACTAACACACACTTCAACACTAACTCACTCATCTGTTTACGCCACCCCACCTTCAGTGATTCATAACTGGTGGTCAGTTTTCAATTCTTCTAACACTGTAACTCTCAGCAGTGTTTGACACAGTTGATTATTCTCTCCTTCTTGAAACATTTTCTTTACTTCCTTCTTTCCCTCTCACTGAACATCTGTCCCATTGACAAAACGTGTTTTGCCAACAAAGCTTTATGAATAAAGCTGCTACGTAATTAATTTTGAAAAATGGAAAAGTGTGAGTCTTCCAACTTTGTTCTTTTCTTTTCATGATTATCCTTGAGTTAAAATTTCTTGAAATAATAAACCAATAAGAATTAAAATAAGAATAAAATAATAGTAAAAATATTCTTGAAATAATAAGATAATTCTTAAAATTTTTTATTCTTTTAAAAAGTTTCCAAATGAATTATATGACCAATTTTTCACTTTGTGGTAGCATTTTATTAAAAAAAAAATTAAAACAGTTTGGCCATGCTATGAGGCTTGTGGGATCTCGTTTCCCTGACTAGGGATCATACCTGGCCTCTGGCAGTGAAAGTGCCAAGTCCTAACTGCTGGGCTGCCAGGAAATTCCCTCTGTAGCATTTCTTTTTAAGCAGGTCTACTGGTGACAAGTTCTCTTAGTGTTTTTTCATCTTAGGATGTCTCTATTTCACCTTTGCTCCTAAAGTACATTTTTTGTACATTTAACTTGGCAATAACCCCAGATATGCAGATGACACCACCCTTGTGGCAGAAAGTGAAGAACTAAAGAGCCTCTTAATGAAAGTGAAAGAAGAGAGTGAAAAAGCTGGCTTAAAACTCAACATTCAGAAAACTAAGATCATGGCATCCGGTCCCATCACTTCATGGGAAATAGGTGGGGAAACAGTGGAAACAGTGACAGACTTTATTTTCTTGGGCTCCAAAATCACTGCAGGTGGTGACTGCAACCATGAAATTAAGACACTTGCTCCTTGGAAAGAAAGTTATGACCAACCTAGATAGCATATTAAAAAGCAGAGACATTGCTTTGCCAACAAATGTCCATCTAGTTAAAGCTATGTTTTTCTAGTAGTCATGTATGGATATGAGAATTGGACCATAAAGAAGGCTCAGTGCCAAAGAATTGATGCTTTTGAACTGTGGTGTTAAAGAAGACTCTTCAGAGTCCCCTGGACTGCAAAGAGGTCCAACCAGTCCATCCTAAAGGAAATCAATCTTGACTATTCATTGGAAGGACTGAGGCTGAAGCTGAAACTCTAATACTTTGGCCACCTGATGTGAAGAGCTGACTTATTAGAAAAGACCCTAATGCTGGGAAAGATTGAAGGCAGGAGGAGAAGGGGACGACAGAAAGGTGTTTGGATGGCATCACCAACTCGATGAACATTAGTTGAGCAAGCTCTGGGAGATGGTGAACCACAGGAGAGCCTGGTGTGCTTCAGTCCATGGGTTTGTGAAGAGTCGGACATGATTGGGCAACTGAACAATAACAACAGTTTTTCTCTTAGTACTTTATAAACGTCTTTCATTAAAAATTTTTGGTATTAATTCCTTTTGTTTGGCTTTCACTTTGATTCTTAAATCTGTATGTTTACCTTTTTTACCACACTTTGGAAATTTTTAGCCATTATTTCTTCAAATATTTTTCTGCATCTATGAGTCTTATATAACAGGAATACTAAATCTTTGGATATAGTCTCAAACATCTTTATGATTCTGCTCATTTTCTCCCTATTTTTTTTTCTTCTGTAGTTTGGATTGAATTATCTGTCTTCAAGTTCACTGACTCTATCCTCTGATGTATCCATTCTACTGTTTAGCCCCTCTAGTGAATTTTAACTTCCATTATTGTGTTTTTCAGTACAAATTTCCATTCTTAAAAAGTAGTTAGTTTTTCTTTGCTAAGCATGTCTGTCTTTGCCTTTTTTTCAAAACTGTCTGCTTTCCCTTTTTGTATCATGATTGTAAACACTGATTTAAAGTATTTTTCTGAGAATTCCAACTTTTGGGTCATCTTGTGGTTGGCGCATTTCATCTTATTTCCTGGGGTTTCCCAGGTGACGCTAGTGGTAAAGAACCTTCTGCCAATTCAGGAAACATAAGTGACATGGGTTTGATCCCTGGGTCTGGAAAATACCCTGGATGGGGCGTGGCAGCCCAGGCCAGTGTTCTTGCCTGGAGAATCCCTAGGGATAGAAGAGCCTGGAGGGCTACAGTCCAAAGGGTCTCAAAGAATCAGAGACAACTGAAGTGACAGCCTGTCTTACTCCTTGAGTGCTCATTAGGTTTTCTTGATTATTTGTATGTTAATTTTGGATTGTATTCTTGACACTTTGAATATTGTGTTATGAGATGCAGGTTCCTGTCTAAAACTTCTGGAGAATACTAGAAGGTTTTTTTTTTTTTTTTTGCTTATGTGAACATGTGATTTCTTTTTAGCTGACAGTCAACCTGATTAGTTTTAGACTATACGTCCTGACCTGCCTTATGTTAGCTGTTTTTACTTCCAATGTAGGTTTAATTTCCAAAGTCTTTATGCCTTTGTATGCTATTCTGGTTTGTCTCGTGTGCATGTTACCCAGGAGATGATGTGGAACCTTGGTGGTAGTCTGCGGTATTTTGAGATCTCGGTGCTTTTCTTAAGTTGCTTCTGACAGGTTTCACATATTACACATATGAGCTCATCTCAGCAGTGAGCTCAGTACTGTTTATACAGATTTAAATGATATTTTTGTCCTAGCTTTCTTACTTCTTAAGCCCTTAATTTTCCCTTTACCCTCTGTTGTCAGAGGTTTATTGTTCTGTTGTTCTTGCTGGAAAACTGGAAGCTTACTCTTTTTATGTTGTGTAGTAGTTCCTATAACTGGGTATGCCTCTGGGCAAAGCTGGAGTCGGAAGGGGACATCATATTTTCCCCACCCCTCAGCAGCTGCGTCTGTGAGTTGATGGGAAAGGGAGTGCTGCTACTCCGTGCTGGCATTAATCCCGGTGTAAAGCACAGACTATCAGAAAGGTTCTGTCCTACAAATGCTGCTGTGTGGTGAGAAGCCTTAGGTGATGGATCAACTCAGTTGCTAATGTTATCATGGTAGAGGCATGGAACCCAGGTGTCCTATCTCACTGGGGCTGCTGTCTCTGCTGCTTTGGGGTCCAGGGAGGAGGCACAGTTCCTCTTTGTTACTGGTCTTTCCCTGGTGTAGGGCCAGGGAAGCCAATATTCCTCTTTTGTTTTTGCAACAGACTTTTCAGAGAGCAGCCAGAACATATATATATTTTCAAGTATTTATTTTGGTATAATTTCAAACTTACAGAAAAGTTGTAAAATATGGTGCACAGAGCTTCTTTATACTCTATTTTTCAGAATCACCAATTGCTGACATTTTGTCGGCTTTTTCCCCCCCATCTCTTCCTCCCTTTCTCCCCCAGGCACTCAGGCATATATGCATACATACATACATACATAAAAATTATGTATTTAATTTCACCCAACTTTTGAAAATAAGTTGCAAACATCATGCTCCTTTGTTCTTAAATTCTTTTTTCCTAATAACGTTTCATCTTCTTATATAATCTTGATTTTAATATTGATAAAATACTGTTATTTAATCCATAATCAATAGTTTCATCAGTTAGCTCCATGATCTCCTTCATAATTATTTTCTCACCAGTTTGATCATCATGCCTTTTGTCTCCTTTAATTGGGAGTAGTTCCTATACCTCCCCACCCCCCCCAACTTCTTTTTTATTTTTTTTGAAGACTATAACCCACATTATTTTGTAAAATGTAAAATTCAGTTTTGTCTGTTTTTCCTCATAATTAGAGTCAGGGTATGCATTTCTAGAAGGACTGACCCCAAAATAATATTTTACTCTCCTTGCTTCTTCATATCAGAAAGTACCTTATACCTACCAAATTTCTTTAGTACAAGTTGCTATTACCTTTTTTGTAATTGCCATGTAATTTGCAGGGAAATCTTGAGACCATGGCATTATCCTGTTCATTATCAGACTTTCCTCCATTGGTTTTAGAGTCCATTGATGGTTTTGTTTGAATCAGTTATTGAATATTACTCTGTTGATTGCAAAATTGTACAAAAATTTTTCTATCATTTATCTTAACATTTATAATCAGCATTCTGTAAGGAAGAACTTTCTCTTATTTATTTCTTTATTAATATGCTTTCAAGGGTTCTTATTTTAGATAGTGGTTTACAGTCATTATTTTCATTATTTATTTTGATACCCTAATTTTTCCAGGTTTAACTTGTGAAAGGCCCCTCCAATTTTCATTTTATCTTTTTAGCATATCCTCATCATTTTTGCAACACTCTCTTATTTTTTTAAGATAACCAAATATTCTGTTTCCATCTTGTACTTTTCCTACCTCAGCACCAGAAAGAGTCATTTATCCAAGGAGCCCTGGTTCCTTTAGAGGAGGAGGATATTTGGCAACCAGGATCTCTTCACTAAGTTTGCTGAGGTGTTATTGTTTCTAGACATTTGCAGCATGTAAAGCGAGAGAATAATTTAGAAATGTACATTTACCCCTGTATTTACATCTACCTATTAAAAACCATGAGTTCATATTGATATCCCCAGTTTCAGTCAAACACCACAGAGTTCATTCTAATCTTCCCCTTTTTCCACTTTAGTAACTCCCTTCTCCAACAGCTAGAAACTCAACTCCTATTATCTACAACATATTTCCTCATTTGCTTAAATCTTCATTTATATTGAAAGCAGTTTTAGAATTGTTAATGCATACCATTTGCAAAAAAGGAACAAATGTATTAACTGGAATGCAATACTCATTTGCAGTTCATTTGGTCTTTAGACTGAGTATGTATTAGTAGTTTTCTAGGAGGACTGCTATGGGCTTCCCAGGTGGAGATGGAGGCAGATACAAGTTCGATCCCTAGGTTGGGAAGATCCCCTGGAGGGGGGCATGGCAACCCACTCCAGTATTCTTACCTGGAGAATCCCATGAACAGAGGAGCCTGGTAGGCTACAGCCATGGGGTTGCAAAGAGTCAGACATGACTGAAGGCGACTTAGCACGCATGAACACCACACTACTGTAGGGCTTCCCTGGTGGCTCGCTCAGTCAGTCAGTTCAGTCGCTCAGTTGTTTCTGACTCTTTGTGACCCGTGGACTGCAACACACCAGGCTTCCCTGTCCATCACCAACTCCTGGAGCTGACTCAAACTCATGTCCATCAAGTTGGTGATGCTGTCCAACCATCTCATCTTCTGTCGTCCCCTTCTCCTCCCGCCTTCAATCCTTCCTAGCATCAGGGTCTTTTCCAGTGACTCAGTTCTTTGCTTCAGGTGGCCAAAGTATTGGAGCTTCAGCATCAGTCCTTCCAATGAATATTCAGGATTGATTTCCTTTAGGATTAACTGGTTTGATTACTTTGCACTCCAAGAGACTCTAAAGAGTCTTCTCCAGCAGCACAGTTTAAAAGCATCAGTTCTTCAGCACTCAGCTTTGTTTATAGTCCAACTCTCTCATCTGTACATGACTAATGGAAAAACCATAGCTTTGACTACACGGACCTTTGTTGGCAAAGTAGTGTCTCTGCTTTTTAATATGCTGTCTGCTGCTGCTGCTGCTAAGTCGCTTCAGTCGTGTCCGACTCTGTGCGACCCCATAGATGGCAGCCCACCAGGCTCCCCCGTCCCTGGGATTCTCCAGGCAAGAACACTGGAGTGGGTTGCCACTTCCTTCTCCAGTGCATGAAAGTGAAAAGTGAAAGTGAAGTTGCTCAGTCGTGTCGGACTAGTAGCGACCCTGTGAACTGCAGCCCACCAGGCTCCTCTGTCCATGGGATTTTCCAGGCAAGAGTACTGGAATGGGGTGCCATTGCCTTCTCCGTAATATGCTGTCTAGGTTGGTCATAATTTTTCTTCCAAGAAGCAAACATCTTTTAATTTCATGGCTGCAGTCACTATGTGCAGTGATTTTGGAGCCCCCAAAACTAAAGTTTCTCACTGTTTCCATTGTGTCCCCATTAATTTGCAATGAAGTGATGGGACTGGATGCCATGGTCTTAGTTTTCTGAATGTTGAGTTTTAAGTCAGCTTTTTCACTCTCCTCTTTCACTTTCATCAAGAGGCTCTTTAGTTCTTCTTCATTTTCTGCCATAAGGGTGGTGTCATCTGCATATCTGGGTTATTGATATTTCTCCCAGCAGTTCTGATTCCAGCTTGTTTTCATCCAGCCTGGCATTTTTCATGATGTACTGTGCATATAAGTTAAATAAGCAGGGTGACTTATATATCCTTGACGTACTCCTTTTGATTTGGAACCAGTCTGTTGTTCCGTGTCCAGTTCTAACTGTTGCTTCTTGACCTGCACACAGATTTCTCAGGAGGCAGGTCAGGTGGTCTGGTATTCCCATCCCTTTCAGAATTTTCCACAATTTGTTGTGATCCACACAGTCAAAGGCTTTGGTATAGCCAATGAAGCAGAAGTAGATGTTTTTCTGGAAGTCTCTTGCTTTTTCAGTGATCCACTGGATGTTGGCAATTTGATCTTTGGTTCCTCTGCCTTTTCTGTATCCAGCTTGAACATCTGGAGTTTCATGGTTCACATACTGTTGAAGCCTGGCTTGAGGAATTTTGAGCATTACTTTACTAGCATGTGAGATGAGTGCAATTTTGTGGTAGTTTGAACATTCTTTGGCATTGCCTTTCTTTGGGATTGGAATGAAAACTGACCTTTTCCAGTCCTGTGGCCACTGCTGAGTTTTCCAAATTTGCTGGCATGTTGAGTGTAACACTTTCACAGCATCAACTTTTAGGATTTGAAATAGCTCAAGTGAATTCCATCATCTCCACTAGCTTTGTTAGTAGTGATGCTTCCTAAGGCCCACTTGACTTCTCATTCCAGGATGTCTGGCTCTAGGTGAGTGATCACACCATTGTGATCACATCTGGTGACTCAGTGGTAAAGAATCCACCTGCCAATGCCAGAGACTCCGGTTCCGTTCCTGGGTTTGAAAAATCACCCAGAGAAGGAAATGGCAACCCATTCCAGTATTCTTGCCTGGAAAATCCCATGGATAGAGGAGCCTGGCAAGCTAGTCTATGGGATCACAAAGAGTCAGACATGACTTAGCAACTAAAACAGCAACAGCAAGGACTACTGTAATAGATTACCACATAGTTGCTCACTTAAAACAGTAGAAATTGTTCTTTCAAAATTTTGAAGGCCAGAAGTCTGAAATCAAGGTATTGGATGGCCACGTTCCCTCCAGTGGCTTTGGGAGAATTGTTTCTTGCCTTTTCTAGCCTCTGGTGACTCTGGGCATTCCTTGGCATGTGGCTGTGAAACTGCAGTCTCTGCTTCCATCTTCTCCTCTTTGTTTCTTCTCTTCTTTCTGTGTCTTATAAGGATACTTGAGGATACTTGTTACCAGATTTAGGGCTGACCCAGACAATCCAGAGGTTCTTAATTATATCTGAAAATGTTATTTTTCCAAATAAGGTCCATTCACAGGTTCCAGCTATTAGGATATAGACATATGTTTTTTTTGGGGGGGGCACCATTCAACCCATTACAGGGTTTATAGTTTCTTGGGTTATTACCTTCTTTCAGTGTATTTGTTATTCATTTGAAATGCAGTGGTGTTCACTTGTTTCTGTTTGTTTTAGATTTCTTCCATCCTTATTTTTTTGAATATGTAAAACATTAACACAGTGTCAAGAATCAAGAAGTTAATAGATATAGCTTTACAAATTATGGTGAGTGTTATCTTTTCAAGGAAATAGACAGGTACTCTGATTGAGAAGAGTGGAGCAAGCCATATTCACTTAGCTAGAGGGCCAGACAGTACTTACTTGTATAAGTGGCATGTAAATTGAGATTGAAAGAGTGAGGAGAAGCCAGTCATGTAGAAGCAGAAAAAGAGCTTTCTAGCGGACAGAAAAGCACATGTAAAGGCTCTGATGTGGGGGAAGAGGTTCATGTATTCGAGGAAATGAAAGACCAGTGAGGTGTAGTGAGTTCTGGCAAGAAGGAGCACAAAGTAAGTGAAGTTGTAAAGTAAGCTGGGGTGGAAAATGTCATTTTTTGTACACTATGTAAAGAGGTTGACAAACCAGTGAGGATAAAACGCAGTGGCATTTTTAAAAACATAATTTTAAAGGACTATATTGATTGCTTTGTGGCGCACATTAGGCAAGAGTAAAAGTAGAGAGACTAGTAACAGGCTATCATACTGCATAATAACTGATGTAGAGACATATTGGTTCATATAAGAGTTGTAGTAGTGGGAAAGGAAAAAAGTGGATAGATTTGAGAGGTGTCTGAGGCTGAACTGACAGGACTAGCTAGTGGATTGGATCTGGGTGTATATAGAGAGGAGGGTTTAGGGGTTATGGTTATTGGGATATTTAAGGATTACTTCCCACTTTGTGGCTTTCCTGGTGGCTCAGATGGTAAAGAATCTGTTTGCAATGCGGGAGACCCGAGTTTGATCCCTGGATTGGGAAGATCCTCTGGAGAAGGAAGTGGCAACCCTCACCAGTAGTCTAGCCTGGGGAATTCTGTAGACAGAGGAGCCTGGTGGACTACAGTCCATGGAGTGGCAAAGAGTCGGGCATGACTGAGTGACTAACACTTTCTTTCCAAGTTTGTAGCTTTAGCAACTAGGAAAGAAGTTTATTGCAGATGAAGTGGGCAGTAAGAATCAGACTCTGCTCAATGTTATGTAACAGCCTGGATGAAGGGGATTTTAGGGGAGAATGGATATATTTATATGTATGGCTGGATCCCTTTGCTATTCACCTGAAGCTATCACAGCATTGTTAACCAGCTCTACTCCAATACAAAAGAAAGAGTTTTTTAAAAAAAAGAATCAAAATTACTCTGTTGAACCTGTTATATTTGAAATGCCTGTTATATGGAAATGTCAAAGTTGATAGTTGATTATATATATATTCAGCTAAGGAGGGGAAAGTGGAATCTCACACTTTCTATCTAGTCCCTCCAGGCACTTCTTCAGTCCTTTTTTTCCTACTGCAGGAAGAGATTCAGATCTCTGGTCGCTAATTTGTACCTTGTTAACATGAGCAGAAAGTCAGGAGTTGGCCAGATACGACTGAGGCATTGCGGGCAGCTTGAACTGGAGATGATCTCCAGGCCCATGTGTGGGTACTCCAGATCAATTCAGTGTTTCCAGAGAGCTACAGTTATTTTCCTTCTAAGTCATTTAGATATACAAATTTTACTGTTTTTGAGTTTAGCTTTGTTTTGGACCCTTTCAGAATAAGAGGCCTTGCTAATATTACACTAAAAAGTATTAGGCTCTTTTCTGCCCCATTTGAACCTGAATTATTGTATGAGACTGCTCTAACTTACTTTGTTACCTAGGAGGGAAATGTGTGAGTGCACATATGTGTGTTTTGTGTTTGAAATATATATTCTGCGATGCATTTGTAAGTATGTCAGTTTTTATACTAACATCACATTGTTTTATTTACAGTGTTTTTATATCATGCTCCATGCTTACTAGGGCTAATCTTCCTGAATTAATTTTAAAATGCTTTTTCTTTTCTCACATACACATTTTAAAGAAGTGAGAATTTCCCACCCCCACTTCATCCTCTTGCTTTTGTCTCGTTTACCTGTAATACTTCCTATTCTCCTTAATTCTTTCCCACTGACTTTTTCCCATTGTCTTTCTTGTTGTGAATTTTCTTTTTACTTCTTTCCTAAAAAGAAACTGTCATTTTGCCCTCTCTTTCCTTTCTTTCTAAGCATCTGTTATATATAAGCACTGTACTGATTCCTGGGCAGAAGGGGTTACATGGTGAATTAAAATTAAAATAAACAAAGTGAAATAAACAAAGCATATTATGAAATAAAACAAATAAAATAATATCAGTTTGTAATTAAAATAGTGTGCCTTGGAGAGGACTAAAAAGTTTTAAGCACAATATGTCAACTTTTGGTCAATTTGTTTATTTCTACATTTTTTAAAGGATTTTTTTCTATTTTTTTTTTAAGGGTCACACAGCAATGCTTCACACTGGATCATGGCATCCCAAAATAAAAGGAGAATTTATGACTTGCTCAAATGATGCGTGAGTATTGTTGATGATTCATCTGATACATTTTTGTATTTCACTATTTTCTTTAACATTTGTATTGTAGTAGTTTTGCCAGTGAAGTAAGAGATAGGATATTAAGAATCCTTATGTTTATATATTCTTGTTCTCAACTTTGCCTTGAATTCAGCTGACATACAAGGTTGCTTAAATGAATATGAAAGCTGTTAAAATGAGAGTTGGTATGAATTCCAGTAGAGTTTATTAGGGAGCACAGTGGATCAGATTGATGCTATTAAGTGGACTCAAATGACTCTAATGTTTGTTACTTTTTGTAGTAAAGGCTGATTTCCATCTGAATCAAATAGGTTATATAAATTTGTTGCTTAAATGATGGCCTTTTGGTAGTAATAACTGAAAAAATTGGTTAAATGGTTATTAAGATTCTTTTGAATTATATTTGTTGGCTTAGGATTCAAGAATATTATAGGGAATATTTGAACAGCTTTTTCCTATATTGTTATATTGTATGGTTCATTTTTAGTATTGAGTAATTTACAAGAATGAGTTATTTGTAATACTACAGAGAAAATTGCAGTGAAAAAAATCTTTAAAATAAAAACATTTATATGGTGTTATTTAGGTGAAACACTATTATATTTTAGATAAAAAAGAATGTCTTTGTTTTTAGGTTATTTTGTTATTCATCCTTTTATTTTCTGATATTTGTAATCTACCTCATTTCCTTTCATAACTGCTATTCATATTCTTTGATATTTTATGTTTCCTAGAATTAATCTTTAAAATAATAAAAGATATAATTTCACATTCACTGTGCAGTTTAGAAAATAAGTTGATCTAAAAGGAACTAAAAATTGAGACTATACAGAATATGACTGAAACAGGATAGTATATTTGATTAAAATTAATGGTAAATAGAATTATGTAGTTTTTTCTTTTATCTTTGTCTTATTATCTTTCCAAATACTTTAATTATGTGTCTTTATAGTCATATTCTTTAGCTTTAGGAAAACAAATTTAGCAGCTAATCTGAATTAATAGCATTCCATGGCCCAGTAAGGTTTATCCTAAGAATCCAAGGATATTTTTACAATTAGGAAATCTTACCATTAAGAAATTTTCTATATAATTCAATATTTAAAAAATTAAAGATGAAGAATCATATGATTTTGTTATGTAATAAAATTGAGATTCGAAAAGTTCTAGAATAGAAAGAAATTATTGAAGACTGATTAAAGATGTTTACCAAAATTTAAAGTATATATTTTATTATACATTGGTGTACACTTTGCATTTAAATAGGAAGCAAGACAGAGATTCCTATAACTGTTTAGAGACTTTATACAGTATAGTAAGAAAAGAAAATATGTAGATTGATGTTAATGTTGGAAGTAAATAAAAAACACAGAGGATCTAAGCTATTCTGGTTAAAAACTTGAGCTGAATAAAAGCCATTGGAAAAACAGAAAACATCTTGTTCTCAGAACTATTAAGGATGAGGCTGAATGGTGGCTGTAATAGTTGCTAACACAATAACTTTTATGAGGGCTACAGACGCTTTCCCCAAATGGATTTTGACTATACATAAATTAGTGGTCTGAAGAAAAACATCCATGATCAAAAAAGTTTGAGAAACTTTGAGTGTTTTATGTTCCGAGGCCAGCAATTCACAATAAACCTTTAAATGATTTTGAATAGGGTGTAAAGAAACCTGAAACCTATTTAACTTTGTTTTATCCTTTAAATGGTTTGGATAAAGTTCTAGGGCATGACATTATCATACTGGGTGTAAAATGTAGTTTGTCTTATTCGTTGGAAGAACAATTCTTTCGTCCTCTGCCCAAGTCACTGACTTACCAGTATATTTTACATTTGAAAATGTGCTCCGATTTCTTCTTACACTGTACAAATTGGGCTTTCTTTGTCAAAAAAGCTGTATACAAGGATAAGTGGGCTTTAACCTTCAGTTCAGTCGCTCAGTCGTGTCCGACTCTTTGCGACCTCATGAATTGCAGTGCGCCAGGCCTCCCTGTCCATCACCAACTCCCGGAGTTCACTCAGACTCATGTCCATCGAGTCCGTGATGCCATCCAGCCATCTCATCCTCGGTCGTCCCCTTCTCCTCCTGCCCCCAATCCCTCCCAGCATCAGGGTCTTTTCCAATGAATCAACTCTTCGCATAAGGTGCCCAAAGTACTGGAGCTTCAGTTTTAGCATCATTCCTTCCAAGAAATCCCAGGGTTGATCTCCTTCAGAATGGACTGGTTGGATCTCCTTGCAGTCCAAGGGACTCTCAAGAGTCTTCTCCAGCACCACAGCTCAAAAGCATCAATTCTTCTGCGCTCAGCCTTCTTCACAGTCCAACTCTCACATCCATACATGACCACAGGAAAAACCATAGCCTTGACTAGACGGACCTTAGTCGGCAAAGTAATGTCTCTGCTTTTGAATATGCTATCTAGGTTGGTCATAACTTAACCTTAGGGACCTCCAATTATACAGATTCTTTACTACTTTTTTTTTTTTTGAGCACTGAAAAACTCCTCAAATTTATTTATTTATTTATTTATTTTCCTTATTGTTATTATTTTTTATTTTACTTTACAATACTGTGTTGGTTTTGCCATACATCAACATGAATCTGCCACGGGTGTACATGAGTTCCCAATCCTGAACCCCCCTCCCACCTCCCTCCCTATACGGTCTCTCTGGGTCATCCCAGTGCACCAGCCCCAAGCATCCTGTATCCTGCATCAAACCTAGACTGGCGATTTGTTTCTTACATGATATTATACATGTTTCAATGACATTCTCCCAAATCATCCCACTCTCTCCTTCTCCCACAGAGTTCAAAAGTCTGTTCTATACATCTGTGTCTCTTTTGCTGTCTCGCCTACAGGATTATCATTACTATCTTTCTACTTTTTAGAGAAACTTGTCACTAATACATTCAGATGGTTTGCAGTTTGATCAACTTCTCCTTGGCCTTTGAGGATAGTAGTTAGCAACGGACTAAGCTGTCAGAGATGAGTCCAGATACCTAAATCAGTCTACAAATATAATGTGTGCACTCTGTGTCAGGGACCCTGTGTGACCCAGGTCTCTGCCTTCATAGGACTTACATTCAAGTGGAGGTGAGTGCTGAGAGGCAGACATGGTATAGATACACTAGTAAATTAATATTGTTTTATATAGTAATAACTGTGAAGAATAAAGTAAAATAAAGCAAAAGGGTAGAGAATAGAAGGGTTAAAATACGTAGAGAAAGCCTTGGAAGAGGTGATTTTTTTTAGTTGAGATACCATGCACACAAGGCATCCTGAGGGAAAAGAGCTTTCCAGGCCAAAATAGAAGTGTATTTCAAGGCCTTAAGAAGAGAATGTAATACAGCATATTTGGGGGACAGAAAGTCCAGTTGAAAAACAAAAAGAAAGTCCAGTTGGACTGACATTTTGTTGGTTGTTAGGAAAGGTGAGAATGATATGAATTGAATTTGGAGAGGAAAGCAGATTCTGTACCATATAAAGGTGTTGAGGCTAAGGTATAATGGGCTAATATTTTAATGTAGTCACAAGGCAAGTCATCAAAGAGTATGAGATGTGTACCATAACATTATTGAAAGTCAAAATCAATAGGAATGTTTTAACACCAGGCTGTTCTGTCAATGGGATTTTCCTGGCAAGAATACTAGAGTGGATTGCCATGCTTTCCTTCAGGGGATCTTCCCAACCCAGAGAGCGAACCTGTGACTCTTGCTTCTGCTACACTGCAAGCAGATTCTTTACCTCTGAGCTACCAGGGAAGGCCCATATTGTGAACAGGACAAAGAGATAAAATATCAACTGCACATCTTTCAAGCTTCACTCTCTTTTATTAAGGATTATTTAGGATTTAAACTAGGATCATTTCATCAGACTTCACTGAGCTCATATCAGTAGTATCCTCTTCTCCTCCCTTTTCCCCATTCACCTTTTATTTCTCCTTCCTTCTCCTCATTTTGGGCATCTGGGAGAATACATTTTTTGGATAGTATAGCCTTGGTATAGAGAGGCTCTCGATACACTTACCCACCTCAGCACCTGTGTGTTGTCACAGTTTTATGTATTTAGTGTGGGCACACAGTGAATGTTTGCCAGGCTATGGCTATAGTCAGCAGTGTAGGAGGATGGGGGAGCCCTGCCGGGCCAGTCCCAGCCATTCATGTAAGGAGCACAAGTTACAAATATGTTTAGATCCAGTAGGAGTGAGGCATCAGCGTTTTTGAGAAACTGTCCAAGGGGGCACTCAGTATTTTGTTCTGGCCTCGTACACCAAATTAAATTATGGATATTTCTTCTGCATGTGAGTTGGAAATGCTAATGCTTTTACTTCTGAGTTTTATGAGTTTCAGTGTGAAACACGATCCCAGGATCATGTTCTGGGATCATATTCTTACTTCAATTTAGACATGAAATAAAGAGAGAGAGAGAGAGATTAATATGGCAGTCTTTTCGGTTTTCCCAAGTTTACCGGAATGAAACACAGACAATAAAGCACAGCTTACTACATTATGCTTGGAAGTAAATGTTAACAAAAACCAGATGGTAATGAAGATGAAAATGCATTACTTATCCAGAGGAAGTCATTTCTCTTCGTGAATTTATATAATCTGATAGGGGAGCATTTTATAATTGGAGTTGCAGTAGTGTACAGAGTGAGAATACAAGCAATGCAAGTGTACAGAATTCGTATTAAGCAAGTTGCAGCTCAGCAGTGAATCAGATGCTTCCACCTTTTAAGTTTTCCATTGCTTACTCAGGAGTTTGTA
>SJXQ01003888.1:0-119954 GCA_006408695.1 Aepyceros melampus | reverse complement strand
AAAAAAAAAAAAGAAAAAGAAAAGCTTTGGCTTGTAGTCTCTCTTTCCTCAACCCCTTTTCTAGCATTGCACCAGTCTTAAAGCTGATGAGAAGGTAAATCAGCACAACTACCATGAAAAATGTTTTGGCAAATAGTTACAAAACTAATTATTAAATTACCCTATAGTTCAGCAATTCCAACCCTAGGTATGTTTTCAAAAAATTGAATGTAGGGACTCAAACAAATATTTGTATACCAATGTTTTTTTTTGTAGCATTATTCATATTAGTCAAAAGGTAGAAACATCCAAGTGTGTATCAACAGATGAAAATATAAATAATGCTTGACAAGTACATACAATGAAATATTAAGCTATAAAAATAATGAAGCTCAGTACATGCAACAACATGGATGGACCTTGAAATATTATGCTAAGTGAAATAAATTGGAGAAAAGGGACAAATACTGTATGATTCTACTTAAAATAAATAATCTGGAATAGACAAATTTGTGGCAACAGAAAATAGATTAGCATTGACCAGGGTCTGGGGAAAATGGGAATGGGAAATTGTTGCTTAACAGTGACAGAGTTTCTGTTTGGGATTATGAACATGTTTCGGAAATAGATAGTGGTGGCAGTTGCACAATATTGTGAGTGCAATTAATGCTACTGAATTTTACACTTTTAAATGATTGAAATGGCATAGTAAAGTATACAAATAAAATTTAAAGTCTTAAATCATGTGTAAATACAGTTCATTTTCAGAAGATAAAAATATAATAGGAAAGTAAATGTATTATATGCATAAAAGAAAAGAAAACTGAAAGAGTTTGGAGATAAAATTGGAAAGGGAGGCTTATACCAGATTTTAGGGATTTTTAAAGGCTAAGTGGAATTTGTTCTGTAAGAAGAGAATAGTTGAAGACAATTAAAGAGGGAGAGTGATATGACTGATTTATACATTTTAGGAAATTAGAGAATGTTTCAGAAGGAAATATAAATTGGAAGATGTTAAATCAGTATGGAGATTATTGCAAAAAACAAACAAACAAACAAACAAAAACACACACACACAAAAAAAAACTAACCCCATGAGATGGAAACACTGGAGAAAATATACAGAAAGACATGAGAGAAATACTGGAGGTGATTGAGAAGCAAATGTATACAGGGTGGAATATCTAAATTGTGGATTATAATGCCAGATACTACATGTATACAGTCCAGGTATTACTTTCACCTAAATATGTATTCTAATACTGTACTGTCGTGTTGAAATGTCAAATGGGACATAAGTTCTAAAAGTGACTGCCCATTTTATCATACCTACCTTTCTATCTATGTATCAAACAGAAGTATCTATTATCATTGCTTTAAAAAAAAAAAGAAAGAAGGAAAGTGGAAGAAATTTGAAAGTAAATCTGATGGGAAAGAAAAAGCAACGTAACTAATGACAGGGGCTTCCCTGGTGGCTTAGCACTAAAGAATCCACCTGCCAATGCAAGAGACGTGGGTTTGATCTCTGGGTTGGGAAGATTCTCTGGAGAAGGAAACAGTAACCCACTTCAGTATTCTTGCCTGGGAAATCCCATGGACAGTGGAGCCTCACAGGCTACAGTCCATGGAGTCACACAGAGTCAGACATGACTTAGTGACTGAACAACAACAATTAATAATAGACAATAAGCTGCACAGTTAAACAGACATTTACATTGATTATTTTTGCACATCCCAAAGGACTTTGTTTGCAAAATCCTTTTCTAAGAATATTTCAATGATATATAAACTTCTGAACAGTATCGCCCAATTGGGGCCAAAGAGAGTTATTCAATGCCAACATTCTACTTAAATTGCACACATGGGATAATTATACTCCATGTTGATAACTCCTGCATGATAAAATTTTGTCCTCTTTGGTCTGTCAGCTATCCACTGATGACAAGGGACGGAATGCTGTAGGTCACTGTAGGCTTGAAACTTAGAAGTACCTCCTCACTCAGTCAGACACTGTGGGACTGCAGGCTGATCACAGACTCCAGCCATGGTGAGTCCCAGATGTGTTGGTGAGGCTGCACTCGAGTGTACACATCCCATCTAAACTTAGATACAAACTGATCTGCAATTGTGATTTCCTTTAGAATTGTTATTCCTACTCTTAAAAGTGGGTAGAACACATTAATGTTGGCAGAGAAGTTATTGTCCAAAATGAACAGAGTTACCAAATACTAAAACCTTAAGAATTAATTTTATTTAGTTTTATGCAGTAAAATTTATTAAACACACACAAACACACATACATACATTTGTGATCATGGTCCATTAACTTCTCTCTTTCTCTCTCTCTCTCTCTTTTTTATGAGAAAAGAGTAATGTAAAAAATATAATGGCAAGATTATTGCTATTCTCATTTCTTTCCCTCCTACACATGAATCTTTCTGATATTCCTGGGAACAGATTTCACCCGTAAACACAATTTCTGGGGGAAAAAAGGAACTGGATATTTTTTCTGGGCTGCAATATTTCTTGTTCTTTCTTCACTTTTTTCAGTCATGGTTCTGGTGGCAAATTTTTGAGCCAAGTGTACTATCCAATTTCATTTTGATGGCATTGCAGATTAAGAAATACTGATGGATTAATTTCCTCTCATTCGGTTGGAATAGAACATAAATACAAGAATGAGAGAAGTGAATTCACTATAGATTTTACAGATACTGAATGATAATATGGACATTTTATAAATAAATGTATGTCAGTAAATTTGGCAGCTTAGAGTAAATGGAGCTGCTGCTGCTAAGTCACTTCAGTCGTGTCTGACTCTGTGCTACCCCATAGACGGCAGCCCACCAGGCTCCCCCATCCCTGGTATTCTCCAGGCAAGAACACTGGAGTGGGTTGCCATTTCCTTCTCCAGTGCATGAAAGTGAAAAGTGAAAGGGAAGTCGCTCAGTCGTATCCGACTCTTAGCGACCCCATGGACTGCAGCCTACCAGACTCCTCTGTCCATGGGATTTTCCAGGCAAGAGTACTGGAGTGGGGTGCCATTGCCTTCTCTGGAGTAAATGGGCAAGTACCTCGAAATCTACAACTATCACAGCTCATTCAAGAAGAAAAAGATAACCCAAATCTATTAAGTATCTATTAAATGCATTATATTTGTAACATTGCACAGGAGGTTCATAACACTGTACAGAAGGCTGTGATCAAAACCATCCCCAAGATAAAGAAATACAAAAAGGCAGAATGGTTGTCTGAAGAAAAGCTGAGAAAAGAAGAGCAGCAAAAGGTATAGGAGAAAAGGAAAGATGTATCCATTTAAATGCAGAGTTCCAAAGAATAGCAAGGACAGATAAGAAAGCCTTCCTAAATGATCAATGCAAAGAAATAGAGGAAAACAACAGAATGGGAAAGACTAGAAAATTAGAGTTACCAAGGAAATATTTCATGCAAATATGGGCACAATAAAAGACAGAAACGGTATAGACGTAAGAAGCAGAAGATACTAAGAAGAGGTGGCAAGAATACACGGAAGATCTTAATGACCCAGATAACCACAATGATGTGATTACTCATCTAGAGCCAGACATCCTGAAATGCAAGGCCAAGTGGGCCTTAGGAAGCATCACTACAAACAAAGCTAGAGGAGATGATAGAATTCCAGTTGAGCTATTTCAAATCCTAAAATATGATGCCGTGAAACTGCTGCACTCAATATACCTTTGGAAAACTCAGTAGTGGCCATAGGACTGGAAAAGGTCAGTTGTCATTCCAATCCCAAGGAAAGACAATGCCAAAGAATATTCAAACTACCACACAATTGCACTCATCTTATACACTAGCAAAGTAACGCTCAAAATTCTCCAAGTTAGGCTTCAATAGCATGTGAACTGAGAACTTCCAGATGTTCAAGCTGGATTTAAAATAGGCAGAGGAACCAAGGATCAAATTGCCAACATCCGTTAGATCATAGAAAAAGCAAGAGAGTTCCAGAAAAACATCTTTTGCTTCATTGACTAAGCTAAAGCCTTTGACTGTGTGGATCACAACACTGGAAAATTCCTCAAGAGATGGGAATACCAGACCACCTGACCTGCCTCCTGAGAAATCTGATGCAGGTCAGGAAGCAACAGTTAGAACCAGACATGGAACAATGAACTGGTTCCAAATAGGGAAAGTGAACCAAGGATCAAATTGCCAACATCCGTTAGATCATAGAAAAAGCAAGAGAGTTCCAGAAAAACATCTTTTGCTTCATTGACTAAGCTAAAGCCTTTGACTGTGTGGATCACAACACTGGAAAATTCCTCAAGAGATGGGAATACCAGACCACCTGACCTGCCTCCTGAGAAATCTGTATGCAGGTCAGGAAGCAACAGTTAGAACCAGACATGGAACAATGAACTGGTTCCAAATAGGCAAAGGAATACATATAGGCTGTATATTGTCACCCAGCTTAATTAACTTATATGCAGAGTATATCATGTGAAATGCTGGGCTGGATGAAGCACAATCTGGAATGAAGCTTGCTGAGAGAAATCTCAGTAACCTCAGATATTCAGATGGCACCACGCTTACAGCAGAAAGTGAAGAGGAACTAAAGAGCCTCTTGATGAAAGTGAAAGAAGAGAGTGAAAAAGCTGGCTTAAAACTCAACATTCAAAAAATGAAGATCATGCATCTGGTCCCATCACTTCATGGCAAATAGATGGGGAAACAATGGAAACAGGGAGAGACTTTATTTTTGGGGCTCTAAAATCACTGCAGATGGTGACTGCAGCCATTAAATTAAAAGACTCTTGCTCCTTGGAGGAAAAGCTATGACCAACCTAGACAGAATATTAAAAAGCAGAGATATTACTTTGCCAACAAAGGACCATCTAGTCAAAGCTATGGTTTTTCCAATAGTCATGTATGGATGTGAACGTTGGACTCTAAAGAAAGCTGAGCATTGAAGAATTTATGTTTTTGAATTGTGGTGTTAGAGAAGACTCTTGAGAGTCCCCTGGACTGCAAGGAGATCAAATCAGTCAATCCTAAAGGAAATCAGTCCTGAATATTCATTGGAAGGATTGAAGCTAAAGTTGAAACACCTGATATAAAGAAATAACTCATTGGAAAAGACCCGGATGCTGGGAAAGATTGAATGCAGGAGGAGAAGGGGACGACAGAGGATGAGATTGCTGAATGGCATCACCGACTCTATGTTCAAGAGCTTCAGCAAGATCTGGGAGTTGGTGATGGATAGATTCCCTGGTTGCTCAGAGGTTAAAGCATCTGCCTCCAATGCGGGAGACCCGGGTTCGATCCCTGGGTCTGGAAGATCCCCTGGAGAAGGAAATGGCAATCCACTCCAGTATTCTTGCCTGGAGAATCCCATGGACGGAGAAGCCTAGTACATTACAGTCCACGGGGTCGCAAAAGTCGGACACGACTGAACGACTTCACCTCACCTCACCTCAGGACGCCTGGCATGGGGCAGTCCACGGAGTTGCAAAGAGTCAGACATGACTAAGTGACTGAACTGAACTGAACAGAAATGCATTATATTTGTAGTTTAAAGACCTCCCCACAAAGAAAACTCCAAGTTTGCATGGCTATAGTGTATAATTATGCCCAACAGTTCTAGAAGAAATAATAAAAATACTTCAAAAAAATTGAAAAGCAAAAGAAAATTTCCCAAATCATTTCATGAGATTAACATTAGCTTGATGTTCAAAACACATAAATATATTTTAAGAAAATAAAACTACCTAACAATATTTTTTATAAAACAGGGTACAAAAATTCTCAACAAAATTTTAGCAAATCAAATAGAAAAATGCATAAGAAGGACAATATTTCATGGCCAAATATGACATAAACTGAGAATGTAAGGTAGATTTAACATTTGAAAACTAACACATAAACACCGTATAAAAACTACCATGTAAAAAAGTAATATAAGCAAATAGTGACTGAAATCTAGAATACATAAAAACTACTGAAATCAAGTGAAAAAGAGAAACAATCCATTAAATAATAGGTTTACAGAAGAGGAATGTACAATATGCAAGTGAACAGAGATTCAAAGAGCAAAATTTAGAACAATAAAATAAAACCAAAATACATTATTTTATACACACCAGGTTTTCAAAAAATTTGAGAATATCTCCTATTATTCAGAAATAAATACACTGAGTTTACATATGAAATCAACTTAGATGTATTTCAGGAAAAAAGTATTGAAGAAAAAAGCAATTTTCACATGATACCATTCAGATCAAATTTAGAATGTAAAAGTAAATCATATAGCTAAACCGTACAATAAAAAATAATCATATAGTAAAAAAAATTATGGAAAATATTGGAAAAATGAAGGGAATAAAAAACAGAAAAGTTTCAATAATAATAGCCTCCATATGGGAAAAAGTGTTTCAATGACGCTAGTAAGTTTCTACTCCTAAGGGTAATGAAAGAAACTCAGTGTGCATTGTATTATCCTTTGTTCCTTTGATAAATTACTTTGATTTTAAAACTAAAGGCCCTAATATTACATATATATATATATATATACACACACACACAGTACAATATACACACACATTTATATATACATAAATACATATATGTATGTATGTACACACATTAAATGTCAACATTTGCCATTTGACACTTCATGGATTGATGGAGTTCATGAATTATTGCCTTTAAGGAAAATCATCTTTTTTTATTTATGCTTGATGGTAAAAAAATCTTATGTAGATAAATTATATATTAATAATTCTTTTGTATTTGATTTAAAAAGTAAAAACTGTGGCCTCAGGATTAAAAAAATGATGGATATGTCTTAAACTTGAAGACATTCCTTTTCAATCTAAATCATCAATCCTAATTATAAGTAAGAATTTGGTCATCTGCAAATCCAATTCCTAAACCTTATTTATAGCAGATAGAGAGCAATCATTATGTTTATGTATATACCATTGCTTTTTTTTTTTTTTTAAATCTCATTTGGAGAGTTACTTTGACAACCAAATCACTGACTCATGTTCTACACCCTGATTGATTCCCAAACCTCAATGTCACCCCTAGAATTGCTTCCTATAATAGTAAATAATACTCTTTTAACTAGAGTTGTAACCTCTCCAACTGTCTCAAGAGCAATTCCTTATTTACTTTATCATAATCAATTTATAATTAAACAGTTTAAAAAAATAATTGCAAATGGCTTGATGAAGTTATTTACTCAAAGTTGTTTTAAAAATTAAATGTTAGTGGAACATGATCTTACCCTACAGTAATCAAGTATATTAATTTGCAACCAAATGGCTTTCTTTCTGATGAATGAATATGGTTAAACTGCATAAATTTAAAATATTAGCTAAATTTTTAATTCAGGGCTTTCCTTGTGGCTCATCTGGTAAAGAATAAGCCTGGGTTTGATCCATTTTTGGGGAAGATCCCCTGGAGAAGGGAAAGGCTACCACTCCAGTATTCTGGCATGGAGAATTCAGTCCATGGGGTCACAAAGAGTCAGACACGACTGAGCGACTTGCACTTTCAGGTAGCGCCAGTGGTAATGAATCCACCTGCCAATGCAGGAAACGCAAGAGATGTGAGTTCAACCCGTGGGTCGGGAAGATCTCCTGGAGTGGGAAATGGCTCCTCACTCTAGTATTGTGTGGAGAATCCCATGGACAGTGCAGCCTCATGAAACACAGGCCATGGGAGTGCAAAGAGTCGGACAGGATTGAGCACAGACATTTATTTCAATGTAATTCCCTTTAACTAAAAATATCCTTATTATTTATAATAAATACACTCTGTTTTTGTCTAGCTAACTTTCCAAATTCCTTATTTCTTAAACATGCACAACTATTGAAGGAAAAATGAAAATAAGTTACAGTTTTCAAGTGAGTATGGTGAAAATGCCAACACAGTTTTAAAAGAAAACACATTCAAATAATTATGGCCTGAAGGGAGTAAAATGATTTACTGTTTCTTGTATGTAGCTGCAAAATGAATGTCTTTCAGAAAGACTTTTAATTTTAAATCAAGAGTAGCAAAGTCTGAAATTATACTGAATCTAAACAGGGAAATCATTTTACATAAAGATTACATTGTGGATCACAAATGAATTTCATCTATTTACCCAGAAATTAATACCCAGAAAATCATTTGTCACAATCATCATATGTAAATATGTAATTCTCCTGCCCTGGTTACAACTTCTATTAACATTCATAGGAATGGCATGGATTTGCTGAAAAAAAAAATCCTTGTAATTGTGAAAATTAGGTTTTGTTTTCCAAACTACTTTGGTGGAACAAATTTGTAACAGAATCTAATACTGATGATTATATACTTTAAAAAGAAGAAGAAGAAAAAACCCAGAAGTTTGTCAGAATAAAAAAAAACAATGCCTTCATTTTCAGTCCTCATTTTGTTTTACTTTGCACACACTGGGAAGTGTTACAGCTTGAGAAAAGCTGATCTTCAAACTGGCTCTTTTTCTAAATTCTAAACAAAACTATCTACCTAAACATGAAGAAATGCAGCAGAGGAACACCATCCTTGATTCATTTCATTCATTTGAAGGAAAAACACATGTTTTTTTTTTAAAGTATAAAATTATTATTTTACATATTAGAAAATACAGAGTGGTATTGTTCACAGGTTGTAGATAAATTAATTATATAACTAAATGGATTAACGTTAGGGATACCAAAATATATTTTGATACAGGATAAGTTTTATGATTCACCGATGTGTGCAAGGCAAATGTGTCAAATGAAGAAGAATTCTGTTAATATGAAGATTGTCGTGGAGTGGGTTAGCTTGTCAGCAAGTTGTTCCCTAAGGAATGAGAATGTGGGGAGATTCTATTTTAAAGTGCATCATTCTTGCTGATTCACAAGGTAGGACTCTCATAATAGCCTTGTGGCCAGCACTTGTTCTGTTTTACATCTATTTTCATTGTGCTTGTTTTTCACCTCCAAGCTTATGTAGAAAAACAGCATATACTAAGCATAATAGAGAGAAACAGTGTTTTCTATTTTAATATTACGAAGATGGTCATCTAGAAAAAATATATAAAATGTAAATGGTTTTATTTTTAAAAATTTTTTCTTTTTATTATAAATTATTTTAATTGGAGGCTAATTACTTTACAATATTGTCTTGGTTTTGCCATACATCAACATGAATCCACCATGGGTATACACGTGTTCCCATCCTGAACCCTTCTCCCACCCCCCTCCCTGTACCATCCCTCTGGGTCATCCCAGTGCACCAGCCCTAAAGTTGTATCTCATAAATAATTTTACATAATCTGGTCTCACTAGGAGAGCTATATAAAGCAAAATATACAAAGGTTTGAGAAAATCAGAGAACATTTTACACAGGAATGAAAAATAAATGTCAGAGGGGAAGTCTGAAGAGCTTAAAAATAATCTGTTTTAGGAAGAGAATAGACTTACAAAAACAATACTAAAATAGTGAATTTTATACTATATGTTAAGCACTGAGTGAGTTCCTTCACCTGTGTTTTATTTAATGCTCAAAACAGACATGAAGAGTTTAATATCATGTATTAAGATAATGGAATTGAAGATTTGAGGGAAAATAAGTAATTTATTCAAGGTGCTTTTTAGTTCCTGAAGGGTAGAATCTCAATTCAGTAATCTCAGTTCAATAATTCAAAATTTTAAAAAAGTAAATATCCAACAGTTAAGTGGGAAAAGATGTGGGTGAATACTAATAAACCTGGTATGTTAAACGTACTTGTCCCATTTATGTAAAAGACAGACAATTAAGAAAACAAGTATTCCTGGTACGAGTGATGATAAAGAAAGGGATTATTAACAAGCATCTTTCATCTCTCTTCTTTCATGACTGCTGCTGCTGCTGCTAAGTCGCTCCAGTCATGTCTGACTCTGTGCGACCCCATAGACGGCAGCCCACCAGGCTCCGCCATCCCTGGGATTCTCCAGGCAAGAATACTGGAGTGGGGTGCCATTTCCTTCTCCAATGCATGAAAGTAAAAAATGAAAGTGAAGTTGCTCAGTTGTGTCTGACTCCTAGCGACCTCATGGACTGCAGCCTACCAGGCTCCTCCATCCATGGGATTTTCCAGGCAAGAGTAACTGGACTGATTGGTAAATGGAAAAAGGACAAACAAACAAACAAACAAGAACAATTAGAAGTTCAAACTAGATGTCAGGGAGAATCTTGTACTATTCCCTCATTCATTCACTTAGTTATTCATTCAGCAGATGCTTTTTAGTAATGAGTATGGCATCTGGTCCATCACTTCATTGCAAATAGATGGGGAAACAAGGGCCACATATAAGGTTATGGTAAACATTATTGGTAAAAAACGGAAAGTATTCCTGCTAAGATCAGGAACAAGACAAGGTGTTCACTTTTGCCACTATTATCCAACATAGTCTGGAAGTGCTAGCTACAGCAATTAGAGAAGAAAAAGCAGTGAAAGGAATCCAGATTGGAAAAGAAGTAACCTCTCACTGTTTGCAGATGACGTGATAATGACATATAGAACCCTAAAGATAGTGTCAGAAAATTACTAGAGCTAATCAGTGAACTTAGCAAAGTTGTAGGATACAAAATTAATACACAGAAATCACTTGCATTTCTATATACTAACAATGAAAAATCAGAAAGAGAAATTAAGGAATCAATCCCCTTCACCATTCCAACAAAAAGAATCAAATGTCTAGGAATAAACTTACTTAAGGAGATGAACTGTACACAGAAAATTATAAGACAATGGAGAAACAGGCATAGAGAATAGATTTATGGACATGGAGAGAGGGTAGGAGAGGGTGAGATGTATGTAAAGAGTAACATGGAAACTTACATTACCATATGTAAGAAAGATAGCCAGTGGGACTTTGCTGTAAGGATTAGGAAACTCAAGCAGGGGCTCTGTATCAACCTAGAAGGGTGGGATGGGGAGGGAGATGGGAAGGAGTCTCAAAAGGAAGGGGATATATGTATACTATGGCTGATTCGGACACGACTGCGCGACTGAACTGAATTGAACTGATGGCTGATTCATGTTGAGGTTTGACAGAAAACAACAAAAATTGAAGGATAATACAGTTATCCTTCAATTAAAAAAATAAATTAAAAAAGAAATTATCATAGCAAATGAAATAAGTCAGAAAAAGAAAGACAAATACCATGTGATATCACTTGTGTGTTGAATCTAAAATATGACACAAATGAACTTATCTACAAAACAGAAACAGACTGACACAGAGAACAGACTTGTGGTTGCCAAGAGGGAAGAATGGCTTAGGCATTTGGAGCTAGCATATGCAAACTAATATCTATAGGATGGATAAACTACAAGGCCTTAATGTGTAACACAGGGAACTATATTCAATACACTGTGATAAATCATACTGGAAAAGAGTATTAAAAAAGAATATAAACCATAATGGAAAAGAATATATATAAAACTGAATCACTTTACTGCATAGCAAAAACAACTAACACAACATTGTAAATCAACTGTATTCAATAAAAAATACATAACAATAGCAAAGCAACCCTACCTAAATCCCTGCAAATTTATTAACTTGCAGTTTTGCAAGTCATATTTCTGATACAAGCGGTACACAGGGCTAAAATTATGGGACTGGCAGGACTGTGCTTCTTTCTGGGCCTATTGGAGAAGAAGTTGTTACCTTGCTTTTCCAGTTTCTAAAGCCCACCTGTTACTTGATTTTAAAGCCCTTCAGCATTCCTCAGTCTTCAAAGCCAGTAACTAAAGATGGAGATCTTCTCATGGCCCCATCAACCTGAACTATCCTTCTGCCTCCCTCTTCTACTTCTAGAGACCCTTGTGATTACACAAGATCCATCAGAATAATTCAAGACAATCCATCCTATGTCAAAGTGAGTTAACCACTTGCTTTCTTTATTTCTTTGCCATATAATTTCACATGGTAACAGGTTATGGGGATTAGGACCTGGATCTGTTTGGGGACTATTATTCTAATTATCACAGTATATGACTTTTCAAAGTCTACTGTTGTCCAATTTTACCAGTTTGGGTAAAATATAGAAATCTTACCCCCATCTACATCACTTTACCTTCTCCCTTTATAATAGAATTGTGCTAAAATTTTTTTAAAATATACTAAAATTGTACTAGACTGTTATAATTTTGCCTAAACCATCAAAAACAATTTAGAAAACTCAAGAGGAAAAGGATGTTCACAAAATTAACCATATTTTCTCTTTCCATGTTCTTTCTTTTTTCTGACATCCCACAGCTCCTCTTCTTGTCATTTTCTTTCTACTTAGGGGACTTCTGTTAGGGTAAGTCCGCTGATGACAAATTTTATTATCTTTCATCTGAGAATGTCTTTATTTACCTTTATTCTTGAAGTATACTTTCACTGGATATAGAATTCCAGGTTGACATGTATTCTTGTTTCCTGGCACTTGACAAGCCTCTCTGATACTATGCAGGTGGAGAGGGAAGGGGACACCAGGGTAAGCATGGAATTCCAGGCTTCTTGAGTGTCTCTGTAGACACTGCAGTTGGGGAGCCTTATCATGGGTGGGACATAAATTTCCCTCCTGGCTTTCTCTGACACCAGAATAACTTGGCTGCCTTTTTGAAGTCTGACACTGGTGCATCTCTAGAATCTCTGTCTTTTGCTGTTGTAGGTCCTTTATCTCACCGTTTTCTACGGTGTGTCTCTGGAATGAAGTGGTTACTGTCTGAAAGTTTTTTGTCTTATCAGCCTGCCCAAGTCTCGCTTTTTGGCTAGGAAGAGCAATTTTTTTATTTTATTTTTGTGTGTTCATTTACTCTGTAGACACTGCAGTTGGGGAGCCTTATCATGTGGTGGGACATAAATTTCCCTCCTGGCTTTCTCTGACACCAGAATAACTTGGCTGCCTTTTTGAAGTCTGGCACTGGTGCATCTCTAGAATCTCTGTCTTTTGCTGTTGTAGGTCCTTTATCTCACCGTTTTCTATGGTGTGTCTCTGGAATAGAGTGGTTACTGTCTGAAAGCTTTTTGTCTTATCAGCCTGCCCAAGTCTTGCTTTTTGGCTAGGAAGAGCAATTTTTTATGTTATTTCTGTGTGTTCATTTACTTTAATAATGCTCCATTTACCACATTATCACCGTGGATTGAAAATTCAGGTTGGACAAGAGAATTTAACAAGTATGACGATGCATTCTGTGGTATACCAAAGTTTGTATAATATCTGACCAAACCAACTTGCTCATAAATCACCTCCATTATAGGCAATTTATTTAGTTTATGATTCTTATAGAGAAAATGAACATATTGCACACATTTAAAATTTGTTTAAAAATTATTTTTTGTCTATATCTGTTGGCATTTCCAGGTTTTCTTCTTTTCCACCATCCAGCCAGGTATGTATTAAGGGGCAAAAGGAAAATTAGGGAACTCAGTGAATGCCATTTTTGAGGCTTAAGTTCCCTAGCCAGCCTAGATTTTTCTCTTCGCTTTTCAGAGGCTCCTTATGTTTGCTTTCTATATAATGTCTATGGGTTTTAATTGTACTTAGTGGGAGAAATAGGAAAAAGTATATCTATTCCATCTCCCCAGAAGTAGAAGTGTCCCTACTTATTTAAAAACCCATGCAACCTCTATAAATGAAAGACATGCATTTCACTAAGGTGCATACTTCACAAATGTTGTCAAATTTTATCTCTACTTCATAGTGAGAGAAACTGCCCACCCACATGACTTACTGTCTAGGTGATCATGCTTGGTACTGTGTCACTCATATTACTTCTTTTATTTCATCTCCACCCTTAATGGTAAATGGTACAAGTGATGGTCTTGACCTAAGGTCAGAAAATCCATAGGCCTTCAAGAAACAAATGTAAAGCTAGAAATGGAAAAACAAGGAGAAAAGTAAAGAAAATGGAAGGGGTGAGTGAGGAGAAATGCAGTAACAATAGAAAGGAGAAAAAAAATACCATAAAATGGGGTCAGTGTCTCGACCAATCAAAACTCATGTGGAAGCTCAACCATGAGAGTGAAAGAGAAATGCCATAACTGATTAATAAAAGCAAACCTTGTTTAGTGCCTAAATGCTTTCAGAAAGTGTCATAGCTACTTTTAAATGTGTTAATTCATGTCATGCAAATTAGTTAGGTTGTACTACAGGCTTGTTTTATCTGGGGAAACTGTGTATGAGTTGCTCAAGATCACATAGGCAGAGATTTTGATCTTAGGCGTTACATTTGGTTGAACTCTATGATATCGCCAATGCATCTCTCTTTTTTGTAGAAATAGTGGAAACATGAGACAGAAACCACCTGAGTAAATTTCATTTCCAGAGCATTCCATTTTCACTGTGGTTACCACATGAGGATCCCTGTGAATTCCTCGTAGAGTCTTATGACAAAGTCCACTTTACCAGCTGGTTTAGACAGTCTCTCTCTCTCTTTTAAACAACATAGAATCATAAGTTAAAAAATTAGGAATTTTTATAAGCAGGAGTGAAACAGATATTAGTGCTGCTTTCCAGAACACCTATACATTAAGGGTAGGATATATTACATGCCAGAGAATAGAAATGAGAAGAAAAAATAAAAGAGGAAAGTGATCATCTTACAATTAAAAGATATAAAGTAATTAAAAATCTAGACCAAGGAAGGCTGATGAAAAGCCTGCCTTAAGCATAGCAGACACTATTTAGATCTTAAAACTTGGTGCCTGAAAGGAAGTTCTTCGCATTCAAAAGTGATGAAGGAGATGAAAACATTCTCTTCTTCTCTATTCTCGTATTCTCTTCTTCTTAGGAATCAGAATCTAGTGTACTGCTTAGCTTAAAAGACTTGCTAAATTTATTAAATAAATTAGATATGACTTTTCATTTAAAAGAATCTAAACTGAGTGAATTTAATCAAGTACTGTTTTTGTTTTTCTTCCCTAAAAATATATACTAGGTCATTTTTCACATTCTTTGGCAAATACTTTGCCTTTTAAGATGTAAATTAACATCACCCTTTTTCCACAGAACATGTCAGGATAATATATAGCAACCCAATGTAATTGGGTAAGTGTACAGAATTAGCTGTTAGCAAACCCTGATTCTAGCTTGTATAGTATTTTCTGCAAAATCTAGTGGAAACATCCCATAAGACTATATTGCTAGATTTCATTAACTCTGTTCTTAAAATTTTCAGATATAATCATGTTTAGGTAAGTGATTATTATTAACTAAAATAAAACAAAGAATTAAATCTTATATATTTACAATGAGATATTATTTGCTCAAGTTGAGAATATTTTAAGTCAGCATAATCAGTGACTTTCCATTTAGGTAAATTTGCTTGAGGAGATAAATTACAGTCAGTAGATTTCTTATTGAGCATGAAATAAGAGTAAGATGAATGGAATGTATTGATTATATACTAAGATGATCTCATCATTCCTTTCACAATCTGATATTCTTGTCACTCAAGATGAAACATTTAACCTTACTTACTAAGATCCTTTGAATCTACTCCCCTACTAAGTTTGACCTTATAATCAATATAAGAGCTGGTCAATGACTACAGTTTCCTTGAATATAAACATTTTTATCTTCATGTCTAGTCTTTTTCCAAGTTCCTTGGCTAACAATCCCTTAAGAAACATTTCTATTTGATTCATATTTTAAGTAGATATCATACTTCATTGAAAGAACTTACAGTCAAGTTCTAATTACTAAAGAGCTCATATATCTTCTGGGATAATTTGCATATATGTGCTTCGAAACATTTTTTCTTTTTACTCTAGTCTTTTTCCAAGTTCCTTGGCTAACAATCCCTTAAGAAACATTTCTATTTGATTCATATTTTAAGTAGATATCATACTTCATTGAAAGAACTTACAGTCAAGTTCTAATTACTAAAGAGCTCATATATCTTCTGGGATAATTTGCATATATGTGAAAAAAAATTGAAACATTTTTTTTTTTTACTTTTTGTGAAAACTGTGTGTGTGTGTGTGTGTGTGTGCACGTGCACATGCTCAGTTGTGTCCAATTCTTTGCGATCTCATGGACTATAGTCTGCCAGGCTCCTCTGCCCATGGAATTTTCCAGGCAAGAATATTGGAGTAGGTTGCCATTTCCCACTCCAGGGGATTTTCCTTTATACTAGCACAAAAGACAATGTAATGATATACATGATATATAATTTCCATTTTATATACACACACTGCAACTAAATCCTTTCCCAATTTATATATATTCCTCCTATCTATACATAGAGATAACTTTTTCTATCTATATAGAAATATAGCTAATTTTCCCCCACATAAGTGATATAATATTATAATTATTATTTTTTGATATTTTTCCATTGAAAAATTGCTTGGCCACTTTTTTACCTATAATGCCACATAAGTAACCCAGGTTCTCTGGATTTTTCATTTGTAAGTCAGCAATGGCCACTTCAAAGCAAAGTTGGGAGTATCATTTAAACACACAACAAGTAACTAAAATTTATTTATGCATTTATTCACTGAGCATTTATTATTTATATTATGTTATATTGTAATATATTAATTATATTATTTATTATATTACTTATTATACATTTATTCACTCATTTAAGCATTGCTCTGCTCTCATAGAGATTATATTTTAATGGTAACTGAGAGTTATGCAAAATAAAAGGATAGAAAATGATCAGGGGAATGGTTGTTGGTAATGTTTTTGATAAGGCCCTTTAGGAATTATATTAAATTAAATCATTATTTATTTTATTCTAGTGATGAACCAAGAGGGGCGTGGGTTAGGAAGGTTTTTCTTTTTGTTTTCACATTGACACAGTTTAGACTCTGCAGGGCTCATGACAATGATAAAGTGTGCAATAAAATTCAGGTAGTCTTATCATTGTTTTCCAATTCTTCACAGACAATGCACTACACTCTTACTGTCTCACTCTGGGATGTTTGCTCTCATTACCCTGACTTTACTATGCCACAGAATGATTCTTCTATTATGATTTATTTTAATGTCATTCTCATTTCTTCATGCAAACTCTCCATATTTTATAATAGTATTCATTTAACTCTATCATAGTAACTCATATTCATAGTAACTCTATCAGCCAAGACTGCATTAGGAAAAATTACTTTATGCATGTAGGGCATATACAGTTTAATAAAAATTATGGGCTTATGTGACTATAGCAAAAATTGAGAGAATTAGGGAACTTACCCCCAGAGATCAGGAGAATTGGCATGAAGGTCAGAGAGTCAGCTGTGAAGTTCACAGCCAGAAAACTTGGGATGTCCACAAAGATGAATATGACTGTAAAGTGAGATCTGATGGAGTGAGCCATGAGGGGGGCCTCAGTGACTGATGAAACCTCTGTGATGACTCCACATAGCCTGCTGAGAATAGTGGTTCTGCTGCTTCAACTCTCATACAAGTTTCTCTTGTTGAGAAAATGAGCCTCCTCATAAGACAAGAGATTCTGGGAAACATAGTTTGCTGCCTTAGATCAGCATAGTGGGTCATGCAAGCTGACAGCAAGGCTTAGCACATTTATTCAAAATAAATTATAAATAAGATTTATCACAATTCTTTTCAGTTTTTATTGCCTAATATATTAGGTGGGCTTCCCTGGTGGTTCAGCTGATAAAGAATCTGCCTGCATGTGGGAGACCTGGATTCCATCCCTGGATTGAAAAGATCCCCTAGATTAGGGAAGGGCTACCCACTCCAGTATTCTTGCCTGGAGAATTCCATGGACTGTATAGTCCATGGGGGTCACAAAGGAAAAGAAAAAATAGAGAATGTGACTAAGAAAAAAATTCTTGTAGATTTTAGATCCAGTTTTACCTGGGTATCTGTTTCTAGCTTTAAGGTTATTACTGTTTGTTGAATTCACAATTTTCAAGTTAAGCAATTCTTTAAATTTTCAGGTATAATAACAAACAACTTTCTTTTCCTCTTAATCCTTATCTCTCTCCCTGTACCTCATCTATCCTTTGTCTACCTTAGGTATAAAATATTTACACTATGGCATGGTTTAGCTTATATGATTCTCTGAATTCAAATAAAGAAATTTTAGGTTTAAGAATAATAGTTAATATATAAATGTGCATATATATATGACTTTTATACATTTTCTATTTGTTTCATTATAATCTAATTATTTTATATGGCAGTTCTGTGCATCTTTCTTTTCTTCCTTAACCCTGAATCCAAGTCAGCTATTTTTGGTCTATATAATTCATTGTAATGACCAATATACCATAGTATAAACAGACTACATCATATTAAAGCATACTCTTATTGTGATAGAGTCACTTTTCTGAAAATACAAACAGTACCCAAACAACAAAAGTCAACTGTATATGTTGAATTTTGGAAGAGATTCCCAAGGATGGCACTGTTAGGAGAATGCGCACTTAAAACTATGAAGTCACTAACTGACTTTTTAAATGGTGTAAAAATCCATTTTGCACATTCAGGAGTATCTTTTTTACTGTGTTGTCAGAAATATCTTTTCACTTTATCAATCAAATAAGTGCAATGTAAATGTAAAAGAAAAAGTTACTTAGTGACATTTCTCCTGATTACTGGAGAGGATGGGCCTTTTTCATGTAGTTTTTAGTAATCTAGACTTTTTCTTCTAGTCGTTTTCTTTCTTAATATTTGCTTCCTATTAGATTATTTGCATTTAGTACTTTTGAAATTTATTTTGTATATGTCATGTTACCAGTTGAATTAATATCTCCACCAATTCATGCCTTTGAGTTTTAACACCTAGTAAAGCATGATGTGATCCTGTTTGGAAATATGGTTGTTGAAGATATAATTAGGTTAACCTGGTGGTCATATCTGAGGATGGTAAATCTCTAACAAATATAACTTTGCTTCTTTATAAAAGAATGCCATGTGAAGAGACAGACACGCACATAACGTGAAAGCCATGTGAACATGAGAACAGAGAATGGGGTGATGCATCTGCCAGCCGAGGCACACTGAAGACCAGCAAGCCCTCAGACAGGAAGAGGTTCATGAAACAGTTTCTTCCTCACAACACTCAGAATAATTTGATTCTGCTGACACTTTGATCTCTAAACTTCCCTGGTGGCTCAGAGGTTAAAGCGTCTGCCTCCAATGCGGGAGACTCAGGTTCGATCCCTGGGTCGGGAAGATCCCCTGGAGAAGGAAATGGCAATCCAGTATTCTTGCCTGGAGAATCCCATGGATGGAGAAGCCTAGTAGGTTACAGTCCACAGGGTCGCAAAGAGTTGGACATGACTGAGTGACTTCACTTCACCATTACAACAATAAGTTTCTATTGTTCAAGCCACATAGTGTGGAACCTCATTATGGGAACCTTAGTAAACTAATATAGGCAGTTAGATGGAAGTTGTATTTTCTTTCAGGTAAAGTTGCAGCAAATACACTTATTGAATACATTTCCTCCACTGAATTAAAATGACTGCTTTTCTTATATGTTGGGTTTCCCTGGTAGCTCAGCTGCTAAAGAATCTGCCTGGAATGTGGGAGACCTGGGTTCAATCCCTGGGTTGGGAAGACCCCTGGAAGAGGACATGGCAACCCACTTCAGTATTCTTGCCTGGAGAATCCACATGGAGATAGGAGTCTGGCAGACTGCAGGCCATGGGGTCACAAAGAATCAGACATGACAGAGCGACTAAGCACATTTATATTTTTTCTTATATGTTAACTTTTGAATTCATAATACATATATCCTCAAATATAAAAATATGATATTAAATTATACTTTCTCAAATTTATTAGAATTTTTTGTTTTCTGTTTCTACAAAATTAATATATTCATCTATTTTCTAATATGAATTGGGAGGATTATTGTTATTGTTCAGTCACTCAGTCGTGTCTTACACTTTGTGATCCCATACACTGTAGATGCCAGGCTTCCCTGTCCTTTACCATCTCCCAGTTCTAGCTCAAACTTATGTCCATTGAGTTGGTTATGCTCTCCAACCATCTTGTTCTCTGTCATCCCCTTCTCCTCCTTTCAGTCTTTCCCAGAGTCAAGGTCTTTTCTAAGTCAGGACTTCACATCGGGTGGCCAAAGCGCTGGAGCTTCAACTTCAGCATGAGTCCTTCCAATGACTATTCAGGATTGATCTCCTTCAGAATGGACGGTTTGGATCTCCTTGCAGTCCAAGGGACTCTCAAGAGTCTTCTCCAACACCACAGTTCAAAAGCATCAATTCTTCAGCATTCAGCTTTCTTTATGGTTCAGCTCTCACATCAATACATGACCACTGGAAAAACCATAGCTTTGACTATACAGATCTTTGTTGGCAAGGTAGTTTCTGTTTTTTAATATGCTGTCTAGGTTGCTCATAGCTTTTTTTCCAAGGAGCAAGTGTCTTTTAATTTCATGGCTGAAGTGACCATCTGCAGTGATTTTGGAGCCCCCAAAAATAAAGTCGGTCACTGTTTCCATTGTTTCCCATCTATTTGTCATGAAGTGATGGGACTGGATGCCATGATCTTCGTTTTCTGAATGTTGAGTTTTAAGCCAGCTTTTTCACTCTCCGCTTTGACCTTTATCAAGAGGCTCTTTAGTTCCTCTTCACTTTCTGCCATAAAGGTGGTGTCATCTGTATATCTGAGGTTACTGATAATTCTTCCAGAAATCTTGATTTCAGCTTGTGCTTCTTTGAGCCCAGCATTTTGCATGATGTACTCTCCATATAAGTTAAACAAGCTGAGTGACAAGATATAGCCTTGATGTACTCCTTTTTCAAATTGGAACCAGTTCATTGTTCCATGTCCAGATCTAACTCTTGCTTCTTGACTTGTCTATAGGTTTCTCAGGAGGCAAGTAAGTTGGTCTGGTATTCCAATCTCTTGAAGAATTTTCCATGATTTGTTGTGATCCACACAGTCAAAGGCTTTAGTGTAGTCAATGAAGCAGAAGTAGATGTTTTTCTGGGAATTCTCCAGGTTTTTCTATAATCCAACAGATCCTGGCAATTTTCCTCTGCCTTTTCTAAATCCAGCTTGAATATCTGGAAGTTCCCAGTTCATGAACTATGAAGCCTAGCTTGGAGAATTTTGAGTATTACCTTACTAGCATGTGAAATGTGTGCAATTGTGTGGTAGCTTGAACATTCTTTGGCACAGCCTTTCTTTGGGATTGGAATGAAAACTGACCTTTTCCAGTCCTGTGGCCACTGCTGAGTTTTCAAATTTGCTGGCATACTGAGTGCAGCACTTTCACAGCATCATCTTTTAGGATTTGAAATAGCTCAACTGCAATTCCATCACCTCCACTAGCTTTGTTTATAGTGATGCTTCCTAAGGCTCACTTGACTTCACACTCCAGGATGTCTGGCCCTAGGTGAGTGATCACACTATCATTGTTATCTGGGTCATTAAGATCTTTTTTTTTGTATAGTTCCTCTGTGTATTCTTGCCATCTCTTCTTAGTATCTTCTGCTTCTGTTAGATCCATAACATTTCTGTCCTTTATTGTGCCCAACGACAGGCTACCCACTCCAGTATCCTTGGGCTTCCCTTGTGGCTCAGCTGGTAAAGAATCTGCCTGCAATGTGGGAAACCTGGGTTTGATCCCTGGGTTGGGAAGATCCCCTGGAGAAGGGAAAGACTACCCACTCCAGTATTCTAGTCTGGAGAATTCCTTGGACTCTACAGTCCATGGGGTTGCAAAGAGTCAGATGTAACTTTCACTTTCACTTTGGGCTTCCCTTATAGCTCAGTTGGGAAAGAATCTGCCTGCAGTGTAGGACACCCAAGTTTGATTCCTGGGTTGGGAAGATCCCCTGGAGAAGGAAATGGCAACCCATTCCAGTATTCTTGCCTGGAGAATCTAATGGACAGAGGAGCTTGGCAGGCTACAGTCAAAGGGGTCACAAGAGTCGGACATGACTTAGCAACTAAACCACCAACCACTTGCATGAAATGTTCCCTTGGTAGCTTGTATTGAAGAGATCTCATCTTTCCTAATCTGTTGTTTTCCTCCATTTCTTTTCATTAATCAGTTAGGAAGGCTTTCTTATCTCTCCTTGCTATTCTTTGGCACTCTGCATTCAAATGGTATATCTTTCCTTTTTCCTTGCTTTTCACTTCTCTTCTTTTCCCAGCTGTTTGTAAGGCCTCCTCAGACAACCATTTTGCCTTTTTGCATTTATTTTTCTTGGGGATGGTTTTAATCATGGCCTCCTGTACAATGTCACAAACCTCTGTCCATAGCTCTTCAGGCACTCTATCAAATCTAATCCCTTAAATCTATTTGCAATTTCACTGTATAATTGTAAGGGATTTGATTTAGGTCATACCTGAATGACCTAGGGATTTTCCCTACTTTCTTCAATTTAGTAAATTTATTAAGATGATGTCTTTAAATTTATAAGTGAGTTGTTATCATTTGTTCAAATAGTTTTATGCCCTTCAGTACCATGAAACTGATAGATTTTCATGTTTTTTAAATTAATTGTTTATTTCTAATTTTCTTCCACTTAGAAAGATTCTATTTGTATTATCAATCTTTATATGACTTTTGGGCTTCTTATATGATTCAGTGGTAAAGAATCTGCCTGAAATGCAGAACATGCGTGTTTGATCTTTGGATCAGGAAGATCCCCTGAAGGAGGAAATGCCAACCCACACCAATACTTTTGCCGGGGAAATCCCATGGACAGAGGAGTCTGGTGGGTTACAGTCCATGGACATTGGAGCCTGGCAGGCTATTGTCCTTGGGGTCAGAAAAGATTCAGACATGACTTAGTGACTAAACAACAACAAATATGAGTTTTAAATTTTAAATTTACATTGGTTAAAAGTTTCTTTGCAGCCTCAGTGTCTTTATTGTCAATAACCATATCTTCTATTATCCAGTTTTTATTTAAGTAGACATATACACGTATAGAGATACAGTTATACGTACCAGTATAAGCACATAGATATATGCAGGTACACGTGGGTCTTCCCAGGTGACAATAGTGGTTAAGAACCCCCCTGCCAATGCAGGAAACAAAAGAGACATGAGTTCAATCCCTGGTTCGGGAAGATCCCCTGGAGGAGGACATGGCAACCCACTGCAGTATTCTTGCCTGAACTATCCCATGAACAGAGGGTCCCGGTGGGCTACAGTCCATATGGTCGCAAAATGCTGGACACAATGGAAGTGACTTAGCATGCATAAGCATATACTTACATGTATATGTTCAAGATTCCTGTTTAAATCATATTCTTCATACTGTTTTGTCCATCTGATATATCTTGGCCAGACCAGTATCCTATTTTAATATTGTTGTTCTGACCATGTCCCTTCATCACCCACCATTCCAAATACATACCTATGGCATTCTTGTGATTTTCTGCCTGGAACCTTTCAACCTCTATGAAATAAATAATAAGAGCACCGGCAGGGCAATGTCAGTTGTGAGCGAGAAAAAAGTGCCCCAGGCCTCTCCCCGTGGCTTGGCCTAACTCTCTGTACATCTACAGTGTCTTACTGTGTTCCCCATTGGGATGCTCCAGTTGCCACAGCAGCAATAACTGATTACACTCCCTTCATTGACTTCCCCTATTTTTTTCTCTCTCTTTCCCACTCTTCTGTGGTTTATCTTCCAACTCCTTATCCTCAAATTATTCTAGAGTGTTTCTTTTTTAATTCAATCTGAGACAGTTTCTAATTCTCCATGCACTGCCTACAGTTTCTACTTTATTCAAGTTGTCTCTGTTAGATCTACAATTTAAACTTAAGCCTTTAGCAATGTAAATTATTGAATTAGCAAAAAAGATTGTAACATCTTATTAAAAACTTGAATGAACTTTTTCGCCAATCCACTATTACACATTGCTTGCCTTACTGTTTTTTATGGAACTCAAACATTGTCAGTCATCTAGATTCCAAATTGCATACATCATTTTCTCCTTACTTTCTTCTACAATAGCAGGTCTATTTTTGTGTTTGTTTATTTTGCTTTCTGGATCACTATTTACTGTGTCTATCATTTGTCATACTACTAGAGTATGTTTTGTTAGCCAATTTGAGAATTATTTTANTATGAAAAGCATAGCACTAAATGGTTGCAAAGCTGATTTCCTAGACTTTAAGAAAAACAAATGGATGGAAGAAAGACAAGAAGGAAAGGAGGGAAGGGGAAAACTGTTGTGTTTCCTTGATTTTATCAATTAATCTTGTGCTGTGTTTAACCGCTCAGCTGAGTCTGAATATTTGTGATTGTAGCCCACCAGGCTCCTCTGTCCATAGGGATTCTCCAGGCAAGAATACTGAAGTGGCTTGCCATGTCCTCCTCCAGGGGATCTTCCCAACCCAGGGATTGAATCCAGGTCTCCCACATTGCAGTCGGATTCTTTCCCATCTGAGCCACCAGGGAAGCCCACAACTACTGGAGTGGGTAGCTTATCCCTTCTCCTTCCCAATATTTTATCAATTAATCTTGTGCTGTGTTTAACCGCTCAGCTGAGTCTGAATATTTGTGATTGTAGCCCACCAGGCTCCTCTGTCCATAGGGATTCTCCAGGCAAGAATACTGAAGTGGCTTGCCATGTCCTCCTCCAGGGGATCTTCCCAACCCAGGGATTGAATCCAGGTCTCCCACATTGCAGTCGGATTCTTTCCCATCTGAGCCACCAGGGAAGCCCACAACTACTGGAGTGGGTAGCTTATCCCTTCTCCTTCCCAACCTAGGAATTGAACTTCAGTCTCCTGCATTGCAGGTGGATTCTTTACCAGTTGTGCTACCAGGGGAGGCCATCAATTAATCTTCAGTTCAGTTAAATATATTTTTAATGATTCTATATGCTTTGATTAATCTAGATAAAGAGAGGTTTCCAGTAAATAGCTTATTTAGACAACTCTTATTATAAGCTATTAAAAAAATATGAAAAGTTGATAATAAGCTGTTTTGCACTGAACAGTCACAGTCTTTATGTTGGATTTTGCATGATTGGTTAGGCAACCATGATTTGTTAATCTGCCTATGATCCTTGAAATGCAGAAATAGCTGGCAAAAAGGGTCAGCAGTATAGACATCTTATTGTGAGTGAGAAAGAATCTTATTATGTCTTAGCCTACTTATTACCATTTGTGATAATATCTGTCTATACTTGTAAATCTATACAGCTAACTGTTAATATGTAGTCTTTAGTCATAAGACTGATCCCTCCACTGCATAAAGATTAAAAATATGGATAGGATAAACATAATAGTCTTAAGAGCATATTACTTCTGTTTGAATTTTGATTATCACAGGTATGATGTTGTTAGAGACTAAAGGAAAACCTATATATTTTCATCTATTTTTTAATCTACCTGTTATAATGAAGTTTCTTTTAATCTCAAAAATATTTTACAACCCAATGACACATTGGTTGTTCAGAGGGATAAACAGAAATATCCGGTAACTATCCTGTAACAGCAAGTTTGAGGCATGGAAAAAGAAATTAAGGCTAATTACTTCTATTTGCTGCCTTGGCTTTGCTTTTTATGTATTTCTTTTTCTGCCTAAGGAATACAAACAAGAGTACAAATACAAAGCTTTTGGTGCTTTATCAGTAGGTATTGCACTTGACAGAGAAATAAAAAATTAACTCTAGATCTGAATCATTCATTCCAGCCCTTCAAGCATAATCACTCCAGTTATAAAGTCCACTTTTTAAGAGTTGAATCTGGTGGCCCTTTTCAGAGGGCTATTTTAACCAAGAAGATATTTTAATATTGGGATCTTCATATTGAGTATTGGGATCTGCTTTATTGACTAGGCCAAAGCCTTTGACTGTGTGGCTCACAACAAACCATGGAAAATTCTTCAAGAGAAGGAACTACCAGACCACCTTACCTGCCTCCTGAGAAATCTGTATGAAGGTCAAGAAGCAACAGTTAGAACTGGACATGGAGCAACAGACTGGTTCCGAATTGGGAAAGGAGTACTTCAAGGCTGTATATTGTCACCCTGCTTATTTAACTTAAATGCAGAGTACATCATGTGATGCTGGGCTGGATGAAGCACAAGCTGGAATCAAGATTTCTGGGAGAAATATCAATAACCTCAGATTTGCAGATGACACCACCCTTATGGCAGAAATAGAAGAAGAACTAAAGAGCTCCTTGATGAAAGTGAAAGAAGAGAGTGAAAAAGGTGGCTTAAAATATAACTTTAAGAAAATTAAGATCATAGCATCCACTCCCATCACTTCATGGCAAATAGATGGGGAAAAAGTGGAAACAGTAAGAGACTATATTTTGGGGCTCCAAAATCACTGCAGATGGTGACTGCAGCCATGAAATTAAAAGATGTTTCCTCCTTGGAAGAAAAGCTATGACAAACCTAGACAGCATATTAAAAAGCAAGACATTACTTTGCCAACAAAGGTCCATCTAGTCAAACCTATGGTTTTTCCAGTAGTCATGTATGGATGTGAGAATTGGACTCTAAAGAAAGCTGACTACCGAAGAACTGATGCTTTTGAACTGTGGTGTTGGAGAAGACTCTTGAGAGTCTCTTGGACTGCAAGGAGATCAAGCCAGTCAATTGTAAAGGAAATCAGGCCTGAATATTCACTGGAAGGACTGATGCTGAAGCTGAAACTTCAATACTTTGGCCACCTGATGTGAAGAACTCACTCACTTTAAAAGACCCTAATGCTGGGAAAGATTAAAAGGAGGAGAAGGGGATAACAGAGGATGAAATGGTTGGATGGCATTACCGACTCGATGGACATGAGTTTGAGCAAATCCCTGGAGTTGGTGATGGACAGGGAAGCCTGATGTGCTGCATTTCATGGTGTATCAGAGTCAGACAGAACTGAGCAACTGAACTGAAATGATTGGGATCTGGAGCTGAAGCTCTAATACTTTGGCCACTTGATTCAAAGAGCCAACTCATTGGAAAAGACTCATGCTGGGAAAAATTGAAGGCAGGAGGATAAGGGGACAACAGAGATGAGATGGTTGGATATCATCACCTACTCAATGGACATGAGCTTGAACAAACTCTGGGAGATGGTGAAGAACAGGGAAGTTGGGCATGCTGCAGTCCATGGGGTCACAGAGTCATTCATGACTGGCCACTGAACAACAACAATTGGGACCTGGAAGGAATGAGCTCAATTCTAGACCAAATATGTTATACAGATTAGTTGATAATAAAATTTAAAATTCATTGACTTGATATCCAGGGTCATCAAAATGTTCCTGATACCAAAATAATGAATTAACATGTCAGACACATAAGCCATTAGTACCCTCCACAGACCATTCAACAGAAGGCTTCTGTACTCTCTGAAGGCATGAACATTTCTATTCTGTTAGTGATCCATTCTTGTTAGCTGAGAAAAGTTCTACCTATCCTTTCTATGCTTGGGATTTTATATTCTGGAGCTGAAGCTCTAATACTTTGGCCACTTGATTCAAAGAGCCAACTCATTGGAAAAGACTCATGCTCGGAAAAATTGAAGGCAGGAGGATAAGGGGACAACAGAGATGAGATGGTTGGATATCATCACCTACTCAATGGACATGAGCTTGAACAAACTCTGGGAGATGGTGAAGAACAGGGAAGTTGGGCATGCTGCAGTCCATGGGGTCACAGAGTCATTCATGACTGGCCACTGAACAACAACAATTGGGACCTGGAAGGAATGAGCTCAATTCTAGACCAAATATGTTATACAGATTAGTTGATAATAAAATTTAAAATTCATTGACTTGATATCCAGGGTCATCAAAATGTTCCTGATACCAAAATAATGAATTAACATGTCAGACACATAAGCCATTAGTACCCTCCACAGACCATTCAACAGAAGGCTTCTGTACTCTCTGAAGGCATGAACATTTCTATTCTGTTAGTGATCCATTCTTGTTAGCTGAGAAAAGTTCTACCTATCCTTTCTATGCTTGGGATTTTATACTCTGTTGTCTGCTCAATCTGAGCTCAAGTTTAAACTCCTTCAGGGTAACTTCCCTGTTTCCCACTTACTTCCAGCCACAGAGATACCACTCTTCTGTTATTTACATAATACTTTAACATGGCCAAAGGAACATGAAAAGAGATCCAACACCACTAATTACTAGAGAACTGCAACTCAAAATTACAATAAGGTATCACCTCTCACAAGTCAGAATAGCCACCGTCAAGAAAATCTACAAACAATAAATGCTAGTGAGTGAGTAGAGAAGTGATAGGACCAGATTCTAGACTGCTGGTGGGAGATGGTGACGAACAGGGAAGTCTGGCGTGCTGCAATCCATGGGGTCACAAATAGACACGGCTGAGTGACTGAACTGATCAGAGCTGATAACTACTACCTGTAAAACAGGTGACTAATAAGAACATGTATAGCACAGGTAACTCTACTCAATAATGGCCTATGTAGGAAAAGAATCTTAGAATAAATATACATATAACATTCACTTTGTTGTACACCTGAAATTAACACATTATAAATCAGCTATACACTAATAAAATTTTTAAAAAAGACTTTAAATCAACTTTTAACAATTTACACTTAAATATAAAATGTATTTGACTTTCTAGGTATTTCAGCATCCTCCTCCAGCTAGATATTAGCTATTTCAATAAACAGAAGCTTGATTTTATTCTTTGCAATTAAACTGCAAACTAGGTTCTCAAAGTATTACATTGGTTAAATAAGAGGAAATAAAAGTCAGAATTGAAATTCAAATATTTATCATATAATCACACAGATTATTAAAATATGTAAAGATCTCCATTCAAGTTGATAAGTTACCTCTGCCCCACCTCCCATTCCTAATGCCCAATTTATCTTTCACCACTCTAGCAGTCTCCTCTCAATCTTAGGTTTAATATTAGACAATAGGGGGTTACTGTCTCCCTGTTCCAGCTTGATGGCCGCTGTTTCTTCTGATGGCTTGTGCTTATTCTGTAGTGGTGAATTTTATTACTGATAGATGTTTTATGTAACTTGAATCCGGAGATAGTTCTCCCATCCTTAGAGACTGTTTCAGAAATCTCATTTTGAAAGTAAAAGATTACCACAGAATCCTTTCCTAATAAGACAAATTTGTATTTCTAATAAAGGGTTCATACCATTTCTAGCTTTTAAGGTATAGTCTCCTTTAAAAATAAACATAATAATTCTATTATATATAGATAAGTGACACTGTTACTTTAAAATCAAATAGCATAAATTTCTTTTTCTGCACACCAAAAATTAATGATAAATGAATACATACAAAATTATATCGTACAAATTACTAATATACCATTAAACTACTATTTTGTCTGTGTTCACGTATCTCTAAGCTAAAATGTCACTGTATTATCTTAGCTTCAATAATTGAAAAGATGGTGTGTCTATTATTATAAAAACTAAGAATGATTCATACCATTTCTAGCTTTTAAGGTATAGTCTCCTTTAAAAATAAACATAATAATTCTATTATATATAGATGAGTGACATTGTTACTTTAAAATCAAATAGCATAAATTTCTTTTTCTGCACACCAAAAATTAATGATAAATGAATACATACAAAATTATATCATACAAATTACTAATATACCATTAAACTACTATTTTGTCTGTGTTCACGTATCTCTAAGCTAAAATGTCACTGTATTATCTTAGCTTCAATAATTGAAAAGATGGTGTGTCTATTATTATAAAAACTAAGAATGAAGGATAATAATACTATTATTACCCAAATATTTAACCTAAAATCTGTTCTTGATCATAATTCCCTTCTAAATTCTATATTTGAGAATTTTTTTCAATGTTTTCGAGGACTAATTTCCTTGTAGCATGGGATGATAGCTATATGTTCTAAGGAAAGCTTATTAGAAAGTAAAATCTTAGCTAGGCTCTTCAGCAGAGTCTATGTTTGAACCACTGAAATACAAAGAAGAATGTACTCTATGTGATGGACCAATATGAATTAAGGCATAAATCAAGAATAAGTGCTGTTTGTCCTTTGTCCTAATTAGGATGAGTATCCAGAAAACAAGATATATGTATACATATGTGAAGCTGGAATCAAGATTGCCTGGAGAAATATAAATAACTTCAGATATGCAGCTGACATCACCCTTATGGCAGAAAGTGAAGAGGAACTAAAGAGCCTCTTTATGGAGTTGGGAGAGGAGAATGAAAAAGCTGACTTAAAACTCAATATTCAGAAAACTAAGATCATGGCATCCAGTCCCATCACTTCATGGTAACTGGGTGGGGAAACAATGTAAACAGAGACTTTATGTCCTTGGGCTCCAAAATCACTGCAGAAGGTGACTGCAGCCATGAAATTAAAAGACATTTTCTCCTTGAAAGAAAAGNCTCCTGCCCCCAATCCCTCCCAGCATCAGAGTCTTTTCCAATGAGTCAACTCTTCGCATGAGGTGGCCAAAGTACTGGAGTTTCAGCTTTAGCATCATTCCTTCCAAAGAAATCCCAGGGCTGATCTCCTTCAGAATGGGTTTGTTGGATCTCCTTGCAGTCCAAGGGACTCTCAAGAGTCTTCTCCAACTATACATATATATATATTTTCCCAATCCAATTCTCAATTCCTAACATCTACTTATACTACTTCTCTGAAATATATGTATTCTACTCTTCTCTTAACAGAATATTCAAAATAATAACTTAGTTATAGCTGGTTGGAATCACAGAAACAGTTGCTATTCATTCAATGTACAGCACTCTCTGAATCAAGATGAGATAATCATCATTATTCCAGTGGGACTTCTACCCTTTTGGTAGTTGCCTCTTCTCTGATGTCCAGCTGAAGTAGGTTTAGATCTTTGATGTCCCATGTAATGTGTGGTTCTGTAATGTTTTTCAGAGAAATTCTTCCTATCTAAAAACCCCAACTTAGTATTGGTTTCAAATCTGAATTAATGAGGAAAGTCTTTAATGATGCGCTCCAGTTTCTCTAAGAATCTTTTCAAGTTACTTGCATGTTCCATCAATGTATTACACTTTTTATTTATTATATTTGCCAGTTATTGTCCCCTAGATATACTTTCCATTTCCTTGAAGGTCCCTTTTTGCTGACAGCTCTTTCCCTCTTTCTCCTTACAACCAGAATGAACACTGACACATCCTTGATTCTTCAAAGCACAGCCAACAAAAATCTTCATAATGTTAACTCACTACATTGAAGATTTAGGATGAAATTACAAGGCAAAGAAGGAAAATATAAAAAACAGGATATTTGTAGCAGATATTCTCCAAAAATGAGCATTAAACACTTCCTCCTTGCTCTTCTGATGAATAGATGCATTCTACTTCCTCTCCTCTTAAATATGAATACAACCTGTGGTGTGCTTTGATCAATAAAATGTCTTGGAAGTGATGTGGTGTTAGTTCTGAGCCTTGCTTTAAGGAGACTTTTAGCTTCCACTTTCTTGAAACTCAGCTATTAATACCATGTTTTCAGAAAACCCAAACTATCCAGCTACTAAGTAAGATCATTTATCCTGGAGGATGAATTACCACAGGGAAGGAGTCATTATGTGAAGAAAAGCTGAAGAGCCCCAGCCAGCAGTCACCACCTTGGCCCCTAAGTGTATGAGTAAAACAGGATATTTGTAGCAGATATTCTCCAAAAATGAGCATTAAACACTTCCTCCTTGCTCTTCTGATGAATAGATGCATTCTACTTCCTCTCCTCTTAAATATGAATACAACCTGTGGTGTGCTTTGATCAATAAAATGTCTTGGAAGTGATGTGGTGTTAGTTCTGAGCCTTGCTTTAAGGAGACTTTTAGCTTCCACTTTCTTGAAACTCAGCTATTAATACCATGTTGTCAGAAAACCCAAACTATCCAGCTACTAAGTAAGATCATTTATCCTGGAGGATGAATTACCACAGGGAAGGAGTCATTATGTGAAGAAAAGCTGAAGAGCCCCAGCCAGCAGTCACCACCTTGGCCCCTAAGTGTATGAGAGATCTTTCTGACTGTCTGGACACATGCATCTCCCAAATGAGTGCAACTGCATGTGTGATCCCAGGGACACCTGGTTGAACAGAAGAATGACACGACCAACTGAGAGAATCATGAGAAATGACAGCTTTTGTTTTAAGTCACTAAGTTTTGGAGACATGTTATGTGAAATTTGAGAATCAAAATTGTCTTTTTTTCTTTCTTTTTAATTTTTTTAAAAAAGTATTTATTTTAATTGGAGGCTAATTACTTTACAATATTGTATTGGTTTTGCCATACATCAACATGAATCTGCCACGGGTGTACACGTGTTCCCAATCCTGAACCCCCATCCCACCTCCCTCCCCGTACCATCCCTCTGGGTCATCCCAGTGCACCAGCCCCAAACATCCCTGTATCCTGCATCAAACCTAGACTGGCGATTTGTTTCACATATGATATTATACATGCTTCAATGCCATTCTTCCAAATCATCCCACCTTCACCCTCTCCCACAGAGTCCAAAAGACTGTTTTTGACATCTGTGTCTCTTTTGGTGTCTCACATACAGGGTTATCATTACCATCTTTCTAAATTCCATATATATGTTGTTAGTATACTGTATTGGTGTTTTTCTTTCTGGCTTACTTCACTCTATAATCTGCTCCAGTTTCATCCACCTTATTAGAACTGATTCAAATGTATTCTTTTTAATGGCTAAATAATATTCCATTGTGTATATGTACCACAGCTTTCTTATCCATTCATCTGCTGATGGACATCTAGGTTGCTTCCATGTCCTGGCTATTATAAAAATTGTCTTTGATATTACTTCTGACAAAATCAGTTTGCCAGAAGGAGAGATATTGTATGACATCCTTTATATACAGACTCTAAAAAGAAATGATACAAATGAACTTATTCACAAAACTTAGAATTCTCACAGACTTAGAGAACAAACTTATGGTTGCCAGGGGGAAGGATGGGGAAAGGATTTGGGATCGACATGTACATACTACTATATTTAAAATGGATAACAAACAGGGACATACTGTTTAGCACAGGGAACTCTGCTCCATGTTATGTGGCAGCCTGGATGGGAGGGGAGTTTGGGGAAGAATGCATACAGGTATATGTATGGCTGAGTATTTTTACTCTCTATCTGAAACTGTCACACATCATTAATTGGCTATACAATAATATAAAAGAAAAAGTAAAAGAAATCAGTTTGCCAAATCCCTTCGTGGGGAGTTGCCTGCTTGGTTTCTCTTACTTAAGCTTCACTTTCACCATGTGTAGAAGCCAGTTTACTTCCCATGAGGAGAAATAGATTCTTTGGACTCTGAACTCACTCCTAGGAGCCCAGATTCTTAACTTATTATGGGATTTTTTGGTTTGTTATTTTTAATTCATTGGTTTTGTTTTATACTGTGGCAAAATTGATTTAACACAAACCTTCTCGTCTTAGCCACTTTAAAGTGTACAATTCTGTTTATGTAGACACTTACAATTGTATGCAATGATCTCTGCTATCTGATTCCAGAACTTTTCATCACACCAAAAGGCAACCTCATTTTCCTCAGCCCGCAGCAACTATTAATTCTCTTTCTCTATGGATTTGTCTACTCTGTATATTTCATATAGATATAATCATACAATATGTAGTGTTTTGTGTCTGTTTCTCTCATTTATCATAATATTTTCAAAATTCATCCATCCAACTCTTTGTTTTGTATAAAGAAACAAAGAAAGAAATCTTCCCTTGGTCAATATCTCTGTAGAAGCCCTATACTTTCCATAAGACTAAAAACTTCAAAAGTGTTTCAATATCGCCGTTCAGAATTAAGATCAAGGCATTACTTTTGCCTAACTAAAATGTCCTTTGGAGCTGTTTTTGCCTTCCCAAATAAAACAGCAGCCCTCTTTAAATAGTGAGTTCTGTAGCCACTCCTATGCAAAACCCTCCTAGGCAGCTTTAGGTTGAGTAGATGGCCTCCAATACTTACAAAGAAAGTCAGGAATTCCTGCAGCTATGAATTTAATGTGTCAATGTTACTGGGACACAGGGTGTCAAGATATTGGCCAAATGCTATTCTGGGTATGTCTGTGAAGGTGTTTCTGTATGAGATTAACATATGAATCTGTAGACTGAGTAAAGCAGGTTGCTCCCTTTAACGTGGCTTGGCCTCATCCAATCAACTGAAGCTCTGAATAGAACAAAAATACTGGGCAGGAATGAACTTTGCCCACCTGCCTGCCTGCGCTGGGGCATCGATTTTTTCCTGCCCTTGGAAAGGAACTTACAACATAAGCTCTCTAATTCTCAGCCCTTCAGACTCAGACTAGAAATAGATTTCTGGCTCTCCTGGATCCCCAGCTGTGAATTGTGGAACATCTATAATCATGAAAACAAATTCCTTATATACATATATAAGAATCCATCTAGGATATATATATGTATCTGTCTGTCTATCTTAATGGTCTATTTCTCTGGAAAACCCTGACTATAATGAATATACTTGCCTTTTAAAAAAATTTCTTAGCAAACATATTACATAATAGATCAGACTATACCTGCTTTAGCAACAGACACTGTTTATTCATATCTCTAGAGAAAGCCTTCTACTAAAGCTTTTTACTATCTTCAGATTGTAAAATGACTTTGGGCCAAAAGGTTAATACAATTGGTACAGTGCGATGCTATCTTCCTCTCTTTTATGCAATAGTCCTCTCCAACATAAATAGTAAAAGAGAGAAAAAACAAGAAAAAATACTTTTAAAGTGTCTTTAATATTTAGCAATAGTAGACATTAAAACTTGTGCCAAGAAAGACAAATATCGCTTACATGTAGAATTGTAAATAAAAGGATACAAATGAACCTATTTATGAAGCAGAAATGGACTCGCAGACAGGGGAGAAAAAAACAACTATGGTCCCCAAAAGGGACGGATGGAGAGGGATAAATTAGAAATTTGGGATTAAAGTATGCATTGTGTGCTAAATTGCTTTAGTTGTATCTAGCTCTTTGTGATGCTATGGACTGTAGTCCACCAGGCTCCTCTGTCCATGGGATTCTCCAGGCAAGAATACTGGAGTGGGTTGCCATGCCTTCCTCTAGGGAATCTTCTGGACCCAGGGAAAGAATCCATGTTTCTTAAGTCTCCTGCATTGGCAGGCAGGATCTTTACCATTAACACTACCTGGGAAGCCGAGGTTAAAGTATACACACTATTGTGTATAAAATAGATAATCAACAATGACCTATTGAATAACACAGGGAACCATCTTTATTACTTTGTAACAACCTATAATGGAAAAGAGTGTAAAAAAAAAGAATCATATATTCATAAATATGTATGTATAACTGAATCACATTACTGGATGCCTGAAACTAACAACAATGTAAATCAATTATATTTCAATAAAAATTAAAAAAACAACTGTGCCTAATTTCTAATTTCTCATTGAAGTTAGATATATCTTAATGTTTCAGAAGACTAAAGATTGACATTCTGAGAGTTCGGTTTTCATAAGTTATTAAGGAATCCACTAAAAAAAAAATAGTTCACTACATGAGAAATGAGAATCAAAACTTAAGAGTTGGTGCAAAATAAAAATGCTCTGTGTCAAACAAGAAGGGAAATGTACTCATTGTAGCTCTCAATTAGTCTAACCCCTTGGTTCAGGCTGCATGGACTCATGCCTCAGTCCTCGGGCAAAGAGCCTATGAGAAAAGAGCATGTCCAAATTCAATCAACTGAGAATTTAGAAAGTCAGTGGCTTCAGCAATAAGACAAACATCTCTCAACACTGGTGTGTGTTGTGCTTCAGCTGTTAAGGGCAGACATAGAAGCCTTGGTCCGTATGTTAGCAGACATTGCATTAGGTATTAGTCACTGTCAACCTGAAATCTGGTCTCTAGCACTGAGCACTGGCAACTTTTGCAGCCTGCATCAGTAACTACCCAGGTTGAGAGAGCAGGAAAAATTTTGATACCATATTGATTTCCAGAAGACTAGCTTGCAAACCACAGTGGAGATATGCTTTGAAAGAGCAGTTTGGGGACAGTCAAATCAGAAGCAGAGAAGTGCTGATGTGTGACTGTTGTGATAACACACTTTATGTCCCCAGGTTAACGTGACCTAATTTCATGACCTACCCTCTGTATCCTCCACAATGCTGTTTATAAATTCAATGCAACCTGACTTATATAGCAACTGTTATTTTCAATAATGAGATAGAATAATAGGAGTCCTTTTAACTGTATATCTTCTACACAAATAGATTTTCAAACCTTATCTGGATGTTAGAATTAAGTCCACTCTTCACTTTTTTATAATGAACTTCCTATGAAAAATTAAGCACCAGCCTGTATATAGAAAATTTTGAAATATAAATTAATTTTAAATAATGCAAACTTACATTGTAGTATTCAAGATGAAGCTTTTCCATTTAAATTTCAAGAATGATTAAGGGAGTTGAAAAGAAATGTGGATGGACTCAAAGTAACAGTCTGCATTTAGATGTTGGAAACAGTAAGAGAAATGGTTTCATGTTCTTTTTATTTGCATGTATATGTGGGCAAAAATGGGAGTAAAGATCAAAAACTGGAACTCTGAATTGGCATTTCAATAAAACAATCTAGTGACAAACATTTTTTCATAGATCAACCAATTTTCTTCTTCCAGTATTTCTAGATAAAATATGACAAACCTGACTTTCCCACTTCCTGCAATTTTAGGAGAAGAAAAGTTGTTGTGGAAAATATTTATATGTAATCAACTAGTTGTTAGCTAGAAAATGAAGTCATCTCCTTTCCATATCAAATTCAATTATGCCTCAATTTAAAAAGCAATATATGGTGGCATATACATTCCTCTTGAATATAAATTCAACACCTAACCTTTAAAGAATAGTATAGCAGAGTAACTTCATTTTTTTAAGGATAACCTTAAAAGCATAAACTTATTGAACAAATAAAATATAGTCAGCTAATACTAGTAATACTCGTCTGATATGCCAGTCAATAGTTCTTTTGTTTTAAGTATTTTAGTAGAATCTTAGAGCTATAAGATAATTTCTCAGTAATTTCTGTAAATGTTCCCTTAACCACCCTTCTGCTACTTCACTTTTACAACCTTGGTCAAATAGTGAGACAGTCAATAAAGAGTAGGTTTTTTGTTACTTAGCTGTGAAAAATATATTTCCCAAATTATTTTAACAGTGATAGTGAGGTTGCTTTGAAGATAGATCAGAAAAGTTTCCCTTACATGAGATGGTTATTTTCTGATGGGTTTATATAATTCTGCCCCCAGAGGTATTATCACTTCACTTTTAAATACAATACATTGAAGAAAAGAAAGTATTCTTAAATAACCACTGATGGAATTTTAATGAGCAAATATTATGTTCTAGACACTTTAAAATATCAAAACAAGCTTCTAACAAAAGGAAAGAAAACATATATAATCAGAGAAGATGTCTGCGAAGCCAGGTACACAATTTTCAGACAGGCATAATTTTAAGTCCTTTTAAGATGTCAAAACCCACTAGCTAACATACCATTTTACCAAATTATCTTCTTTACTGAAGGTAAGATTTGCACTAAATTGATCAAATTTAGATGATGCAAGCCTGAAAAAATAAAACCCAATGTAATTAAATGAAGCAAAAGAATATTTAGATTATTTCTAGTATAACCTAAAAGTCAATAAATAGATTTAGGGAATGATTATTTTAAAAGAGAAATTAGACTTAATTTCTTAAATTCAAAAAGTTTTGCTTATGGTTCCCCTATATTTTAATTTTCTACTTCCATTGCATGTAAACTGTATGTCCTATTACCAGTGCACTCCAATTTAAGTGAATCTCTGGTTTCAAGAAGATTTCCTGAAACATCTCTACACTACTTAGCAATAATATCACAGTGGTCTATATCCATCTGAGAGCAAATAGTTAGCATCTGTTTGGACATGATACGAAAAGAAACAAAACAAGATAGATCTAGATAAATCTGACCCATATGTAGATCAGCCAAGTCATACTGTATAAATCATCTATTGTCTCCCTTATCATTTTGGGAAATAGATGGGCAAACAGTGGAAACAGTGTCAGACTTTATTTTTTGGGGTTCCAAAATCACTGCAGATGGTGACTGCAGCCATGAAATTAAAAGATGCCTACTCCTTGGAAGAAAAGTTATGACCAACCTAGATAGCATATTCAGAAGCAGAGACATTTGCCGACTAAGGTCCGTCTAGTCAAGGCTATGGTTTTTCCTGTGGTCATGTATGGATGTGAGAGTTGGACTGTGAAGAAGGCTGAGCCCCGAAGAATTGACGCTTTTGAACTGTGGTGTTAGAGAAGACTCTTGAGAGTCCCTTGGACTGCAAGGAGATCCAACAGTCCATTCTGAAGGAGATCAACCCTGGGATTTCTTTGGAAGGAATGATGCTAAAGCTGAAACTCCAGTACTTTGGCCACCTCATGCAAAGAGCTGACTCATTGGAAAAGACCCTGATGCTGGGAGGGATTGGGGGCAGGAGGAGAAGGGGACGACAGATGATGAGATGGCTGGATGGTGTCATTGACTCGATGGGTGTGAATCTGAGTGAACTCTGGGAGTTGGTGATTTGGACAGGGTGACCTGGCGTGCTGTGATTCATGGGGTCGCAAAGAGTCAGACGTGACTGAGAGACTGAACTGACTGAACTGAACTAACATTTTTTTAACATGTTGGGAGTAGCAACATATAGAGGATGCATAAAAACTGAGGAGATAATATTCAAATTTGTGTTAATTCTTAAGTCCAGTGTATACTTAAAAGCCTATGCAATATCATACAAGCATTTTAACCAGATCCTTACTAGAAGAAGAACTGGTTAATAGGCAAATGTATTTGCCAGATTTCTCCAGAGGAAGAGAACCAACCAATGGGTGTCTCTCTCTGTGTGTGTATGTATTTATGGAGGGATGGAGGAAGCGGGAGAGGGAGAGAGAGAAATGAGGGGATTAACTCATGCAATTATGGAGGCCCAGAGATCCCAAGATCTCCTGTTGCAAGCTGGAAAACCGAGAAAGCCAGTGGTGTAGTTCAGTCTGGGTCCAAAGATCACAGGAACCAGAAACTATGATGTCCAAGGGCAGGAGATGGATGTCCCAGCTTAAACTAAAAGTGAATTCACCCTTCTTGGTGTTCTGTTTAGGCCCTCCATGGACTGAGTGATGTCCATCCACACTAGGGAAGGCAATCTACTTTACTGGTTTTGCCAGTTTGAATGTTAATCTTTTCAGGCAACAACTTCATAGACACATCCAAAAATTATGTTTTGTCAACTATCTGGGCATTCTTATGCTCCGACAAGTTGACACAAACATTTAAACACCACAGCAGGTTATCAATTACTTACCAACGGGCTCTTGGAGATCCTCAGACTGCTGAATGCTCCTGTATGATTATATTCAAGATAAAACTACAGAATATGACAGTGTCTACTTTTCTGTCACAGCTGAAGCTCATCAACTCCTTTACCATTCTACCTTCCAGTAGGGATAACACTAGACTGTTCCCTGAAGCAATGTGGAGTAATGACTGAGGTTCTTCTGGGGACCCTCTCACTTTAGTGGGGTGAGCCAGTTTTATTTTGGTCTCCAGAATCACTTGTACTTTCTAGTGTGTAGTCTTAAAAGATGGCTGCCATTAATTCCTTTCCTCCTACACACACACACACACACACACACACACCCTGTTTTAACCATTAAAAAGCAGTCTATTCACCTTCCCTTTATTAGCAGACTATAGCAGAAATGATGTAGTAACTCTTCTAGGTCTAGTCTTTAAGGGGCCTAGCAGGTTCTGCTTTCTTTCTAGAAAAGTCAGCCACTATGTTGAACAGAAAACGGTGATGTCCTACTGAATGAGGGGAGAACAGATAAACAGAGTCTAAGTGGAGATGAAGAACCTAAGAAACATATCAATAAAGCTTTCTTAGACTTTTTGGTACAGTTGCAAGGTAAATGTCAGTGACTGAGTGATTTCAACCAATGTCACATGGAGTAAAAGAACCTCCTTGAAGTCGAAATAATAAAATCTTTAAAAACAATATTAAGTCAGTAAGTTCTAGGGTGATGTTTTTATACAGCAATTAATAACTGAAACATATATCTATGACAGAGAAGCCAATACTTAATAGTATTCCAAGGTTTTATGTTATGACTTGAATTAAGCTAGACATACTTTTAGTTCATAAAATGAGTAAGGACAAGGAAGTTGAAAATATAAACACACATGCCAAGGCCCAGATATAGACACAAACAATGGGAAAGTCAGGTTACGAAAACAGCCATTCTCACTCTAATATAATCAAATAGCTTTCTCAGAGATCTGGATTAATTTAACCACCTTCCTTTCTGTCCACGCCCCTGAAGATTTACCTAACATTTTCAAGTATTCAGAGTCTCCTTCTTGGAAAAGGGAATCCTCCCACACTGTTGGGGGTAATGTTCTCCAGCTACTATGGAGAACAATGTGAAGGGTCCTTTAAAAACTAAAAATAGAACTATCACATGACCCAGCAATCCTACTCCTGAGCATATACCCAGAGAATACCAAAACCAAAATTCAAAATGACACATGCACCCCAGTGTTCATTGCAGCACTATCTGCAATAGCCAGGCAATGAAAGCAACCTACATATCAAGAGAGGAGTGGATAAAGAAGATGGAGTACATATATACAATGGAATGTTACTCAGCCATAGAAAAGCACAAAATACTGCCATTTGCAACAACATGTATGGACCTAGAGATTGTCACACTGAATGAAGTAAGTCAAACACAGGAAGAATATCATATTGCTTATATGTGGAATAAAAAAGGGGATACAAATGAAATTATTTACAAAACAGAAGTCAAGCCACAGATGTAGAAAACTAACTTATAACAACTAACTAACTAACAAGGAAGGAATGATAATTTGGGAGACTGGGACTGACATATACATGCTGCTATATATCTGAAGGAGATCAGTCCTGGGATTTCTTTGGAAGGAATGATGCTAAAGCTGAAACTCCAGTACTTTGGCCACCTCATGTGAAGAGTTGACTCATTGGAAAAGACTTTGATGCTGGGAGGGATTGGGGGCAGGAGGAGAAGGGGACGACAGAGGATGAGATGGCTGGATGGCATCACTGACTTGATGGACGTGAATCTGAGTGAACTCCGGGAATTGGTGATGGACAGGGAGGCCAGGCGTGCTGTGATTCATGGGGTTGTTATCTGAAGGAGATCAGTCCTGGGATTTCTTTGGAAGGAATGATGCTAAAGCTGAAACTCCAGTACTTTGGCCACCTCATGTGAAGAGTTGACTCATTGGAAAAGACTTTGATGCTGGGAGGGATTGGGGGCAGGAGGAGAAGGGGACGACAGAGGATGAGATGGCTGGATGGCATCACTGACTTGATGGACGTGAATCTGAGTGAACTCCGGGAATTGGTGATGGACAGGGAGGCCAGGCGTGCTGTGATTCATGGGGTTGCAAAGTGTTGGACATGACTGAGTGACTGAACTGAACTGAACTGATATATAAAATAGATCGATAATAAGGATCTGCTGTATAGCACAGAGAACTCTACTAAATACTCTGTAATGGCCTACATGGAAAAAGAATCTAACAAAGGAGTGTGTGAGTGTGTATGTGTGTGTGTGTGTATGGGTACACACAGATTCACTTTGCTGTATATATGAAACTAACACAACATTGTAAGTCAATGATATCCCAATAAAACTTATTAAACATTAAAAAAATTTAAAAAGTAAACTGCATTTTCCTTAACATACTAAAAAAAAAAAAAATCCTTCCTCAAAGGTGACTTTGAGGAAGTCTAATGCAGGCAGGAATCCCTCAGAAGAAATGGCCATCATGGTCAACAAGAGTCTNCTGGATGGCATCACGGACTCAATGGACGTGAGTCTGAGTGAACTCCGGGAGTTGGTGATGGACAGGGAGGCCTGGCGTGCTGCAATTCATGAGGTCGCAAGGAGTCAGACACGACTGAGCGACTGAACGGAACGGAACAAAGAAGACATACAGACAATGAAATAGCACATGAAAAAATGCTCAAAATCTTTAATTATCAGAGAAATGCAAATCAAAACTACAGTGAAGTATCACCTCACACCAGTCAAAATGCCCTTCATCAAAAAATCTACAAACAACAAATGTTGGAAAGGGTGTACAGAAAAGAGAACTCTCCTATACTGTTAGTGGGAACATAAATTTCTATAACCACTATGGAGAGCAATATGGAGGTTCCTTAAAAACCTAATAATAAAGCTACTGTATTATCCAACAATCCCACTGCTAGGCATATATCCAGAAAAAAGCATAATTTAAATGGATACATGCACTCTAATATTCTTTGCAGCAGTGTTAACAAGAGCCAAGATATGGAAGCAACTTAAATGTCCATCGACAGATGAATGATGAAAGAAGATGTGATATAGATGTACAGTGGAATATTACTCAGCCATTGAAGAATGAAATAATGCTATTTGCAGCAACCTGGATAAACTGAGAGATCATCATTCTAGGTGAAGTAAGTTAGACAGAAAGACAAATATTATATGATATAGTTTATATATGGTATCTAAAAATGATAAAAATAACCTTATTTACAAAAACAGAAACACGCTCACAGACTTGTAAAACAAACTTATGGTTACTAAAAGGAAAGGTGGGGAGAAGGGATAAAATAGAGGCTGGCATTAAAATATACACACTATTATATATAAAATAGATAATCAATAGGGATCTACTATATACCATAAGAAATTCTACTCAATATGCTGTAATAACATACATGGGCAAAGAATCTGAAAAAGAATAGATGTATGCCTTCTTTATGGTCCAGGTGGTTCAGATGATAATCTTCCTGCAGTCCAAGAGACTTAGGTTTAGTCCCTGGGTCAGGAAGATCCCTTGGAGAAGGGAAGTGTAACCCATTCCAGTATTCTTGCCTGGAGAATCCCATGGGCAGAGGAGCCTGGTGGGCTAGAGTCCATGGGGTTGCAAAGCATCAGACACAACTGAGAAACTAACACATATCCATACATGACTATAGCAAAAACCATAGCTCTGACTATAGACCTTTGTCAGCAAAGTGATGTCTCTGCTTTTTAATGCATTGTTTAGGTTTGTCGTATTTCCTTCTAAGGAGCAAGCATCTTTTAATTTCATGGTTGCAGTTTCCATCTGCAATGATTTTGGAGCCCAAGAAAATAAAATCTGTCACTGATTCCACTTTCTCCTTTTCTATTTGCCATGAAGTGATGAGACCAAATGCCATGATCTTCATTTTTTCAATGTTGAGTTTTATGTCAGCTTTTTCATTCTTCTCTTTCACCCTCATCAAGAGGCTCTTTAGTTCCTCTTCACTTTGCCATTAGAGTAGTATCATCTGCATATCTGAGGCTGTTGATATTTCTCTCAGCAATTTTGGTTCAAGCTTGTGATTCATCCAGCTCTATATTTCACATGATGTACACAGAATATAAGTTAAATAAGCAGGGTGACAATATACAGCCTTGTCACACTCTTTTCCCAATTTTGAACCAGTCTATTTTTCCACATCAGTTCTAACTGTTGTTTTTTGACTGGCATACAGGTTTCACAGGAGACAGGTAAGATGGTCTGGTATTCCCATCTCTAAGAATTTTCCACAGTTTGTTGTGATAGACACAATCAAAAACTTTAGCTTAGTCAATGAAACAGAAGCAGATGTTTTTCTGGAAATCCTTTGCTTTCTCTATGGTCCAACAAATGTTTGCAGTTTGATCTCTGGTTCCTCTGCCCCTTTTGAAACCCAGGCTGTACATCTGAAAGTTCTTGGTTCATGTATTGCTGAAGCCTAGCTTGAAGGATTTTGGACATAACCATGCTAGCATGTGAAATGAGTGCAACTGTATTACAGTTTGAACATTCTTTGGCATTGCCCTTCTTTGGGATTTAAATGAAAACTAACCTTTCCAGTCCTGTGGCCACTGCTGAGTTTTCCAAATTTGCAAATCAACTATATTCCAATATAAAATAAAACTTTTTTAAAAAGAGATTTTTCCATTGTCCTACAGCTATTGTTTCTCTTCTGTTACCTTTTTTCCTTTGGTTCCTTCAAGGATATCTGTTTATCACTGACTTTAGGACTTTAAATATGCTGTCTAGATGGTTGTTGTTTTTATTTACTCTGTTTGGCATTGCCTGAGCTTCTTGAATCTATGATATCTTTTACTAATTTTGAAAAATAATTGACCATTAATTACTTAAATATTCCTTCTTCCCAGTTTTCCTGCTGAGGTTCTGCTGCTTCTGCTGCAAAGTTGCCTCAGTTGTGTCCAACTCTGTGTGACCCCAGAGACGGCAGCCCACCAGGTTCCCCCATCCCTGGGATTCTCCAGGCAAGAACACTGGAGTGGGTTGCCATTTCCTTCTCCAATGCGTGAAAGTGAAAAGTGAAAGTGAAGTCGCTCAGTAGTGTCCGACTCTGTGCGACCCCATAGACGTCAGCCCACCAGGTTCCTCCATCCATGAGATTTTCCAGGCGAGAGTACTGGAGTGGGGTGCCATTGCCTTCTTTGCTGAGGTTCTAAATACCTATATATTTGATAGTGTTCTACAGTTCTTGGATGCTCTCTTCTGGTTTAATGTTTTTCTTTTTTATCACTTTTACTGGAGTGGGTTGCCATTTCCTTCTCCAATGCGTGAAAGTGAAAAGTGAAAGTGAAGTCGCTCAGTAGTGTCCGACTCTGTGCGACCCCATAGACGTCAGCCCACCAGGTTCCTCCATCCATGAGATTTTCCAGGCGAGAGTACTGGAGTGGGGTGCCATTGCCTTCTTTGCTGAGGTTCTAAATACCTATATATTTGATAGTGTTCTACAGTTCTTGGATGCTCTCTTCTGGTTTAATGTTTTTCTTTTTTATCACTTTGTTTTTCATGTTGGGTAATTTCCTTTGGCATAGCTTTGAGTTCAGTGATTTTTTTTTTCCCTCCCCTGTGTTGAGTTTACCGATGAGCCCATTGAAGTTTTTTTTTTTCCTATCTCTTTAACTAGGTTTTTCATTTTTATAATTTTCACTTAACTTTTATTATAATTTCTGTATCTATGTTTCAGTTACCCATCTGATCTGATTATACTTACTGCCTGTTTTTGTCTACTAAAGCACTTAAAATATACACATTTATTTAAATATGTTGTTCAGTTAAGTTCAGTTCAGTTGCTCAGTCGTGTCCAACTCTATGTGACCCCATGAATTGCAGCACACCAGGCCTCGCTGTCCATCCCCAACTCCCAGAGTTCACTCAAAATCACATCCATCGAGTCAGTGATGCCATCTAGCCATCTCATCCTCTATCATCCCCTTCTCCTCCTGCCCCCAATCCCTCCCAGCATCAGGGTCTTTTCCAATGAGTCAGCTCTTTGCATGAGGTGGCCAAAGTACTGGAGTTTCAGCTTTAGCATCATTCCTTCCAAAGAAATCCCAGGGCTGATCACCTTTAGAATGGACTGGTTGGATCTCCTTGCACTCCAAGGGACTCTCAAGAGTCTTCTCCAATACCATAGTTCAAAAGCATCAATTCTTCAGCACTCAGCTTTCTTCACAGNTTGCATGAGGTGGCCAAAGTACTGGAGTTTCAGCTTTAGCATCATTCCTTCCAAAGAAATCCCAGGGCTGATCACCTTTAGAATGGACTGGTTGGATCTCCTTGCACTCCAAGGGACTCTCAAGAGTCTTCTCCAATACCATAGTTCAAAAGCATCAATTCTTCAGCACTCAGCTTTCTTCACAGTCCAATTCTCACATCCATACATGACCACTGGAAAAACCATAGCCTTGACTAGATGGACCTTAGTTGGCAAAGTGATGTCTCTGCTTTTGAATATGCTATCTAGGTTGGTCATAACTTTCCTTCCAAGGAGTAAGCATCTTTTAATTTCATGGCCAGAATCACCATCTGCAGTGATTTTGGAGTCCCCAAAAATAAAGTCTGGCACTGTTTCCACTGTTTCCCCATCTATTTCCCATGAAGTGTTGGGACCAGATGCCATGATCTTCATTTTCTGAATATTGAGCTTTAAGCCAACATTTTTTCTCTCCTCTTTCACTTTCATCATGAGGCTTTTTAGTTCCTCGGTATTAGATAGCTTTAACATCTCTTTCATAATTAACTATGGTCTGCTGATTGCTTTATCTCTTGATTTTTTTTTTTTGACTCCTTGTATCCTTTGCAATTTTTTGTTGATAGCTAGACATCTTATATACAATCATGGAAATTGAAATGAAGTGTATTATGTTTAGAAATGAGCAGAAATCTTCAGGGTGGACAGATAATTTAGTCTATTAGAAGCCAAATAAGATCAGGGATTTGTTATATCTGTGGTTACCTACAGTGAACCGTAGGCTTCAAACCCCTCTAATGTCACCTTATGTATAAGATAGGGCTTGCTTTGCTAGAGAGTCCACTTATAATACATGTTGCACCCTCAGACATTGCTTCAGGTCTTCCTTTTGTTCTGAGCATCACAGCAAATTACTCTCCATGCTCTTGACTTTTTTCTACCAATGAAGCTTCTGTTTCTGTTGTTATTCAACACTTTTTACTTTGTCAAGCTAGAGGTGAGGGGCTGGGGTGGACATGCTCTTTTTGCTCAGACTAAATCTGTCTTAGACACTGTATATCTGTCTCAGTGGTGGAAGTTCTCAGTAATCCTACATGTAGGTTGGAGCCAAGCATGTGTTCCTTATCCATTAACAATAGGTAAAGGACTTTTTCATGTTTATTTCTTCTAGTTGCAAAGGTATTCACCAGTGACTAAAGTAACAGCATTTATTCCCCTTCTCTCAACTGTTTAGAACAAAGACAGGAAAGAATGATCTGGATGAGACTTTGAGCCTTTACCAGAGTGGCTGCTGTCCTTTCCTTCAGGCTTGCTCTACGAGAATCACTTCCCCAGGTCTCTCACCCTGCCCTCATCGTTTTATTGTGAGCAACCAGTGATATCCATGGATTTCATATGAACATGAAATTTCCTTGTTTCTATGGTCTCCAGAGTTTATATGACCTAGCTCTCCACTTGGAGAAGGAAATGGCAACCCACTCCAGTGTTCTTGCCTGGAAAATCCCAGGGACAGGGGAGCCTGGTGGGCTGCCATCTATGGGGTCGCACAGAGTCGGACATGACTGAAGCAACTTAGAAGCAGCAGCTCTCCACATTTGGCCTGCAGTACTTATTAAACATTTTTGCTGAATCTGCCTCTTATTTTCCAGTAGATAGCCCACCATTGGCTAGAGTTTCACCCTATCTCTTCTTGATCATACCTGTCTATCCCTAGATTATCAGCTAGTTGTTTTCCTATGACTTTAGCTCTCTGATGGGTTCCAAAATCTGTGAATTTTTCATACTGTGAAGAGTTCTTGTTGTTGTTATTTTTGCAATGGTGGGAGTGATCATTCTTCCAGATGTCTACATCCTAAGTGTTACGTAGTCAAAATATTTACACAATTAAAAAAAAAAACCCAAAATCTATATACGTCTACTTACTCAGTATAAAACAGCAGCTATATTCATCAGGGTCTAGTCAGAAAAACAGAAACTCTACTAACTGTTTGAATAGATAATATTATATGTATCACAAGTAGTACAAACATGCAGTGTTTAATATCCCCGGTGGCTCAGTAGTAAAGAATCTGCCTGCCAGTGCAGGAGACTCAGATTCCATTCCTGGGTCAGAAAATCCCCGGGAAGAGGAAATGACAGCCCACTCCAGTACTCTTGCCTGGGAAATCCCATGGACAGAGGAGCCTGGCAGGCTACAGTCCATGGGGTCGCAAAGAGCTGGAAATGACTGAGCACACAGCACACACACAAAGACTATCTTAGGGAATTTTGCAACAGTTATTAAAACGCTTAAAAGAAAAAAAAAAAAAATAAAAGGAAACCCTCAGGTAACACATAAGTAGGAGCTCCAGAAAGAAACTCTACCCCTGCCTAGGGACAGGGGAATGAGGTGGGGTCTGGGGTTATCAGAGCAGAGAAGTATGCAGATGAGGGCCTGGCTCTGGGACTCAGCCATCTGGTGAGCTCACTGCCAGGCTGCTGCTGGCACCTCTAATGGGTACAATAGGCTGATCTGGAGTTGGCAGGAAGAAAAGACAAAGATTGGAACCAATTGGTGGTGTTCATAGGAAGGGCTTTACAGGAATGACTCCAACCAGAAATAAACTAGAAGCAGCAATTTCTTCTTTTACCTCCTTCCTCCTGGCCTCTCTCCAGTATATCCACTGGCATAATTTAACAGTTTGGCAAAGGGGCAATAGTTTTCACAGTCCCAGCCTCACCATCACAAAGCCTATAAAAGGTATGTTTGGAGCTGAAAGGCAATAGCTTAATAACTATCCCACTAGGATTCTTTTATTTTCAACAGGCTAAGTGAATTATAAGTAGAGATTTTAAAGTGTTTTCAATTTTATAAACTATGTTTCACTAAATACCAATATTTAAATTGTAAAAATTATTCATCTAAATAAATTCACTTTAGCAGAACCAGTATATGTTCAAATTTCTATCATTAGAGAAACAACTGTCAGTTTTAAATTCCTATGGCTAAATATTATTCTTTTGGACAGCACATTATTGACAGTGATGGAGGAGAACACTTTTAATATTTATTTGTTTTGCTGAATTTCAACTGAGCTGACAGTTGCATTAACTAAGGTGTTTCCACTTAGCTCTTCACAACATTTATTATTCCAGAAAGTATTTCTTTTAGGAGTATATAGTGAACCTTTAATATTAAAAAAAATGAAACTTGGTCTGCCATAAATGAGAGGATATATTTTGTTACATGTTTATTAAAATCAAGATCAAAGTCTACAAAAAAGAGATAGGTAAAGGAAAGAAAAAGAAGAGAAAGAATATATTTTTGCTTCTCTTTTATTTATATTATTCAAGTGGCTCAGTATAAATTGAATAAGCAATTTTATACTTCAAAGAGGCCACCCATACCAATTACTAGAATTATTATCAACTCTTATCAAGTTGATAAATTTTTATGGTGGCACATATTCTAGAATAATTTCTAAATTTTCACATTATAATAATAAGTTCCTAGTAAATAGTAGAAGTTTAATAACTGTTATTTGAAATGGTTACATGAATGAACTGAAGAAAAAAGATATGGGAAAACAAATGAACAAAACTAAATATTTTCTGCTCTGGGAAATAGTGGAAAGAAATTCAGCAAGTAAATTCTGTTCATTACAAATGTATATTCAAAATCACACTGTTATGTTTTTCTAGCATAAAAACCTAGTTAAAATCATATTCACTGTAGGAAATATCACCTTCCCTCTTTGAAAATCTATGTCAATATTATTCATATCAAAATAGCAACTTTATAGATAGATAGACAAACAGGTTGAGTAAAGTTTCACAATTCTTCTACGTTTCTGAATTTCTGAGTTTGAATAGAATATAAAAAGGAAAGATGGGACTTCTTGTTAGTATGGGCAGGTTAGATCTTGAGGAAGAAAATTGAAAATATGACTATGTTTACCACAGGTTGATAAAATGGATCCTGCTGGTTATATAAATTCTGTAATAAATTTGAGAATAGAGCATATGCTCTTGAAAGGAAGAGGGTAAATTAGAAAGCATATATATTGCATCAGTGTTGAAAACTTAATTATAAAGAATTTTCCTTTAGAAAATTTGCTAAGACTCTCTATAGTTATTGATTCAACTTTTCTTTGTTACTTTTATTATGTTTTAGAGGTAGATCATCCTTTTCTTTGAGTTTTTTTTTTTTTTTTTTGATTCAATGAAAGCCAGCATAACCAGGAAATTGGGTTCTTCCACTGAAGACACTTATCAAACAGACTGTTTCAAATTGCTTTGGCTTGGAGACAGAGAAAGTCAGCTTCAGTAAAAGTGCTATTTATTTTAAAAGGAAATATTCTTTTTGTAATCCTGATCAGAATTCATTCCTGATACTTTAGAAAATGTGTCCACAATCCAAAGTTAGCATCACTATTTTATCTTAATAGTATGTTAAAACACTTTAGTACAAATACACACATATACAGTAGTCAGAAATATTTTGTCCCACATTTTATCATCAAATAACTTAGGTTGAGCAAAGGGCTTTCTTCTGAAAATACATATACAGAATTTATTCTGTTCCTTCTACAGATAAATCATAGGTAGAGATTTGTGTAAATGATGTATCGAAATTCATCTCAACATCTCTCCATCTCAAATCAAAGATGATAACAACCTATAATTTTATTCATGAAACAGGTGGCTCAGTATAAATTTGACTGGAAAAAATATCTTTCAGTTTCACCAAATGAACCAAATTGTACACAGGAGCTCCTCTAGTTTCTCTGACAGAGTTTTCACTATTCTGTCATCTCTCTGATGCACAAAAGGAGATATTCTTATTTTACTTCATTTAAAAAATTTTATCCAGATTTCATAGTTATCCTCAATGTGTGGGTTGGTATAAACTGCCATGATAAAAATAGGAATTCTTTGGGTCATTTCTTTAAATATTTCCCTCTTTCATTTCTCTCTTGTTTCACTTAAACTATTATCAGTTGGCTGATTTATATTTGGGGCCAATTTTCTAATTTTACTATTATTTATTACAATCCTTTTTCTAACAAGGGAATTACACAATTTTATTTTTTTTAAATATTTTTCTCTCACTCTTTCCTCTCATTTCCTCTCTCATTCCTTCCCTCTTTTTCTCGCCCTTCCTTTCTGTTCCTCTCTCTCCACTTACAACTATTTAATTTTTAAAGTTTACTTTTCATTTTTTTTCCTTTACATAAATTTCTTATTTCATAGATGCAATATCTTCTCTATTATATGAGGACAACAATTTTTATTTCCTTTGTTATTTTAATCATGCTGATGAGGTATACCTTAAAAACCACAAAATATTAATATATGCAGTTTGAGCTTGCATTTTAAGTTTAATGAGCTGACCTGCCTCTTGAGAAACCTGTATGCAGGTCACGAAGCAACAGTTAGAACTGGACATGGAACAGCAGACTGGTTCCAAATAGGAAAAGGAGTACATCAAGGCTGTATATTGTCACCCTGCTTATTTAACTTATATGCAGAGTACATCATGAGAAATGCTGTCCTGGAGGAAGCGCAAGCTGGAATTAAGATTGCCGGGAGAAATATCAATAACCTCAGATACGCAGATGACATCACCTTTATGGCAGAAAGTGAAGAACTAAAGAGATTCTTGATGAAATTGAAAAAGGAGAGTGAAAAAGTTGGCTTAAAGCTCAACATTCAGAAAATGAAGATCATGGAATCTGGCCCCATCACTCATGGCAAATAGATGGGGAAACAGTGGAAACAGTGGCTGACCTTATTTTTCTTGGGCTCCAAAATCACTGCAGATGGTGATTTCAGTCATGAAATTAAAAGACACTTACTCTTTGGAAGAAAAGCTATGACCAACCTAGATAGCATATTCAAAAGCAGAGACATTACTTTGCCAACAAAGGTCCGTCTAGTCAAGGCTATGGTTTTTCCAGTGGTCATGTATGGATGTGAGAGTTGGACTGTGAAGAAAGCTGAGCGCCGAAGAATTGATGCTTTTGAACTGTGATGTTGGAGAAGTCTCTTGAGAGTCCCTTGGACTGCAAGGACATCCAACAAGTCCATCCTGAAGGAGATCAGTCCTGGGTGTTCATTGAAAGGACTGATGTTGAAGCTGAAACTCCAATACTTTGGCCACCTGATGTGAAGAGCTGACTCATTTGAAAAGACCCTGATGCTGGGAAAGATTGAGGGCAGGAGGAGAAGGGGATGACAGGGTGAGATGGTTGGATGGCATCACTGACTCAATCGACATGGGTTTGGGTGGACTCTGGGAGCTGGTGATGGATAGGGAGGCCTGTCATGCTTTGGTTCATGGGGTCTCAGGGAGTCAGACACGACTGAGCGACTGAACTGAACTGAATAAATGCATACTCATACAATCACCATCTCAATTATTATGCAGAATTTTGCTATCATCTCTTATCTCTTGCAGTCATTACCACATAAAATTCAAGAATATAGTTTATCTTTTCTTTGTCTGAATATAAAATGATATTTTATACTTTTGCCTCTGGATAAAATTCAAGTTGTTTACAGCTTGGCACTGTTATGAGTAAAGTGTGTGTTCAGTCAGTTGGTCACGTGTGACTCTTTGTGACCCTATGGACTGTGTGTAGCTTGCCAGGTTCCTCTGTCCATAGGATTTCCCTGGCAAGATTACTGGAGTGGGTTGCCATTTCCTCCTCCAGGGGATCTTCCCGACCCAAGAACTGAATCCATATCTCCTGCACTGCAGGCAGATTCTTACTACTGAGCTACCAGGGAAATTTAGTACAATCATTTGTGTACACATAATATGCAAATGGACTTCCCTGGTGGCTCAGATGGTAAAGCATCTGTCTACAATGTGGGAGTCCCCGGTTCGATCCCTGGGTCGGGAAGATCCCCTGGAGAAGGAAATGGCAATCCACTCCAGTACTATTGCCTGGGAAATCCCATGGACAGAGGAGCTTGGTAGGCTACAGTCCATGGGGTTGCAAAGAGTCGGACACGACTGAGCAGCTTCACTCACTCAATATGCAAATACTTAGGAGTTGAATTGCTGAGTCATATTTTCACTTTATGAGGGACTGAAGGGCTTTTCCAAAGAAATTTTATCATTTAATATTCATATCTGCAATGCATTATCTGATATTATCAATATTTTAATTTTAAGTGGATATGAAGTGGTATTTATTATAGTGCGGCTCTTGATGATCAATGAGGTTGCATTTTCTTTCCATACATTCTTTAGTCATCTACATATTTTCTTCTGTGAAGTATTCTCTTTTGTGAAGTATTATCTTTTATAAGTATGTATGTATTTACCTATTTTAAAAAAAAATACAGGATTAAAAAATATTTTACTGTATTCTGGATAAAAATCCTTTTATAGACACATATTTAAAACATATTTTCCCATTTTGTATTTCCTCTTTTATTTTATTTAGTCCCCTAATAACAAAGATTTTCAGCTCATTGAATGAAATTTATCAATTTTTACCTTTATGGTTAACTGCTTTTTAATGTTCTGTCAAGGAATACTTAAAGTCACAAAAAGTTTCTCTCACATTTTTTTTTTCTAGTTGTTTTATGCTTTAGCATTAACTTATATATTTAGGTTCATGTTTTTCTTCAATTAATTTCCTTTGAGGTAGGCAGAGAAGTTTGTTTTTCTCTATCTTTATTTCCACTTGTTATAGTTCAGTTGCACAGTCATGTCTGACTCTTTGCCTCCCCATAGACTGCAGCACAGCAGGCTTCCCTGGCCATCACAAACTTCTGGACCCTTTTAAACTCATGTCCATTGAGTCAGTGATGCCATCCAACCATCTCATCCTCTGTTGTCCCCTTCTCCTCCTGCCTTCAAACTTTCCCAGCATCAGGGTCTTTTCCAGTGAGTTAGTTCTTTGCATCAGGTGACCAAAGTATTAGAGCTTCAGCATTAGTCCTTCCAGTGAATATTCAAGATTGATTTCCTTTAAAGACTGGTTTGATCTCCCTTGCAGTCCAAAGGACTCTCAAGAGTCTTCTCTAACACCACAGTTCAAAAGCATCAATTATTTGGTGCTCAACCTTCTTTATGGTCCAGCTCTCACATCTATACACAACTACTGGAAAAATCATAGCTTTGACTAGATGAATATTTGTCAGCAATGTAATGCCTCTGTTTTTTAATATGCTATCTAGGTTTATCATAGCTTTTCTTCTAAGGAGCAAGTGTCTTTTAATTTCATGCCTGCAGTCACCATTTGCAGTGATTTTGGAGCCCAAGAAAATAAATTCTCACTGTTTCCATTGTTTCTCCATCTATTTGCCATGAAGTAATGGGACTGGATGTCATGATCTTAGTATTTTGAATATTGAGTTTTAAGCCTGTTTTTTAGGCTCTCCTTTTTTACCTTCATCAAAAGGCTGTTTAATTCCTCTTCACTTTCTGCCACAAGGGTGGTGTCATCTGCATATCTGAGGTTATTTATATTTCTCCAAACAATCTTAATTCCAGCTTGTGCCTTATCCAGCCAGGCATTTCACATGATGTACTCTGCATGTAAGGTAAATAAGCAGGGTGACAATATACAGCCTTGACATACTCCTTTCCCAATTTGGAATCTGTCTGTTGTTCCATGTCCAGTTTTTAACTATTGTTTCTTGACCTGTATACAGATTTCTCAGGAGGCAAGCAAGGTGGCCTGATATTCCCATCTCTTTAGGAATTTTCCAGTTTATGACTTAGGATACATACATACATAGGTCACTAGACCTTCCCTGGTGGCTCAGATGGTAAAGAACCTGCCTTCAATTTAGGGACCTGTGTTTGATCCCTGGGTCAAGAAGATTCCCTGGAGAAGGGAATGGCTATACACTCCAGTATTCTTGCCTAGAGCATTCCATGGACAGAGGAGCCTGGTTGGCTATAGTCCACAGGTCACTAAGGCCTATTTACTTTCTTTAATGCTTTATTCTCCATTTTCTAATTGATTTATCTGATTAGATATTGCATAAATCCAATTAGTTGATTCTATAATTCCTGTGGATATATCAAGTTGAGTTTCCATTTTCTAAAAATCTAAAACATTCTTCTATTAAGCCTAACATGAACTCTGTATTTCAGTTGTTATAACACTCTTACTCATTAAGATCATATTATTTTTCATCACTTATTGTATATATTCACAATACTGTTTTTAAAATTTTCTTAATCTATTTTCTGGACAATTTGAGGGTCTCTTTCTACTTATTACATTTTTTGGCTATGAATCATAATTTTCTATCTTCTAGAAATATAGTGTTTTTATTATATATATATATATGACATTAATATTGATATATAACACAGATGCTTAATTTTTTTTTTCTCTACAAAGTGTAGAGATTTTTTCCTGGAAGATTAGTGACTAGTCTCTTTGAACAAATCTGGGTTTGGTTTTATGTTTTGTTGAGGTGTGTTGGTAGAAAGTTCAAAGCACTTACCAAGCAACTCTAACATTTTGAGACTCAAACTTCTAAGGTCTAAAGATGGCTTTGTGACAGGACATGGGTTTTATTCCTAAGGCACAATCCTGCTGATATCTTAATTAAATGTTCAGGTGCTGAAAATGTCTCCACTCTGCTTGTGCTTGAATTCAAATGTCTGCTACCATTGACTGATTTCTGTTTATTCTGTTCTACTCTCAACCCAGGAGCAGCTTAGAATTTCATATGATCTTACCTGGAAAAATCATAATTCCATTCTCAGTCAGTGATGTGTAGGAAGCTGTCACACAGATTTCTGCTTCCCCCTCACCCCTGCACTTTATCCCCCTTACTCAGATAATTCCTTCTTAGTGATGCAGACTGTAGCTGCTTTAGTAGGCAGATCCTGATCTCTGCTTTCCCAGCTCAGAAGCTTTGTTTGAATTTTTCTTCTCTGTTCCACAATTAGGAAATTGTTCTTGGACAAGGTGCTGAGATAAATATAGGGCTTACTCATGAGTTACTTTCATTCAGAGTTTGCAGTTTTGAGTGCCCGTTATCCTATGCTTCAAAATAGTTGTCTCAGAGGCAAAATTATTATATAGTGCATGGAAAAAGACATGTGTGGTATTTAGATTGAACAATAGTAATGCTTATATGGTTTTGAAATGTCAAATGACTATACTACCTAAGGTAATCAACAGATTCAGTGCAATCCCTATTAAATTGCCAGTGTCTTGTTTTTTTGTTTTTGTTTTTTGCAGATCTAGACAACAACAAAAATCTTTTTTTCTATATTAGCTTATATATTTTTAACTGGAGGCTAATTACTTTTATTGGGGTGTTTTTTTGCCATACATCAACATGAATCAGCCATGGGTGTACATGTGACCCCCGACTCAAATCCCCCTCCAACCCCATCCCATTCCTCTGGGTTGTCCCAGTGCATTGGGTTTGAGTGCCCTATTTCATGCCTCAAACTTGGGCTGGTCATGTTTCACATATGGTAATATACATATTTCAATGCTATTCTCTCAAATCATCCCATCCTTGCCTTTTCCCAGAGTCCAAAAGTCTGTTCTTTACATCTGTGTCTCTTTTGCTGTCTTGCACATGGGGTCATCATTACCATCTTTCTAAATTCCATAGATATGCATTAATATACTGTATTGGTGTTTTTCTTTCTTACTTACTTCACTCTGTATAATAGGCTCCAGTTTGATCCCCCTCATTAGAACTGACTCAAATGTCCTTTTTAATAGCTAAGTAATATTCCATTGTGTATATATATCACAATTTTCTTACCCATTCATATCCATGGGTATCCATGCCCTGGTTGGGAAGAACCCCTGGAGAAGGGAATGGCTATGCACTGCAGTATTCTTGCCTCGAGAATGACAGAGGAGCCTAGTGGGCTACAGTCCATGGGGTTGCAAAGAGTAGGACACAGCTGATTAACACTACCCTTCATTTCTGTAGGAGAAAGGGAAATGGGATTTTGCTATGTGCATAATTTTATTTTTGTTTTCCTTTTACAGAAAAATTGTGAAACAAACACAAGTGTACACCCTGCTACAGCATCAGACATACAGAGATTCTCAGTTGTATTATCAGTGCAGAAATACTATTTTAAGCACTGTCACACCATTATTTTCAGTTCAATATGTCAGTACAGTCTATCTGTGTAAGACATAGAAACAGAGAAATAAAACTGTGGTTATCTCTGCTCATGCCACTGTGAGAAAAGGCTATAGCCATCAGTGAATTGTACAATAGAAAGGAGAATTGAACTCTTTATTCACCAAGCTTCTAAAAGAGTAAACCTGAATCACATAGTAATCTTGGCACAAAATTTTTTTTTCTGGAGAGTGAGATATTTTGTTGCATTATCATAACTAAAAGTGATGTGCAGTGTTTCATGTTTGCAATGAAGACTGTTCAAATTATTTTACCTTAGGAGTATGAGAACTGCATGAATATTCCATCAGCTAGTTCAATTCAGTCGCTCAGTCATGTCCAATTTTTTGTGACTCAATGGACTGAATCACACCAGGCTTCCCTGTTCATTATCAATTCCAGGAACTTGCTCAAACACATGTCCATTGAGTCAGTGATGACATCCAACCATCTCTTCCTCTGTTGTTCCCTTCTCCTCTGCCTTCAATCTTTGCCAGCAAGAGGGTCTTTTCCAATGAGTCAGTTCTTTGCTGCAGGTGACCTAACAGAGCTTCAGCTTCAGCATCAGTACTTCTAATGAATATTCAGGACTGATTTCCTTTAGGATAGACTGGTTTGATCTTTGTGCATTTTGAGGGACTCTCAAGTGTCTTCTCCAACAACACATTTCAAAAGCAACAATTCTTCAGTGCTGAGCTTTCTTTATAGTCCAACTCTCACATCCATACATGACCACTGGAAAACTGTAATTTTGGATAGACAGAACTATGTTGGCAAAGTAATATCTCTGCTTTTTAATATGCTGTCTAAGTTGGTCATAGCTTTTCTTCCAAGGAGTAAGCGTCTTTTAATTTCATGGCTGCAGTCACAATCTGCAGTGATTTTGGAGCTCAAGAAAATAAAGTCTGTCACTGTTTCCATTGTTTCCCCATCTATTTGCCACAGTGACGGGACCATATGCCATGATTTAGTTTCTTTTTTTATTTTTTAAATTTATTTATTTTAGTTGGAGGCTAATTACTTTACAATATTGTAGTGGTTTTTGCCCTACATTGACATGAATCAGCCATGGGTGTACATGTGTCCCCCATCCTAAATCCTCCTCCAGTCCCTCAGGGTCATCCCAGTGCACCAGCCCTGAGCACCCTGTCTCATGCTCTGAACCTGGACTGGTGATCTGTTTCATATATGATAATATACATGTTTCAATGCTATTCTCTCAGCCTTCAGAATGGTAGAAAATAATAGCAAATGAAACAACTGACAAGGAATTAATCTCAAAAATATACAAGTAACTCCTGTAGCTCAATTCCAGAAAACTAAAGTTTTCTGAATTCACCCACTATGCCAGTTTAGTGCCTTTGAGAAATAGACACCACAGTAGCATCAGAAGTATCAGATAGATAGTTATTGAGAGACATGCTGTGAGAGAGAAAGGAGACAGTAGAGGGAGTAGAAGTAGGAAGAGCCTCCAGACCAAGGGGCAGGTCTGAAAGTTGTGAGAGCAGACAGAAATATTAGATGAGAAAGCTGCAGAGGCAGTACAGTTCTGAGAAAGTCTCAGCCAAGCTGAAAGGGAGTTCCCAAGCGTAAGTGGTACATCGGAGGAGTACCACATTAGGCAGGGGTGGCTTGGCTCTAGCCCTCCACCATACTCAGTTCTTTGAGTAGCCCATGGAAAGCATGTCTATGGTGTGAATGCTTGAAAATCCAAAAGTACTTCAACTGAAGCCCATGAGTCAACTGTGCTCTTTGCTCACAGCAGCTGTCATGAAACCTATCTGAATGGCACAATGACATGGACACCTAATAGAGGGTCTACACCTTCACACTGGAACTGCAACATGTGTAAGCAATTTTAGCTGTCAGAAGTGCTTCTTCTGCAGTGTTTTCATAAAATAGAATGTATTTTAGTTAATATTTACATTTGCACACATCATACAGTAATAGGAATATGATTCCCATCCCAAACAGTGCTTGAAATATGAAAGATGTTCAGGATAAATCTGAGGATAAAAGCATGTAGTTTTCCACATTTATTTCAGAAAGTTCTTCAGTTCATTCATTTTACTATCTTGTCTAGTTCATCCCTATTAACTTTAAACATCCCTAAACATTTTTTAGTTATACTCTTTATCTTGAGCTTTTGAAGAATATTTGGTCTGCATTCTTTAAAACCTGTGAAGTGTGTGTTATACCAACACAGAGTTATAACACCGATTAGGTTCATCAGCCCTAAACTGGCACTCTGGAATCAATGCGTGGCTACAGTACTTTCTAGCTGTGAGAATTTTGGACAGCCACGTAATTTCTCCCTGCCTTAATTTCCTTGTCTATAAAATAAAAATGGCTATAGCACCAAATTATAGAGTTGTTATGAAGGTTAAAAGCAGTATGGTAAATATTAAGAGCAATGTCTGTACATAGTAAATGATCAAAAAAGTAAGCCAATATTATCCATGTTGTTATTATTAACATGGATCAAAAGATATAATAGATGATGAGTAAAGCACTAGCAATGCCTCCACCAGGGGAAAGACTTTGATAAAGTTTCTATAATTGGCTTAGCAATTGAAAATGCTTAGTCATATAAAAAGTGAATATAATCTGGGATCAATTGTCCTAGGACCAGCAGAGATGAAAGTGGAGAAGATAGTCTAGGTAAACAAAAGAGTTAAAACACAGCAAAGAAGGAAGATATAAATAATAATTTCTGATTTGTGCAAAATATCATATACATAAAGGGAGATAGTGAAAAAGAAAGATGGCTATTCTGAAACCAAACAAAGACTCTGGATGACATACTAAAGACATCCAAGTAATATAGCTTGTCCTGCCATAGAATTGGGGCCAGGGAGCATATTTGGGCAAGAGAATGGTAAATTGAGATGTCTCTTAGAAGACTACTTTGATAGCAATATGGAAGAAGTAACAGAGAGTGATAGCAATATGGAAGATGTAATAGAGAGGAAAAGGGGCAAGAGATGACGATGAGATAAGGCATTTCATGTAACTGTCCAAAAATCATTTCTTATGAAGAACTGAGCTAGCTTTGTGGCCTGAGAGTGGAAGGGCTGTGATGTAAAAGAGAAGTACTTCAAAAGTAAAATCTATGGACCTTGGAGGATAATCAGATATGAGAGACAGAAAGAACTTCACTCATCAGTTTAATCCTATCTTCATTCCTCAGATATTTTACATGTGGCAAGGTATGATGTGCTCAGTTCAGTTCAGTCACTCAGTTGTGTTCAACTCTTTGTGACCCTATAGACGTAGTCCGCCATGCTCCTCTCTCTATGGAATCTTCCAGGCAAGAATACTTGAGTGGGTTGCCATTTCTTACTCCAGGGGATCTTCCCAATGCAGGGATTGAACCTAGGTCTCCTGCTTTGGCAGGCAGTTCTTTACCACTGTGCTACCCGGGAATCATGTTAAGGTGTCACCAGACCAAATATAGAAAGCTAAGTTAACATACCACATGACTCATACATGTTACTAAGAATGTTTTCTCCAAATCAAGCACATCTGAAAATATTTTAATGCAAGCCATGACAACTGTATCAAATCCTTCATGCATCTAAATTATCTTCATAAATAATACAATTAATTAATTAATTTTAAATGGAGGCTAATTACTTTACAATATTGTAGTGGTTTTTGCTATACATTGACATGAATCAGCCATGGGAGTACATGTGTTCCCCATCCTGAATACAATTTAAAAACACATGTTTTTCAAAGGAGTCTTCTAGTATCAGAAATTCTTTCATTATTAAAAGATGAAGAAATATTGATTTAATATTTTAAAACAACAAGGATCCTAACATTATCTGGCTGTTTTAATTAGCTATGTTTTTGGCTTTCAAAATAAGAGGGAAAAATCACACTGACTGTTAATGCTGGTGAAACTTTGGTGGCTACCTTTTAAACTATAATTTAAAGAGTAAAGTCTTGGGAAAGGAAAGTAGCTACATCAAGTACTCTGCTCCTTTCTGTACTGTGTCACAACCCCTTTCACTGAGCTTAAATTAAAAGCTTACTCCATTTTAGAACCATCATCCTCCAGAAAAACACAGAGTTTCCCGATACTTAGAAACAAAATCCAAAATTTTGAGAGTTATTAAAAAAATTATACTTAGCCAGGTAAGAAACTGTGCATTCCAATGTAGAAATGAAACTATTACTATGCACTTGGTAAAATAAAAGTAATCAACACTTGTACTCCCCACTCCCAAAATAACTAGCATTATGACTATATCCTAGAAATCAGTAACTAAAGAGTTCTATAAATCAACAAATGAAGCAGGCAATTAATACATTTCTCAAACTAGTTAACTTATACTTTAAGCAATTTATGCTTTAGACTAAAGATGTTTTAAATTATTTGTGTATTTTCCTATAGTAGCCACATGATTAAGAAGAAAATCTATATTTCACTCTGAATTACTATTTACAAATCCACTTCCCTCTATCCCAGTAAGCATTTAATTTATATGATTATAGACTAAGCCATTTGAATTATGAATGAATGAATGATGAATGGATGCAAGTGAGCAGCAAGCTTCTGTCATGTAAAATACACAGATCAGAGAAATTCGTCATACAAAAGCTCTATTTATTTAATACTCAGAAAATATATGAGGGTCTTTAATAGATTTTCTCACTGTTGATTTTTGGGAAAGAAAGGAACATCATGCTCTTTGTCTTACATCTTTTGTGCCCATATGCCAGTCTCATACATTTGTGACTTGGCACATCACCATCCTCTGTCAAAATCACACTCTTTATTCTGTATTCAGTTCAGTTCAGTTTAGTCGCTCAGTTGTATCAACTCTTTGTGACCCCATGGACTGCAGCAGGCCAGACTTCCCTGTCCATCACCAACTCCCAGAGCCTACTCAAACTCATGTCCATCATGTTGGTGATGCCATCGAACCATCTCACCCTCTGTCATCCCCTTCTCCTCCTGCCTTCATTCTTTCCCAGCATCAGAGTCTTTTCAAATGAGTTGGTTCTTCACATCAGGTGGCCAAAGTATTGGAGTTTCAGCTTCAACATCAGTCCTTCCAATGAATATTCTAGACTGATTTCCTTTAGGATTGACAGGATGGTTCTTCTTGCAGTCCAAGGGAGTCTCAAGAGTCTTCTCCAACAGTTCAAAAGCATCAGTTCTTTGGCACTCAGCTTTCTTTATAGTTCAACTTTCATATCCATACATGACTACTGGAAAAACCATAGCTTTGACTAGACAGACCTTTGTTGACAAAGTAATGTTTCTGTTTTTTAATATGCTGTCTAGTTCGGTGATAGCTTTTCTTCCAAGAGCAAGCGTCTTTTAATTTCATGGCTGCAGTCACCATCTGCAATGATTCTGGAGCCCAAGAAAATAAAGTCTCTTGTTGTTTCCCTTGTCTCCCCATCTATTTGCCATGAAGTGATGGGACCAGATTCCATGATCTTAGTTTTCTGAATGTTGAGTTTTAAGCCAACTCTTTCACTCACATCCTTCACCTTCATTAAGAGGCTTTTTTGTTCTTCACTTTCTGCCATAAGGGTGGTGTCATCTGCATATCTAAAGTTATTGATATTTCTCCCAGCAACCTTCATTCCAGCTTATGATTCATCCAGCCCAGTATTTCACATGATGTACTCGCTTACTCCTTGGAAGAAAAGTTATGACCAACCTAGACAGTATATTCAAAAGCAGAGACATTACTTTGCCAACTAAGGTCCATCTAGTCAAGGCTATGGTTTTTCCTGTGGTCATGTATGGATGTGAGAGTTGGACTGTGAAGAAGGCTGAGCGCCAAAGAATTGATGCTTTTGAACTGTGGTGTTGGAGAAGACTCTTGGAGTCCCTTGGACTGCAAGGAGATCCAACCAGTCCATTCTGAAGGAGATCAACCCTGGGATTTCTTTGGAAGGAATGATGCTAAAGCTGAAACTCCAGTACTTTGGCCACCTCATGAGAAGAGTTGACTCATTGGAAAAGACCCTGATGCTGGGAGGGATTGGGGGCAGGAGGAGAAGGGGACGACCAAGGATGAGATGGCTGGATGGCTGGATGGCATCACTGACTCGATGGACGTGAGTTTTAGTGAACTCTGGGAGATGGTGATGGACAGGGAGCCCTGGAGTGCTGCATTTCATGGGGTTGCAAAGAGTTGGACACGACTGAGTGACTGAACTGAACTGAACTGAACTCTGCATATAAGTTAAATAAGCAAGGTGACAATATACAGCCTTGACATATTCCTTTCTCGATTTGGAACCAGTCTGTTGTTCCATGTCCCATTTTAACTGTTGCTTCTTGACTTGCATACAGATTTCTCAGGAGGCAGGTCAAACGGTCTGGTATTCCCATCTCTTTAAGAATTTTCCACAGTTTGTTGTGATCTATAGTCAATTAGTCCATGCCAATCACATATTTCAAAATAAGGTTTAAAATTATCTTCCTCCAGTATTCCTGATGCTTTGCTTTATCTTCTCTTATATTTATATTTTCTCTCCAATGCAAATGTAACTTTTTTTAAGTGATAAAAGGAACTGTCTTCTTTTTCTCCTTGATTTGCATCATTTATGCCATGAGGGGTACTCAATTTAAATATTTCAATTTGATTCTTTCCTATACAAATGAGCAAACTGAAGATCAGTTGTCAGGAGGATATTAGGAATTAGGATTAAACAAAATCTTTTTAAAATACTCCCTCCAGAATTCCTCATGAAGCTTTGTTAAATCTGCATCACAATCTGTCTTTCTCCTTGGCCATTCCTGCTTTCTCCTACTTCCTTTCCCAGACTGATCCCTAAAAACATGTTGTAGCTCAACTACCCCTTAGCGTTTGCTTCTGGAGAAGCCAACCAAAGTTATGTTGAGGTCTCTGAGAACACAAAGGACAAAGCTGTTATACACAGCCAGTGGTGTTGTACTAAGACATATATGCTCCTAAACAGCACTATGCTATGAAGAATTTGTATAATAAAATGCACAGGCTTAGGGAAGAAATGGGGTCAGGACATAATACTTGAAAACAGAATGTGTCACTAACACATTTTTAAAAAAGATCTGAATTTAAGAGAAATGATATTGCCATTTACACATATACACTGCAGTTGACCTGGAAAGACCTTGAGTTTGTGGCATTGGATGGGCTATAGCTTGTGAATTAAAAGAAGGTTTTCTGCAATTACATGGATGGTTATAACACTAGATGACTCAACTGAGGTAGCTGGTAGATATTTCAGGGATGTGTGTGTATATGTGTGTTTGTCTGTATGTGATGTGTATTCCTACACAGCTTGGTTCAGCTGATTGCAGTTTTCTGTATTCATCTAAGACATCAAATAAAAACACAACATGTGTGTTATGCTTAAACTGTCCCCTTATACATCTGTCATGTTAGAACAAATTTGTATTTTCAAAATAAGTTTTTTTTTTTTTTTAATGACTGTACAGGAGAAGGCAATGGCAGCCCACTCCAGTACTCTTGCCTGGAAGGAAAATCCTATGGCCGGAGGAGCCTGGTAGGCTGCGGTCCATGGGGTTGCAGAGTCAGACACAACTGAGCGACTTCACTTTCACTTGTCACTTTCATGCATTGGAGAAGGAAATGGCAACCCACTCCAGTGTTCTTGCCTGGAGAATCCCAGGGAAGGGGGAGCCTGGTGGGCTGCCGTGTATGGGGTCGCAAAGAGTTGGACACAAGTGAAGCGACTTGGCAGCCCCAGCAGCAGTACATGGCAGTAAAAGCACTCTTCAGGCAGGAGTTGATATATGGCAAATGAGTAGTATACGAGAAAAAGAATACAACCTTTCTGAGGAGGGAGAAATTATACTGTAGTACATGTCAAGACCCCAAAATCATGACATTTGGGCAATATGCTGGCTAACAATCTCAAGTAGGATACAGATCATTGTAGTTAGTGTTAAGTACTCTGAGTTACAAATATCAGTACAAGGCTTTCATAACATTTAATTTAATAATAGTGATTATTAAATCATTAACAAAATTAAAATGTAGAAATCTAGTAAATAGATTATTATTCTTTTCTACTGTGAGAGGGAATTTTAGATACTATATACACAAGTAACAACATTGCTTCTTTCATTCAATATTGATTGCCTATCATGAGACAGAGACTGGTCTACAGGTTGGGAATAAGAAACATGAGAAAAATAAAATATATGCTAGTTCTCCTGTAGTTTATAATGCAGAGAGAAGAAATAGAGGAAACAACCACAAGTAAATATTTTGTAAGATAGTAAAAGTGTTATCAGAAAAAAATAAAACAAGGCAAGGACGCAGTGTGATAAGGTAAAAGAGAGTTTACAAAAAAGCTTCTTATGAATTTAAAGTATTACAACTCAGTAAAAGAAAGCATTTCTTTTTCAGCTACAAAGATAAATTATGTAAGGTCATCATCACTTTCAGTGGAGATAAGAGCAAAGTGTCTATTTTTAGTGGACAATTGTAGTGGTGGAGGACTTGCACCAAAATATGCTCCATTGAATGGCTAAAAAAATGACAAAAGATTTTTATGCATACTTGTAAAACCACCAGAGATCTGTGGTAGCAATGATTATTAGGTGAACATGAATGAACATATCTATATCATCACCACCCAATACAAGAAACAGAACATTCCAGCATCTCAGCAATCACCATAGTGTACCTGTCCAGTCACCCACTTTCTGTCAAAAAAACCACTTCCTGTCCCTTTGAAAAGCACATAAGTAGTGACCTTTCATGGACCAGAAATATTAGAAGGAAATTCTGATTTTGAAACAATTTTTTTTTTCTGTTTTAGATTTTTATTTTTTTTAATTTTTATTTTTTAGTTTGTTTTGCTTTACAATACTGTATTCATTTTGCTATACTTTGACATGAATCAGTCACGAGTGTACCTGAACTCCCAATNCTGTGTTTATAAAAAGATGAATCTATAAAAATATGACAGATAAATACAATGTAATATATGTATATATACACATATAGTGTGATATATATATATTTATATATATACATGTACAATGTAATATTACTGACAATTCTTTTACCTTCATAATGACGATGAAACATTTTAAGATGCATCTAATTGACATAAGAGACAATGTTGTCTCTACAGTTAATTTATCTCCATGTTTTTCCCTTTTGTTATGATTTCTCAGGGTGAGGAATTAACAACTTGAGGTTTGGAAGAGAGGATAGAAAGAGAGGAATTGAAATAGTGTTATTAATATCAAGAGATTAAAGATGAAAGATCTGTAGCTGAAACCATTCATATCAAGGACGTTCAACTCAGTATAACTGTTTATTTAAACCACTCTAAAATAAAATTGAGATCTGAACCATCTCTTGCACCTATTACTCTTTTCATTAAAGTACAGCAAGAGGCTGATTAGAATTATTGAGACTTTATGACATAATCTATGCCTAGGTTAAAGATTTGTTTGAAGGAACAGAATAAACTTTGAACTCATCATTATACTCTCCATAAACATATATATATATATACACATACATACATACATATATAAAATTAGGTAGATCTTAGTCTACCACTGAACATTAGAAGAATAGTTTGGAGAAACCATGAGAGTGGTAGCCAGAGAAGAACAATAGGAGGAAATAATAGCTTACCCTCAAACAAAAGAGATTGCTTGAAATTTGTAAAAGACTCTACTTCTGACACACAGTATAGATACTAAGATTTTATTTTCATCCTTTTTATTTCAATTTTTAAAATGTTCCTTTCCAAAATAATCCCTCCATAATTCAAACTGCTTCTTCTTTTAAGCTAATTTATGTATTCTTCATTCTCTAGCCATGAACAACAGGTTCTATCTAAATATTTGGCCTTATGCTTTGGAAAGGCTCAGAGTTTTTCTGAATTGCTATCTCAAAAAGTATGACCTTAGGTGGAAAAGACCATTAGAAAGACTCTACTTCTGACACACAGTATAGATACTAAGATTTTATTTTCATCCTTTTTATTTCAATTTTTAAAATGTTCCTTTCCAAAATAATCCCTCCATAATTCAAACTGCTTCTTCTTTTAAGCTAATTTATGTATTCTTCATTCTCTAGCCATGAACAACAGGTTCTATCTAAATATTTGGCCTTATGCTTTGGAAAGGCTCAGAGTTTTTCTGAATTGCTATCTCAAAAAGTATGACCTTAGGTGGAAAAGACCATTAGTAAGATGCCCAGAAATTGCCAGAAGTCATGCACAATTGGCATTCTGTTATCTGAGCCAGTTTGCTGCTAGGGGACAGACACAGAACTAGGAAGGGGAGTTGCCCACAAATTACAGTCAATGGATAATTGAAAGAAAGACAGATTGGTAAACATCTGTGGCCTGAATGTCACTGGGAAGAAACTAGATCAGCTGGCTCTCTTGTCATTGATCTAATTTAAAATTCTCAGTAAATAACCACACTGCCATTTCCAGACCTGTTCTCATGGTTCTGCCACCTCATAACTGCAAACATAAGCAAGTCACATAACCTCAATATTCTTTATGCCTCAATTTTACCATCTGTAAAATTCTGATAATGGTCATACCTATTATATGGAGTTAACCATGGATTTCCTGAAATAAAGTGTGGCATGATTCTGAAAACAATAAATAATGTATATACCAAAATGCATAGTATAGCGTTAAATAAATAGTAGGTGTTGATGCTGTTTTGGTTACTGTTATTAACAAATATCTAGTGAAAAGTAGGCAATTAATCATTCCGTATCTGTCTGTGCTTTGCTAGACATTACATTTTTGTAATAGTTTTTTTGCCAACTGAAATCAAAGTATGGGTCTTCCTAAATGAAACATCCCAGTTTTACTTTTCATTCCACAAACTCTATGTACAAGTGTTTCTAAAAGTATCAGGGCTTTATGTCCAAGTTGTCCAACATAATGTCTATTATGTCATCAAGCTATGAGGTGATGCATTCAGTGACACTGTACCCTCTGAGCTACCAGGGAAGCCCCAGTCAATAATTAAAACAACATATTTATCCTTTGTGTGACTGGAGCTGCAAGCTTACTCCTTCTTCGAGAGAACTGGTGGGGAACAGCCCCCCAGAAAGTCAGAGGTGTAGAGTACATCATGAGAAACATTGGGCTGGAAGAAGCACAAGCTGGAATCAGGATTGTCAGGAGAAATATCAATAACCACAGATATGCAGATGAAACCACCCTTATGGCAGAGAGTGAANTTGGGTATTCTTTGACATTGCCTTTCTTTGGGATTGGAATGAAAACTGACTTTTTCCAGTCCTGTGGCCACTGCAGAGTTTTCCAAATTTGCTGGCATATCGAGTGCAGCACTTTCACAGCATCATCCTTCGGAATCTGAAATAGCGCAACTGGAATTTCATCACCTCCACTAGCTTTGTTCATAGTGATACTTTCTAAGGCCCACTTGACATCACATTCCAGGATATCTGGCTCTAGGTGAATGATCACACCATCATGTTTATCTGGGTCATGAAGCTCTTTTTTGTATAGTTCTTCTGTGTATTCTTGCCACCTTTTCTTAATATCTTCTGCTTCTGTTAGTTCCATACCATTTCTGTCTTTATTGAGCTCATCTTTGCAAGAAATATTCCCTTGGTAGCTCTAATTTTCTTGAAGAGATCTCTAGTCTTTCCCATTCTGTTGTTTTCCTCTGTTTCTTTGCATTGATGGCTGAGGAAGGCTTTCTTATCTCTTCTTGCTATTCTTTGGAACTCTGCATTCAGATGCTTATATCTTTCCTTTTCTCCTTTGGTTTTTGCTTTTCTTCTTTTCACATCTATTTGTAAGGCCTCCCCAGACAGCATTTCTTAATATCTTCTGCTTCTGTTAGTTCCATACCATTTCTGTCTTTATTGAGCTCATCTTTGCAAGAAATATTCTCTTGGTATCTCTAATTTTCTTGAAGAGATCTCTAGTCTTTCCCATTCTGTTGTTTTCCTCTGTTTCTTTGCATTGATGGCTGAGGAAGGCTTTCTTATCTCTTCTTGCTATTCTTTGGAACTCTGCATTCAGATGCTTATATCTTTCCTTTTCTCCTTTGGTTTTTGCTTTTCTTCTTTTCACATCTATTTGTAAGGCCTCCCCAGACAGCTATTTTGCTTTTTTGTATTTCCTTTCCATGGGGCTGGTCTTGATCCCTGTCTCCTGTACAATGTCATGAATCTCCATCCATAGTTCATCAGGTACTCTGTCTTTCAGATCTAGTCCCTTAAATCTATTTCTCATTTCCACTGTATAATCATAAGCTTCTATATAATGACAAAAGAATGGAATAGTTTTGGAAATAAATAAAACAAAGTTGCATAAGGTTTTGGCTGCTGCACTTTCTCATGTATTTGAAAATAGTATGTAAATCATAAACTTTTAAAATGGGGATAAAGTGTGTATGGTTGATCCTTGAGCAATATAGGGGTTAGGGAAACCCACCTCTTCATAGCAGAAAATCTGCATAAAACTTAAAGTCAGTCCATAGTATCAGGGACTCCTCCAGGTCTGAGATTCTGCATTCATGGCTTTAAATAACTGAACATCACGTAGTGCTATAGGAAGTATTTAGTGTAAAGAAAAATCCATGTAAGCAGACTTGAGCAGTTCAAATCAGTGTTGTTCAAGGGTCAACTCTCTCATTTCCCTAAACTATTTGACCTTCAGCTAGTATTTCAGAGAACACATTTAAGTTGAATGCATTATAGCTTACAAGGTGTCTATAGACATGTATCTTGCTTCATTATTTATATGTATGTACATATACGTATCACTTCATTATTTATATATGTCATGTATATACATCAGGGAGGAGTGTTGCTATATTCCTCACATCTTCGTAAGAGATCTTGGCCAAGATTACAGTACTAACGAACAATGACTCCAAGACTAACACCTTCACAGTTCTCTTGATTTCTAAGATTCTATGTTCTTGATCATTTTTTCAGTGTGTGAATTGTGTTGCTCCAACTCTTCTGTAAATCCTTGAAAATACTGGCCACATATTACTCTGCTTTGCAACTTGCATAGTTTCTAATTCATAGCTGACTTTCAGAAATGCTTATAATTTTAGGCATCAAATTTGCAAGATACCAATTCTAGAAGGAATTACTGTTTTTGAAGAAATTAGGGCTCTGTGAAAAATCTTACTCCTTTCCAACTAAAACTAAAAAAAGCAACAAGAAAGAGTCTCAGCAGCGTGCTTTAATATTCAGAATTGAACAAACAGGATGGCTTGTGATTTGAAATTAAAGTTCTTTTGTTGTTGCTATTGCCATTGCTATTGTTTTTAGTCGTGAAAAATTATCTCACTTCCCAGAAGCTACACAGCTATACTTTTCTATGGCTCTCAAATTAAAACATAAGTGCCTAGTTAATAACTCTATGAAAGTAATCACAAGGATATACCTATTTCTTATTTAGAAATTGTTTCTTTTTCTTTGCCCTTAGTTGTTTAATCTCTCTACTTTTTTATCTCTCTTAAAATTGGTCTCCATAATTATGTTTCCTTACAAAAAGTCTCTTAAGTAGTGGATTATGTTTGTCTTCAAGCACACAATTGTCAGCATATTGTCACCTCAGAGAGTTATATTATCTTTGCAAAATACCTTATAATTTGTTTATGCCTAGGAAGTAGAAAGGCAATTAGAATTCCTTTCGTTTACCTCTTGCCTTAATCTGGCCGCAAAGCTAATACATGTGGTTCCAACAATTGATCTATTTTCTAAAGCCTTTTCTTCACATTGGAATCACCTAAAAAGCTTTACCAAAATATTGTTAAGTAGGTCTCATCCCAGACAAATTAAATCAGACTTTCTTAGCATGTGGCCTCAACTTCAGTATTTTTTTTTTAACTCCCCAAGTGGTTATAATGTGCAATCAAAGCTGAGAACTACCACTCTAGAGATAAATAATCAAAGTCTGATGCTGAAAGGCAAGGTTGAGTGATGTTCACCGAAGCCTAACTATGCACCAGAGAATTGCCTCTGGAGCTTTTTAAAGGTACAGATTCCTAAGGCCCCACTGAGTCCGAATTTGCAGTGGTAGGGGACCATATGAGTCCTACCCATATTGGAGTTTGAGGACTACTACTTTGGAGGTTTCCTAAATGAAAATTCTAAGACCTCAGAGGCCCTGACTGAGCATTTTAACTCACGTAACCTCCTTTTCCATTACCCCCTTTAAAATTTCTCCATGGCCTTTCTATACAGGATACAGTATTTCTTTTAAAAACTAGAGAGTGTTATATGGAAACACGTCAGCTGCTGGGAGTCAGAACACCTAATTTGAGGTCCTTGCTGCATTATTTAGGCTTTCCAGGTGGCTTGAGTGGTAAAGAAGCCATTTGCCAATGCAGGAAACATAAGAGATGTGAGTTCTATCCCTGGATTAGGAAGATCTGGGGAGGCATGGCAACCCGCTCCAGTATTTTTGCCTGGAGAATCCCAAGGACAGAGGAGCCTGGCAGGCTACAGTCCATGGGGTCACAAAGAGTCAGACATGGGTGAAGCGATTTAGCACGCACCCATGCATGAACGGCACCATCTACTAGGTGTATTAACTTGGACAAAGCATTCCTCTTTTCTCATTTAGTATCTAAACTTGCTTAATGATTTTAATGATCAAAGGAGTAAATGAAATAATTCCCTCACTCTAACTGATCATCAAAATCTTCTGGAGAAGGTGAAGAAAATGTATAGATTAATCAGTCCAGTTCTGGATATTTTATTCCTCTCTATCTGGAATGGTTGGACATGAGTCATTTCTCTCTGAAAGCTTTCCAAGTAAGGTTGATAATTGGCCAGTTGTGCTGAGTTAACTGTACAGACTGTAGAAAAGGAGGCCTCCTGTCAGCATCAAGGATACTGAGATTTCATTCTCAGTCACACGCACAGGACCTCTCCTGAAGCTTTCCAGGAACACAGGTCACTCACAACTCAGCAAGTGCTGTTTCTACAGCAGCAGTCCTTAGACAGTTCAGGAAACAAGAACATTTATAGCACAGTCACTCCCTCAAGGGTATTTAGAACTAAAGACTTGCCCAGAGTCTTTGTTCATCTGTTAGTGTGCTGTTTGTCTTTTTTTCTCATGCATAAAGACAATATAGAGCAAAGGAAAAAGCAAGAGATTTGAAATCAGAAGGTCATAATTCTGGGACTTCCCGGTGGTCCAGCAGTTAAAACTCCATGCTCCCAGGCAGAAGGCCCAGGTTTGATCCCTGGTCAGGGAACTAGAGGTTGCATGTTGCAACCAAGAGCGCACATGCCGAAACCGAAAGAGCCTACACACCCCAGCGAAGATCCTGCATGTCACAACTGCAACCCAAGCAAATAAATATTAAAAAAGAAAAGAGATCAAGACTATATCAGCAGCTCTGAAATGTGTTCATGTGACCTGACTTCACCATTGTAACTTCTATAGGTCTCCGTTCCTTCTCTGTCAAATGCAGAGAAGAATCACTGCCTTATCCACTCCCCTGGGGCTTGGTGGGAAATAAAATCTATTGGCATTTCTGCATATAACACAACATGAGGCTTCCCTAATGAAGTGTGAGCTCCTAGAAGTTATCCTTGAATTTCACTCACTCATTATTCATCCAGTCATTTGTTCATTTAACAAAAATTTACAGTGTAATAAGTATACGACAGAAATTATGCTAGAAGATATAGTAACATGCAACAAGAACAAAAATAGATATGGTTGACATTCTTATGATTCATACAGTTGTGTTATGGGCTTTAACTGAATGCGTAACACAACTAATTATTAATATCCCCCATTCCCAATAAGCAGCAAGAAAGCAACAGAACTTCCAGACCTCAAGCAACCATGTGGATCTAGAAAAGGGGCATCTCAGAGTGATTTGTGTAGATCAAAGGAAGAATCACTGGACCAATATTCTGATAAAAAAATTGAACCAATAAAAATATGAACCAGTGTTCTGATAAAAGGGGTTGCAGAGGATCCTTAGAGGAATCTGCAGAGTCGTTGAGTCCTGATGTGAAAACCAGTAGCTTTGGTGTGTCCATGATAAGAGTATAAACAGGAAACAGGAAGGGTTTGCTTCATGACAATGGCCCGTCCCCTCTGCCAGGGGTACCACATCCCATGAACCACGTCCCTGGACGCAGTTTATAAGATGAGCTGTGAAGGATGGAGAAATCTGAAAGACTGAGCAGTCATGCCTTAGAGACTATTAACACTTCTCAGTCACACCAAATTTCAAAGCAAATATAACCAATATATAATTTCCTTCTAACCAGATGGGAATCTGGGGAACTACAATTTCTCTGACATGTGAGGTGGAGCATGAGTGAATTTTATGACCCTGCAGCGTAAGTATAGAGGAAAACTGTGAACCAAATAAACAAAGACATGTGTTTAAAGCATAGATGGAGGAAAAAGAAAATAATGAATAGACAGCTTATAGTGAACAAATATTTTACCCTCAAAAGATAAAAATTAACTTTAGAAAAAAAAAAAAGTTACCTATTTTCCCTATATAATACAGAGACTAAAACTTCACAAAGGAAAATTTCGATGATCTCCATAGTGCAATGACCTCATTGGTCTGTGCTTCCTTCCATGAAAACTGTCATTTAGAGTAGAGCATCAAATTGAGTGTAAAACAAATTAAGCCTAAGAGAAAAAAAATAACAGCCTCAACTAAGATCTCAGTGAATAACTGTACAATCTCATAATTGTACAAGAGCCAGCTGATGTATCAAATTTTAGTCCCCACTTCACCCTAACTCTCATTCATTCTCATTTTTTAGCCACTTTTTCAGTGTGTGTGTGTGTGTGTGTGTGCGCGCGCGTGCATGTGTGATCAAATTTGAGTAATCCATCCTTGGAGCTTACTTTACTTATACAGATTTAGCACACAGAGGGGAAACATTATAACATGACAACAATTGAATTTGATAAAACATTAATTAGGTCTAATTGTGTTTTAAAAAACTCCCTAAGCAACTATTTCTGTATATGAGAATATAAAGTTATTGACAGCTTAAAAAGTCTTTTTCTCATTAATCATGTACTTTATGTTCATAAATATTGACGTTGTTAGTTCTATGCAATATAGACATAACTACATTTTGCTATAGATTCATAGGAAAATAAATTCAACCACTTTGTTATAATTTCCCAAGACCTAGACTTGATATGAAACATGAAAATAATAACATTCTTTAAAAAAATCTCTTATTTAAAAAAACTCAGTTTGGTTTCTGCTAGTATATAGTCAGGCAGAGAAAGCCTGACTCAGAAAAGAACTATGGCCCCTTTCGCATTCAGATAAAAATGTGATATGTACTCTCCCTGGCAGAATTCATTCCAGAGTAGCTATTGATAAGTAGGAGCAGCTCTTCAACCAAGAAAGCATTTGCTCAGTGTCCTCTCCTATGCCATCTGTGACATCCAAGGCTCTTATCAGAAGAAAGCCACTGTGATCAGAAGCTTGGCTGGCCTTTTCTCCCTTCTATTCATCTGTCATTGTTAGTTTCGGAAATATATGCCCAGATTTTCCCTCCCACCTTTACCCTACACTCTGATCAAAATCACTATCTTTTCTTTTAGGGTTTTAGTTAATACTTTAGTTAATAATTTTGTAAAATTAAAAGAAAAGAGCTCAGGGAAAAATAATAGACAAGCCATTCCCAGACAAAGAGATGAACATGGCTTTATCACTTCAAAATAATATTCCTTCTCATGTATACTGAGATAAACACACATGGCAATTATCAAAAAGGTGACTAACACATGAAATTTAAGAGGGAACTGCTTTTGCTAACGAGAAGTGTAAATAGGCACAAACTTAGTGGAAGATATTTTGGCAATTCCTACCAAACACAAAACGCTCATGTCAGGTAGACAGTCTGAGATGGTGGGTAGGAAGATCTGAACCCCACCTCTTCCCAGAAACACACTGAATCTACAGCTAGGTATGGGATATTCCCTTTGAAAATGACAGTGAAGCTAAGGTAAACAGCTCCTTCACAACAAATAATAAAAGGGCCACATACAGACAAGAGGAGAGGCAGACAATCATGCCAAAACCCTGCCCTCAGTGTGGCAACATACAATTACAAGGAAATCTCAGAAATCCAGAGCTTCTCCCTGAGGAATGAGAGATTTTTGCCCCACACTGGGCAACCCAAACCTTGGAATGTGCATCAGAAAGATGGGCCCTAAAATATCTGTCTTTGAAAACTGACAGAAAGATCCAGAAGACCATAGGCAACTAAGATATGGCTCTTAAAGAATGCTGCATGCAGACCTACTCACCCTGGGACCTAGAGTAAAAGCAGCAGTTTGTGAAACACCTAAACTATACATAAAGGAGATTCATTTGCTAACCTTAAAGTGCCCATGGCTAGGGAGGGGGCTGGTTGGGCCCCTCTCCTGGGGTAGAAGCGCAGGCAGGCACCATTTTGTGCTCTTGCTCCACCTGGCTAACTCTGACACGTATGCTACAGAGCTGTGCTCTCCAGCGCTTGCTAAAGTGGCAGGCGTGTGCAGGCCACAGAGAGGACTCTGCTTGCTCATTTGGCTCTAGTGGCCAGGAAGGTTCGCATTCCTGGGTCCCAAGGGACTGTAACAACTTGGACCAACAGTTCATGTCAGGTTACCAACCAAGCACACTGGACTGACAGCAGACTGAGACACACACCCAGGTTTTCTGTGAAAAATGTATTTATTTGTCCCATACCTTCAGCCTGAGGGGAAAGCCTCAGGTTTGCAATATATCTAGAGGTTACAGGACAATGACCCACAGATGGTATCTTTGCTTTCTCCCTTGGCCTCTGTACAGCATGCCAGTATATTCCTGAAAGGAGCTTACTTCCTCATATGGAGGCCTGCTTTTTTTCAAGTGGAGACACCTCCAGATTTCCTAGTATAGAAGCCAGCAGAGTTTGCAGCTGTAGTCCCACAGGACTATATAGATCTATCTACTTTGAATACTGCTGCCTGAGGGTCTGGTTTCCAATCAGTCTGAAATTAGGTCCTGACTGACATCCCTCACTTTGGAACACTGACATGTCTTGGAACATCCTCAACAACTGGGACCTATCAAGAATAAATCTAGTTGCTAAGACAATCACAAAGGTTTGAGAGAGAAATAAGATCTGGGACAAGGTTGAAAAATAAGGTTAATTTCCTTCAAAACTGGGAGAGGAGGCTGTTTCACCTAATACAAAGAACAAAAAGTCAAGCAAAATAAAGCAACAGAAGTATATATTCCAATGAAAGGACTAGATAAAACTTCAGGAAAAAACCTTATGGAAATGGAGATAAGCAATTAACCTGATAAAGAGTTCAAACTAATGGTCATAAAGATGCTCACCAAACTTGAGAGACTAAATGAATATGGTGAGAACTTCAACAAAGAATAGAAAATATAAGAAAGTACCAAACAGCAGTCACAGAACTGAAGCTACAATGAATGCACTGAAAAATGCGAGAGGGCTTCAATATCAGACTAGATGAAACATGAGAACAAATTGAGAACTCAAAACAACACAGAGAACAAATCAGTGAACTCAAAGACAAGGGAGAGGAGCACCAAGTAAGAGCGGCAGAAAGAAAAAAGAATTAAAAAGAAGTGAAGATAGCGAACAAATTCTTGATCATAGACACATTAATATATCTTTTGTTACCCTAACATTATTGACCAGAGAATGATACAATTAACATTACCAAAGTTGTTAGAGCTTAAAATTGATCTAGGGTTCATTATACAACTTATGATTGTCATTATCATTCACCTTTTCTCTGTTAGGTTTTTATCCAACCTTATGTATATAATAAAACTAAAATTTTCAGAAATGACACACTGTAAAATTTTGAATGAAAAGAATTTTTCACTAAATTTTACAAAAATACTTTCTCTGATTGTCTGAGTGACAAATATACTAGGGTCTTAGAAGATGATAGCACTTTAGGATATAGTATTGATTAAAAAACCCCTTAGTGATTGATTCTGATGTGGAAAATGAAAATGAAACTCACGGTGCTGAATAATGCTCCTTTGCTTCTACATGAGTGGACTGAAGAAACATTTCATGAAAATTAGGAGACTCCACAGGTGTGTCAGGTTTAACTATTGAACATAACAGCCTGCAAAAAAGTTAGGAAAAGAACAGAATTAATTTTTGACTGGCCAAAATAAAACCACCAGCCAGAGACATTGGTTTCTATGAAAATTCTCTGGTTGATAATGAGTTAAGAGACATATGGGAAACATCCAAAGAGCTAACATTCATGTAATATGGGTCCTAGAAGAAAACAGAGAGAGAAAGAGGAAGAAACTTATTAAAAAAAATAATGGCTGAAAAATCTTAACATCGAGAAGAAAACAGGAATCTAGATACAGGAAGTCCAGAGAATTCCAATTCTGATGGGCCTAAAGAGATCCATGCCAAGACACATTTTAATTACAACGTCAAGAGTTAAAAAGAGAAATTTAAAAGCAGCAAGAGAAAAACAACATGTTATATACAAGGGAAGCCCCACAAGAATATGGGCAGATTTTTCAGAAAACTTTACAGGCCAGAATGGATAGGCACAATACATTTAAAGGGATAAAAGGTAGAAAATGTCCAACCAAGAATACTCTGCCCAGCAAGGTTATCATTCATATTTGAAGGAGAGATAAATAGTTTTGCAGACAAAGCAAAGGCTAAAGGAGTTCATTACCACTAAACTTGGCTTACAAAGAAACATTAAAGGAAAGAAAGAAAGAGCACAAATTAGTAACAAGAAAATATATGAAAGTACAAAACTCACAGATCAGCATGCTCTAATACCAAAATCAAACAAGGACATCACACACACACACACACACACACACACACAGAGAGAGAGAGAGAGAGAGAGAGAGAGAGAGAGTTACAAGCCAATATCCCTAATGAACATAGATGCAAAAATCCTCAAATTATCTAGCAAACCAAATTCAGTGATACTTTAAAAGGATCATGCACCATAATATAGTGAAATTTATTGCAGGGATACAAGGAGAGTTCAACATCCACAAATCAACTAAAGTGATACACTGCATTAAAAAAATAGACAAAAATCATATGATCATTACAATAGATGCTAAAAAGCATTTGAGAAAATTCAATGTCCATGCATGATAGGAAAAAAAAGAAAAAAAAAAAAAAAACTCAGTAAGTAGGTATGGGGAATGTACCTTAATATAACAAATCCCACAACTAACATTATACTAGATAGTAAAATGCTCAAAGCTTTTCCTCTAAGACTAAGACAAGGATGTCTACTCCTACCATTTCTATTTGACATAGTACTAGAGGTCATAGCAATAGCAATAAGGTAAGAAAAAGATATAAAGTCCATCTGAATCAGAAACGAAAAAGAAAAGCTAGCAATATTGTCAGATAACTCTATATAACACACAAAAACTCTAAAGAATATACCAAAAAGCTGTTAGAACAAATAAATAAATTCAGTAAAGTTTCAGGATACATATTCCATATACAGAAATCTGTTGTGTTTCAATATAGTAATAATGAAGTATCAGGAACAAATGGCCAAAAGTAGCTTGAGGAATGTGCACAAAGATAAAGGCATCATGTTTCCTATCTTCAGACTACATTGTAAAACTGTAATGTGTGTGCGTGCACGTGCTGTCGCTTCAGCCATGTCTGACTCTTTGCAACTCTATGGGTTGCAGCCCATCAAGTTCCTCTGTCCATGGATTCTCCAGGCAAGAATACTGGAGTGTGAAGCCATGCTCTCTTCCAGGATATCTACCCGACCTAGGGGTCAAACCTGCCTATCCTGTGTCTCCTTCATGGCAGGCAGATTCTTTACCACTGAGTCACTGGGGAAGCTCAAAGTCAACATATTGCAGTGCATATTTGAAAGTGGCAGACAGTAATTCTTAAATAAAGTTATCACACACAGAGAAAATTTTAACTTTGTAGAGTTATTAATGGTAACTACACTTTGTATGGTGATCATTTCACAGTGCATACAAATATTGAATTATGTTGTATACCTGAAATGAATATGATCTTATATGTCAACTGTGTCTCAGTAAAAAAGAACCTCCCTGCCGGGGACCAGCCCCGGCGAGATCCAGGGATGCTCTAAGGTGGGACGGAGCAGGCGGATAGGAAAGGATAGGACAGGATAGGACAGGATAGCTCAGGACAGGATAGAACAGTAGGAAATTAATGAAAATAGGAGGCTGAATAACTTGGTTTACGGGGAAAGCCAATAAAACCTCAAGACAAGAGGTTTGCACCATCTACGCAGGCCACCGGCGTCCGCTTGAATCTCTAAAGGGGCCCCACCGTGGGTCCACTTTTCTCGCAGAACTTATAGCCAGGGCAAGTAAGTAGACGTGGTGAGCCTCCCGCTCCAGATGGGAATTCAGCCTGGAGGTAAAGCACAAGAGGACAGAAAAGTAGAGAGAGAGAGGTGTGGGAGCCAGATGTCCCTAAAGAACAAGTCTAGGAGAGCGAGTCGTCGGAGAGACCGGCCTGCAGAACCGGTCTGAGAAATTCTGGTCCGAGGAATAAAAACCGCTCTGAGAAACTGTTCCTGAGAGACACTGTCCGACAAACTGCTCTGAAAAACTGTTCTCGAGGAAGCTGACTCCAAACTTTATTTTTCCCATCCCCTTTTTATACCATGAAGATCAATGAGTTTCACAAATTTTTTGGCAATGACAGCAGCCCTGACTCTTATCGAGAGCAGGCTTAGTCTCTGCATACCTAATTGTATACACAAGTCTTAGGTAATTTACATGATCTTCCAGCCAAAAGGCCAATTCGACAATTTACAGCTCTTCTCTGATAAGTGTTAGTTTTTCCAAGGTCTGGCGCCATTCTCGGGAGGTGCCGAACAAGATTGAGTTTTCATAAATGCAAGGACACAGCAAACAGGAGTACAAATGATTTATAAAAGAAACAATTAACTCAAATGCCTAGTGTTGCTAACATTCAAAAAACTACTACATTCCTATCCCCAAATATAGTTTGTATATCAGAAACTTCCAGGTGCAGATAAGGAGGTCTGGCAACAGTCATTGAAGCAACAGTGAAATAAATCTATTAAGGCTTTGGCTCTTAAGAGAAGTTAGTTTGTAACTTAAGACACTTTAAGACTCTTCTGCCCCTCACAGCTGGGGGTTGCGAGCAATTCACAGGCTTGTAAAAGGTCAAAGGAATCTGCTTAGGCAGGTTAGAGCGTTATCAAAGGGGGTTGGGCTGCAACACTCCTTTCAAATGCAGGGAGCTAAGACAGTGAATTAACTCTATCCGAGAAACTGGCAAAAAACAGTGGAGAAACAGACAAATACAGAACAAATTTTATTATTGGGGCACATGCTCAGGAAAAACCAGGGAGAAATCCGATGACTCAGATTGCTCTGCCATCTGAGTGTGCCTCGTGACTCTGTCACGGGTGGGATTCCTCACGCCGGCTTCCCGCACCTCCCCCCAATTTTAAAGCACACATATTTTTGGCAAGTGTACAAAATGACATGTGTAAGGCTGTTTGTTGCTACCATATTTGCAATAAGAAAAAGCTGGAAAGAACTTTAATCAGGTTTTCACTAAATGCATATAATGAGACTCTATACCATTATCTTCTAAAATAAGATTCAACTCTCTCTATATAATGAGATGAATATATTTCTCAAATAAATTGAAGCTAACATGAATCAAGACAGTGTTGTAGTGTTCTCAATTTTGTTAAAAAAAAAGGAAAAGAAAACATACAATGAATATATGTGAAAGATACTGACAGTGATACTGAAGAGTCCTGTGGAGGTGGGTTAAGAATCTGGGCATTAAGAAATCAGTGGAGAGAAGATTTTGTTTTTGTTTTTCCATTAAGGTATATTATTTTGTACTTTTTGAATGATTTATTATATGTTAGTAATATCCTTTAAAAATTATTAGGTGATTTAATGAGATACAAAGAGCACTAATAGTATACTGAGGAATTTTGTCTTTACTTGAATGCAATAGGGAGCCGCTAGTCTTAAGAAAGGGGGTAAGATGATCAGGTATACAGAGGGAATATCCTGAAAACACTACTAGCACTTGAGCCACAAGAGTCTTGGTGCACAGGGGCTGCTTAGAATAGTGATTCTCCACCTTTGCTTCACACTAAAATGCCTGAAATTCAACCCACAGATAGTGATGTAATGGTCTAAGGTGCTGTCAGGGCATCAGAGATTTTTAAACTTCCCTAAATGTTTACAGCGTGTAGACAAGATTTCAAACCACCTACAAAAAAAGGTGTTTGGGTAATTAGGTAATCTCTAATGAATAAATAGTTAAATAATGCCACAGGGGATGGAAAAGAAAAGACCAATTCTAGTACTATTAAGAAGATGAATCTTTAGAATCCATTGATCAATTGGATGCAGGGTGTAAAAGAAATGTGAGGCAACAAAGACTCAGGCAAGAAGGTAATGCCACTAAATGAAACAGAAAGAATAGCTTTGTGGGTTGAAAAGAAAAATGAGTTTTGTTTTGGACAAAATGCACAGTTAAAAGCTTGTAAGATATGCGAGTGCAGTGTCACGGGAGATATTGACTATGACTCCAAAATGAGCATATTTGAGATTAGAACATTCTAAGTAGTACAAACACTGTTATCTGAAAGGAAGAGAGAGAATGTAGTATAGGAGAAGTTAAAACAGTATCAACAGGGATAGAAAAAAACAAGGGATTGAAGCAAAGACAAACATTCAAAGAAGAATGAAATTTTTTAAAACTCCACAAAAGAGTGAGAAACAGAAAACAAAGGTTATCAACAGGTGAGAAAAATAGTAGACTCAAGAAAAGGATTGTTAAGAAAGAAAGGAAGGGAGGAATTGTTAACAGGGTTAATTGCTATAAGGAAAGGCTTGGAAAACTTTTACAAATTTAGCAACCAGAAGCCGACCTTAGTGAGAATAGTGTCCATGGAATGTGTGGAGAGCCTGTTGTGTAGATTACAATGAAGTCCACGGAGTGTGCAGATAGACATTAGTTTGTGATAGAAAATAAATATGACAGGAGGTGAGGAATAGAAGCAAATATCCCCAGAAAATAGCATCTTTCTAGAAGATGGTATTAAGAATAGGGGATTGATAAGACTTGATTACTTTTTTAAGACTGAAGATATAGTCTTAATATCTTTATGTGTAATGAGGCTGATGACCCAGGAAAACAATAAGAAAACTGATAGAGAAATTTCCTCAAGGAACTACAAAAGTCTGGGACCGAGATCTCAGACAGTAGATATTGTCTTCAGCAGATGTAGAGATCCTGGTGTTGGGGAAGACTGAAGACAAAAGGAGAAGAGGACGGGGAGGATAAAATGGTTAGAGAGCATCACTGACTCATGGACATGAATTTGAGCAAACTCTGGGAGACAGTGGAGGACAGGGAAGCCTGGTGTGCTGCAGTCCATGGGGTTGCAGAGTCAGACACAACTTAGCATCTGAAGAACAACAGCCAATAATAACAGAGGTACTAACATACTTTCTTCTGAGGTAAAAACAAAAAAGATTTAAAACGAGGATGAAGGTAAGTTTGTTGGAGTTGAAAAAAAGGAAGTTTTCCTCTTGCTTTGTAGCCTCTGTTTTTCAGTGAAGTAGAAGAGACTGGCTGCAGTGAGGGAAAATACTAAGGAAAATGAAGAAAAATTTTAGCTTAAAATAGTTGGGGTAGGGAGAAAGCAGAGAGTAAAAGATGACCAAGATCATGCAAAGAAATTTTCAGGAAGGAGTAAAATACTCTGATGGCATTAGAGTCCACCAGACACTCTGTTGCTGCTGCTGCTGCTAAGTGGCTTCAGTCATGTCCAACTCTGTGCTACCCCAAAGACAACAGCCTACCAGGCTCCCCCATCCCTGGGTTTCTCCAGGCAAGAACACTGGAGTGGGTTGCCATTTCCTTCTCCAATGCAGGAAACTGAGAAGTGAAAGTGAAGTCGCTCAGTTGTGTAAGACTTTTCACGACCCCATGGACTGCAGCCCACCAGGCTCCTCCATCATGGGATTTTCTAGGCAACAGTACTGGAGTGGGGTGCCATTGCCTTCTCTGAGACACTCTGTTACCTCACTGAAATGCAAACAAGAGTCTGAGCCTCCAGAAATCTGAACTGCAGTTAGCAGGACACTAGACCTGAGATATCTTCAGGGACACTATCACAGCAGATCAGTTCAGTTCAGTCGCTTAGTCATGTCTGACTCTTTGCAACTCCATGAATCACAGCATGCCAGGCCTTCCTGTCCATCACCAGCTCCCCGGAGTTCATACAAACTCATGTCCATTGAGTCGGTGATGCCATCCAGCCATCTCATCCTCTGTCGTCCCCTTCATCTCCTGCCCCCAATCCCTCCCAGCATCAGAGTCTTTTCCAATGAGTCACTCTTCACATGAGGTGGCCAAAGTATTGGAGTTTCAGCTTCAGCATCAGTCTTTCCAATGAACACCCAGGACTGATCTCCTTTAGGATGGACTGGTTGGATCTCCTTGCAGTCCAAGGGACTCTCAAGAGTTTTCTCCAACACCACAGTTCAAAAGCATCAATTCTTTGGCACTCAGCTTCCTTCACAGTCCAACTCTCACATCCATACATGACCACTGGAAAAACCAGAGCCTTGACTAGACGGACCTTTATTGGCAAAGTAATGTCTCGCTTTTCAATATGCTATCTATATTGGTCATAACTCTCCTTCCAAGGAGTAAGCGTCGTTTAATTTCATGGCTGCGTTCACCATCTGCAGTGATTTTGGAGCCCAAAAAATAAAGTCTGACACTGTTTCCACTGTTTCCCATCTATTTCCCATGAAGTGATGGGACCAGATGCCATGATCTTCGTTTTCTGAATGTTGAGCTTTAAGCCAACTTTTTCACTCTTCATTTTCACTTTCATCAAGAGGCTTTTTAGTTCCTCTTCACTTTCTGCCATAAGGGTTAGCAGTAGGAGGTTAAAATGCCCCAAATAATAACAGGTGAGGGAAAGGCTAAAAAAAGGAGGAAGAGAGTTTTATGAAGAGTGTGATTGACTTGGATGAACTGGCAGCACAGAGGAAAGAAAGAAAAATGGGATCCCAGAAACAAACAAACAAAAATGATATTGAAGAATGTCAACTCCAGAAGGGGACGGTGTTCGCCACTTTGGACCCAGAAACATAGCAGAGCCTCAACAAAGACTTACCGAATTACAAAAGCCAACAGAAACTGAGGAGCATGCATAATAAATGAATGAGGGAACCCCTAAGAGGCCTGGGAGGTTTCCCACCCACATTGCCATAATAAAATCAATGGGGAGGTGGCTGTGGAGTTTTACTAGAAAAGCTAGAATTCCCTGCAGAGGCCAAAGGAGGCTGCTGTAAGTGAGCTGGGTCTGTGAATCAATGATCAATAAATGACTTCCTCTTTGGCTTACAAAGGAACAGGTCAGGAAGAGCAGCTCTTCTACAGTTCTCTCCAAGAAATGCAGAAACCTCTTTTCCCCTGACTAGGCAGCAGCTACCTCTTTGCTTGCTTCTGGTACTCAAGTGACCTTTCCAAAGAGTTGTATGTGGAGATGAGAACTACCTCTTGGTCAATTAGCCCTACTGCTCAGTCTAAGAGACAGCCTTGTTAAATCAGCAGGGCCCTTCCTCTTCCCTCTGCTCAGCTCTTCTCACAGTAGGATCCTTGTGAGATCACTGAAAGCTGTGGTAATTCTAGGGAAAAGAAGTATCTAAAACATATTTTACTTTTTCCTTTTAGAACCAAAATTCTCTACCGTAACCACTCACATATACTTCCTCCAGCTTGTTTTATTTTTTGGAAGCAGGGGAGCCGGGGGTGGGGGTGGGGAGTGCTCTTATTTTGTCTTTGATTAAAACTGTTATTTTTTTAAAAAAAGGAGGAATATTTTACTTCTTGCTCAACTCCCAGAACTGAATTCTTTAGAAATGGCTAAAAATAACTCTGGGAAAAAATGTTAAAACACAAACTCTCTCACCTGCCAGAATGAGAGTTGAGGTTTATTTTTTAGCTTGAAAATCCTTTCAGTTAACATATATTTTGTATATCTGCAATAAACAATGTTCTACTGACAGAGCAGGCACTATACTCAGCATCCTATAATTAAGCATTTCTAAAATTTCCATGAATTTTAAATACCACAAAGAGATGCCGAGTTTTATCACATAAAATATAAAACAGCTTATTAACATTTGCCTGAAGAACAAAACAACAGCTCCACATTTTAAAAAGAAACTAATTCTTTTCTTAAAAAAAAAAATAGCCTCAATTTATTTGGTGCCTTTCCTTCTAAGTACTTTGATTGATATTTTCCTAGCTAAAGTGTTTGAGGAGAAGGTGCTGAAATTACCTTCAGGTAATTTAGCCACATCTAGCTGCTCTGTGTGACTGTGACAAATGGAGTCTTTCTTCCATATTGCAAGCTATTCTCAGAATCACACTATACAATAAATGTGAATATTGATGGAAAAAGTACACAGGTAGCCATTTCAAAAGCATGTTGCAAAAACAAATTCCCTCCCCTTCCCTGCTTTCTCTAGCTTTCCCCTCTACTGCGTATGTTTGCAAATAGATATCAACATCATGCCACAATAAACCTGCTTGAAAATAAATGCAAGCATGAAGGACTTACCATTAAACATAATGGTAATTAATGAAAATATTCTGTGTTTGGGTAATTTTAATGTTTTAATTTTAGTCCGTAGTCATTCACTGTAAGAGAGTTTTATTTGATTCTGATGGTTCTTTCAAGTCTTAGCAATTTTCATTTTTCTTTAGTTTATGTAATTCATTTCTTTTTGTCCTCTGTTTAGATAAATCAGCAGATGAGAGGGATCCTTCTGTCTTTTGTAAACAGTGTGAAACTAAAATAGGAACAAATGGCATTGGTATCAATACTTTGTAAAAACAATTCCAGAGAGCAGTGTTTTCCTTTGCTAGATTTTACACTTCTACATTGTAGCACAGAGAGGACCAGCATTTTGAAGGCAGGTGGTATCCAAGGATGGACAGAACTCAAATTAGATTTATTGTGCAATAGAAGGAAAATACCAAGGGGAAAGGGAAGACTGAGAAACAGATGTACTATGACGATGAATTTAAGATTTGCCCTAAGGAGAATACATGTAAATACAGCTGTTGCTGCTAAGTCGCTTCAGTCATGTCCAACTCTGTGCGACCCCATAGACAGCAGCCCATCAGGCTCCCCCGTCCCTGGGATTCTCCAGGCAAGAACACTGGAGTGGGTAAATACAGAGCCATTGCCAAATATTGAACTGAATAAAAGGTCCAAAATTAAGGAGGAGGCAAATTAAAATTTTATAATAAATCCATGTTGGTGCCAACAGGAACACGTTGGCACTAGTGTACCTTTCTTTTTGATAATTAAAGCCAATCTGCTTATGGAGCTGTTCATCTCTGGATCTCTTAAGTAAGCACATCAAGTGAGCTAAACGTAGCATACTAACGATGCATTATTATTCAACAGCCATAATCACTCAGGGACTGGGAAAGGTCTAGAAGCATATTCAATGTAATTAAAAGACTAAAAGGAGCCAGAACAATAAGCAGACTGTTTTGGACTCTGTTTTGCCATCAGGTAGAAAGATTGATAATGAATGTATTCTTTTGGCATTATTAATTTCTTTGTTCAGGATAATAAAATGTATCATAGTATTTCACATGCTTCAAAATTGCCAGAGATACATCTACAGAATTTTAAAAATCCATTTTATCCATTGTTTTATACTGTCTACAAATATAAAGCAGATATGATAAACTAGCATGATAAACAGATATGCTGCTGCTGCTAAGTCGCTTCAGTCATGTCCAACTCTGTGCGACCCCATAGACAGCAGCCCATCAGGCTCCCCCATCCCTGGGATTCTCCAGCCAAGAACACTGGAGTGAGTTGCCATTGCCTTCTCCAATGCAGGAAAGTGAAAAGTGAAAGTGAAGTCACTCAGTCGTGTCTGACTCTTAGCGACACCATGGACTGCAGCCTACCAGGCTCCTCCATCCATGGGATTTTCCAGGCAAGAATACTGGAGTGGGGTGCCATTGCCTTCTCTGATAAGCTAGCAATTAATCGTAATAGAACTTAGTCATCCATCACTGCAATATTTCTCTAAAATGTGGTGTAGAACCAGAATTCTTTCAGGCAACACTCTGTGAAGCCACTGCTGAGTCACCTGAATTGGTTCATGAGATACAACATAACTTATGGTAATTCTCATGCAATAACATCTTTCCTTTCCACCGGCACATGAGGCCAGGTCTTCAGAGTCAAAGTGAACCAGTGTGGGTACATTTAAGACAAGAGGCTCCATAACCCCAAGTTATTCATTTATTTACTTGTTGCTGCTGTTTAGTCGCTAAGTCATGCCTGACTCTTTTGCAACCCTATGGACTATAGCCTGCCAGGCCGCTCCAACCACGGGATTTCCCAGACAAGAATACTTGAGGGGTTGTCACTTCTTTCTCCTGGGGACCTTCCCAACTTAGGGATCGAACCCATGTCTTCTCATTGGCAGGCAGGGTTTTTACCGCTGAGTTACCAGGAAAGTCCCATTCACTTGCAAATATTTATTAATATCCTTCCACATTTCTGTCACTACATTAGACCCTGAAAACAACAATAAAACTCAGTTTCTTCCAACAAGGAATCCCAAGTTTAATGGGTTTATTCCCAGATTTCCAAACTGAAGGAAAAAAGCTGGGGAATGGCTACCAATGTCTCAAAGAATAAACTGTCCTTCAACTTCATGGTGGCTCTAAAGCTATAGAAACAAAGCAAAGGATTATTACACGCAAGCAATTTTGTCCATGATGCAGCATATGTGTGCCATAGTTCACTAGTTCCACACTGAAAAGTATAAACAAAATTTGTATCAATACAGTAAACGGACACCATCAGTATATCAAGTGCATTACAGCGCAATAAGAAAACCACAGGTTTAGAGCCAAAAGATTTTGATTTGCCTCCCACTTCACTCGGCTTATTTAACTTATAATGCTGAGTACATCAGGAGAAATGCTGAGCTGGATGAATCACAAGCTGGAATCAAGATTGCCGGGAGAAATATCAAGAACCTCAGATATGCCATAAGAGTGGTCTTATGGCAGAAAGTGAAGAGGAACTAAAAAGCCTCTTGATGAAAGTGAAAGAGGAGAGTAAAAAAGTTGGCTTAAAGCTCAACATTCAGAAAATGAAGATCATGGCATCTGGTCCCATCACTTCATGGCAAATAGATGGGGGAAACAGTAGAAACAGTGTCTGACTTCACTTTTTGGGCTCCAGGATCACTGCAGATGGGGACTGCAGCCATGAAATTAAAAGACGCTTACTCCTTGGAAGAAAAGTTATGCCCAACTTAGATAGCATATTGAAAAGGAGAGACATTACTTTGCCAACAAAGGTTTGTCTAGTCAAGGCTCTGGTTTTTCCTGTGGTCATGTATGGATGTGAGAGTTGGGCTGTGAAGAAGGCTGAGCATTGAAGAATCGATGCTTTTGAGCTGTGGTGTTGGAGAAGACTCTTGAGAGTCCCTTGGACTGCAAGGAGATCCAACCAGTCCATTCTGAAGGAGATCAGCCCTGGGATTTCTTTGGAAGGAATGATGCTAACGCTGAAACTCCAGTACTTTGGCCACCTCATATGAAGAGCTGACTCATTGGAAAAGACTCTGATGCTGGGAGGGATTGGGGGCAGGAGGAGAAGTGGACGACAGAGGATGAGATGGCTGGATGGAATCACGGACTCAATGGAGTGAGTCTGAGTGAACTCCGGGAGTTGGTGATGGACAGGGAGGCCTGGCATGCTACGATTCGTGGGGTTGAAAAGAGCTGGACATGACTGAGCAACTGAATTGAACTGAACTGAACTCTCTACTTATTGTGCTTTCTTGGTGGCCTGGTGGGCTGTCGTCTATTGGGTTGCACAGAGTCGGATATGACTGAAGCAACTTAGCAGCAGCAGCAGATGGTAAAGAATCCCCCTGCAATGCAGGAAATCCATGTTCAGTCCCTGAGTAGTGAAGATCCCCTGGAGGAGGAAATGGCAACCCACTCCAGTATTCTTGCCCGGAGAATCCCATGGAGGAGGAGCCTGGTGGACTGCAGTCCCTGGGGTTGCAAAGAGTTGGACATAACTTAGCAACTAACACTTTCACTTTTCTTTGCTTATTAGCTAAGTTATCTTGGCCAAGTGACTTAGCTCTCTGAGCTTTAAGCATCTCAAATCGAAAATAATATATAAATGAATACCTATGATTATGACAAAGGTTAAATTGAATGACACAAAATAAGTCCCTGTCATTCAACAGGCAATCAACACATGGTCATGAAATTGTGATGTCTTGTGATGTTCAGCGTGGATCACGTTTACTAAGAACATTGTTACAGAAGAAGGTAACTAGAAAAAGAAGTAGTATTGACTCTCTGTATAATACTCTCTAAAAAATAACAAGGTGTAGTGGAATAGGTATTCAGCATGGACTGAGCATTTATTCATTAGCAGAAACCACACTCAGTCACTGGAGCAGCTGCTTGAGTGGACCTGAGCGTCTAGTAGTGCAAAGGAAATGAGTGATGCTTCCTCAGAAAGCTTTCACTGCTACAACAGAAGGGGAAAAAAAACCCCTACTGTTGCTTCTTGGGAATCAGTTTCTCTAGCCTTCTTCCTGTGCTCCTTGATCTTTAATTTATGGAGTCAACAGAAAGCCCTGTCTTCAGCATCACAGATGCTGGACAAATAGTGAGAGCATTGATTTTGGTATCTGGCCAAACTGAGGCATCATTATGTTGACTGAATATCACTGTCTCTAATAAAAATGCTTTATGTATAATCTCAGGGAAGGGAGAGGACTGGCTGGCTATAGAAAAAGAGAGAAAGAAATGTAGTTTAAGAAATGGTGTTTTCTCTTGGGCCATTTGCCCTCTGTGTTTAAACATTATGTGATTTTTTAAATGTTAATTTTCTGCTGTTTGTTTTTACTTTCTAAAATCTTGCATGTTAATACCACCAAACTTTAGGCAAGAGACTGTAAATATAATTCAGTTTTTCACATAAATACACATTTTCAATAAAACAGTTTAAATATTTCATTAAAATATATGTAAAATATGCAAAAAAGCTTTTAATTAATTATATTACCAAAACTAACAGCATTAGCCAAGAATATAACATATATACTCGGAAAAAGAATAAGTTATAAAAAGTTGCTTGTCTTTATACCTCCACTGAATCAGGGTTTTACTTCACCTAAAAGCTAATCCAAGTATATAGCCACAACATACAATAATAAATAATCATCACTGGGGCATTAAAGGTCTTAGCTCAACCAAGTATAGATTAGTGATGGAGAGAAAAATAAATATGCAAGAAACTCAAATACACTTGCAAGTTACAAATAAACTATTAAAACCATAATATGAAAGAATGCTTGTGTAAATAAACTTGAGAAGTAGTATCAAATATAATAATACACTTTTTGAGATTCTTTGCTACAATGATTGTTTTCTATCATGATATGTGTGTGTGTGTGTGTGTGTGTGTGTGTGTGTACACGCACTAAGTCACTTAAGCTGTGTTTGACTTTTTGCAACCTATGGATTGTGGTCTGCCAGGCTCCTCTGTCCATGGGATTCTCCAGGCCAAAATACTAGAGTGGGTTGCGATGCTCTCCTCGGGGATCTTCCTGAGCCAGGGATTGAACCCAGGTCTGTGTTTCCTCACTGCAAGCATACACACACACACACACATACATACATACACACATTATACATAAATGACTTACATGCCACAATTTTACCGAGTTAGATTACTTAGTAGGGGACCCAAAATGACCTGCAGGATATGCACACATAGAAGCCATAAGCATATCTTATTCAACAATAGTACATCTTTTTTCCCTTTCCTTGACTGATTGCTGAGCCACAGATCAAATCAACAGTTCAGTGATTTGATTCATTGCTTGGTGAATCAAAGCATAATGACAAACATACCAATTCACTAGTCTTATTGCCAAGTGTCATCTACCTTTAATTCATCTTGCGTATCACCAGCACATTCGCCTTTCAAAATACAAGTTTTATCCTCTTAATATACCTGTAGCAGAATAATTACGACCAAAGGCCTTGTTGTCAAAAAGGCATATGTTCACACCTCAGCTCTGTCTCTTTTCAGCTATGTGACTTCCAGCTATTTAACTTTTCTGATTCTGAGCTTCAGTAGCCCTGTCGATAAAGTGGGGATAATAAATCATCTTACCGCGATGAGAATTAAATAAGATAATGTATATAATATACTTCACGCCACCACTGGAACACAGTCATTATTCTTTCATGGCATCTCCTTTGAAAACGTCATGTTAATGGGACAAAGTTAAGAATCGTCAGCATGAAAAATTTATATTTTTTTCCATTTTTTCATGTTCTAAGCTATGCCTACACATTAGAATCACTTGTGGAGGTGATTATTTAATACATTATTAAATGTATTAAATCCTAGGCCCCAGTGAATAAGAGCATTATTATTCTGGTCATGGAGCACCACTTTACGTTATGACCATCATGAGGCCCTGCCCTAACTGTTCCAGTCCATTGATTTTTCCTTCTTTCCACTACCTCTGGCCTTTTACATGCCTCACCAAGGCACAGTCTGTGGTCCCAGCAACAACAAAAAATATTGCGCTCCAAATGATGGGCTTCGCGACAGGCCTCCCCAAAATAAACCATTCTGGTCAGCAGATTACTTCAAGCTGACAATAAGCCCCAAAGGCTCAGCAAGGCACTTTGAACTTCCTCTGAATTGCCTAAAAGTATTTCACATAGAGGCGTGTTCCAGGGAGAAGCTATCATCACAGATAAATACGGTGAAATATGAACTAGGTGTTCGAGGTGGAGGAAAATAGCAAGGTCTCTTTGATCAAAGTCCTCTCTGTGTAGAATTATCTCAAGATGGTCCAACAAACATTTGTTTACCAAATATCATCTTTTTTTATCTCCTTATGAATTACCTTACCTTACTTCCTTTTGAAGCCCCAGACCCCTACCACTTTTTTCAAGTCCAGAATGACATAAATACCTAATTTTTCACTATTTTCAAAATCCTTTATGCTTGTATATTCCTTGTTATAGATAACAAATTTGATTTCCTCCTGTTAATCTGCCTTAGATAATTTTCATTATTTGACCAACCTAAAGAACCAAGAAGGACAGGAGTAAAATATTCCCTGCCCACACACAAACATACTCTGCCCTGGCAAAATTTTATAACTGATTAGAAATTATACTACAGGCATTAAGGTATATGTGATTAAAGCCAAACTCAAACTCATTTGAGGAATAAAGGCACTGCGTTGGCTGATCCAACTGACTGAATGGATTCAGATCCACAAATAATTTTGTTATAAAAGCTCTCTCTCTTCTTGGTCAGGTTCATACATAGGTAGTAACATGAACTAGGTTGAATGGTGTAATCAAATAATTTATATCCACTTGAAATTTCAAAATGTGACTTATCTGGAAATGGGGTCTTTTCATACATAATTAGCTAAGATGAAGTCATACTAGATTATAGTAAGCTTAAGTACAATGACCAGTATCCTTACAAGATGAGGAAAGGAAACACAGAGCCATCGCGAGGAGCCCATATGAAGACAAGCACTGAGATTAGAAGGATGTAGCTACAAGACAAAGGATGCCAAGGATTTCTGGAAGCCACAAGAAGCTAGGAAGGAGTAAGGAAGGATTTGTTCCTAGAGTCTTCAGAGGGTGCACAGCCCTGACAACAAGTTCTCAGCCTCCAGAACTGTGAGAGAATACATTCCTGTAGTTTTAAACCACTAAATTTGTGTAATTTGTTATGGCAGCTCTGGGCTTCCCTGGTGGTGTTAGGAGTAAAGACCTCGCCCGCCAATGCAGGAGATATAACAGATGCACGTTCCATCCCTGAATCAGGAAGATCCCCTGGGGAAGGACATGGCACCTCACTCCAGTACCCCAGCCTGGAGAATCCCATGAACAGAGAAGCCTGGAGAGCTATGGTTCATAGGGTGGCAATGAGTCAAACACAACTGAAGCGACTTAGCACGCATGTTATGGCAGCCACAGGAAATGAATATATACCCTAATGATAAGATTAATTTTTGATAGTGGTAGGAAAATAGTTCCAGGTGGCTCATATTTGCACCCAGCAGTGGGAACCCATCTTTAACTAGTCACAGTGTCCAAGAGTTAGGGTCATTCTGGCCAGGACTGGTTCCCTGCCCTCCCTGTCTGCAGGGTCATTTATAGTCCCCTGCATAAGCTGTTCTGATAGTCGTGTCCCTTTCTTCTTTTTTTTTTTAATTTTAATTTTTACTTTATTTTACTTTACAATACTGTATTGGTTTTGCCATACATTGACATGAATCCATCTCGGGTGTATATGAGTTCCCAATCTTGAACACCCCTCACCACCTCCCACCCCATATCAACTCTCTGGATCATCCCCGTGCACCAGTCCCAAGTATCCTGTATCGAACATGGACTGGAGATTCATTTCTTATATGATAGTATACATGTTTCAGTGCCATTCTCACAAATCCTCCCACCCTCTCCCTCTCCTTCAGAGTCCAAAAGTCCATTCTATTCATCTGTGTCTCTTTTGCTGTCTCACATATAGGGTTATCATTCCTCGGGCCAGTCTGGACCTAGTGATGAGGATTCTCCAGAATGCAATCACTCCCTAATACTGACCTAAACCTCTCACACCATGAGAAGCCTAACACTAGTACAGCTAATACTGACCTTTTCTTCTCAGACTTCAGCTCTGTCAACTCAACAATCAGTAGTGAGCAGTACGTGGAAATATCTGCATGGAGATGACTGGCTGAAGAAGCTGCAACCTTCAGTAAGGGAAGGCAGTCGCATCTAATTATTCTCTGAGAGAGACACAGAGGTAATAAATAAACCAACTTCAGTCCCCTCCCACTTTCACGCTCAGGGCTGTCCTTCACATTGTCAAATCCACATAGAGGGAGGAGAACCCAGTGAGGCAGTTCATAGAAGTCAGGCTCATAGCAGAGCAGAGAAAGCTGGATTGTGGATCTGAAGGGGCAAACAGAGAACACCCAGCACAGGAGCCTTGTAAGCATAATGTAAGAAACGGATGATAGATCTGGTGTGAGATATAAATAGGAAAGGTAAATGGAATGTTTTATTCATCAATGTGTCCATGATTTTAAATTAAGGAAATCAGATGATGAATTACAGATTCAGTCCTTTCAGGCAAGTCTGCCAAAATACACTGAAGCCATCAAAGTATATTTTAATTGACTAGCCTAAAAAGAAGTGAGTTGTACTCCACCTACATCCTTCCTCTTCTGACATCCTCACAAATTTGATTTCCAAGTATTGCTTTCTCTTTCTGCTTATGCCCTTCCAACCAATCTGCCTCTAAGAAGCTGCAAGATTCTGCATTGTCTGAAATTAAATGCAAAGGATGAGTGAGTGGTTTGGAAAACAAAAATGAGCAACCAGCTAGGCTGGCATGATTGATCGTGCTTATGTACACATCAGGAAGACGTGTTTCATCTCCTTGAAAAAAAGAATTTTTAAAAAAAGTTCAAATGACTTTGCCACTAATCTGATATACTATAGGACCTCAGTGAACTCAGCTGGCATGCCCAGTAGAGCCTAGTACACCTGCTTCTGTGAGGAAAGTGCCACTTTTCATAGAGATGTTGTTAGCTATCGAAGAAGGATGCAGTTAAAGCAAGCAGCTAACATTATGCCACCAAAGGTAGACCAAAGCAGACAGGACCTGAGAAAAGGAGTCAGGTCAGTCAACCTTCTGCCTTGGAGAACAGGGCTGCCCTCTGTCCTCCCAGAGAGGTGCTTACTACTTCTCACAGAGAACAGAGGCAGTTTTGTGTGAATAGTGTCACACCCATGATTTTGGCTAAACCAGGATCAGAAGGAATATTAGTCAACTTAGACTTGGTTAGCTAAAGAAATTATATGATAAGACAATGGAAGATGCCTTTAAGATCAAAGTTTCAAATAAGATTCAAATTCCTCATTTACTGAATAAACATGTATCGAGAAAATATTTACCTGCCATACCTGAAATAGCATTATTTTACCTGAAATTGCCTGAGCAAGTAATAAGCTACTTGCAATTCTAGCTAAGAGAATTTTTTTTTTTTTAATTAAGTTAGTTGTCTTTATGTATTACTTCCTAGGTGGCACTACTGGTAAAGAAATCTGCTTGCCATTGCAGGAGAAGCAAGAGATGTGGGTTAGATCGCTGGGTCAAGAAGATCCCCTGAAGGAAGAAAATGGCAACCCACTCTAGTATTCTTGCCTGGGAAAATCCATGAACAAGAGGAGCCTGGCAGGCTAGAATCCATGGGGTCTCAAAGAGTCAGACATGACTGAGCAACTGAGTTCACATGTATTACTGAGGGTTTCCTATAGCCTTAAGTATCTGAAAAATTACCTCTGTTTTATAATGTCATTTTAAATGACATTCTTATTGGTACTCTGTTTTCAAGATTCACTGAGAGTAGAATATATTTATTAAAGTGGTAACTTGGATTACAACAAGAATGACTTTCAATTATAAACAGGAAAAAAAATTATCAATGAACTATAACTAAAGAGTTAACTCTAACAAATCAGGTATAACCCTTAAAAAGTTTTTTATTTTCTATTTCAAAGGTAGATATTCAAATGTCACCCAAGTTATGAAATTACACTTATTCTTATACACAGAAAATACCTATTCTTTATCCAATTTCACTTATTTTTTTAAATTAATTTTTATTTTTTAGTTTGTTTTGCTTTACAATACTGTATTCGTTTTGCTATACATTAACATGAATCAGCCACGAATGTACATGAACTCCCAATCCCGGCCCCCACCTCCCCCCTCCCACCTCCCGCCCCATACCCTCTCTCTGGATTATCCCCGTGCATCAGTCCCAAGCATCCTGCATCCTGCATCAAATCTAGACTGGCGATTCGTTTCACTTATGTCATCATACATGTTACACTGCCACTCTGCCAACTCATCCCACCCTCTCCCTCTCCCACAGAGTCCAAAAGGCCGTTCTATACATCTGTGTCTCTCTTGCTGTCTTGCGTACAGGTTTATCATTACCATCATTCTAAATTCCATATATATGTGTAAGTATACTGTATTGGTGTTTTTCTTTCTGGCTGACTTCACTCTGTATAATCGGCTCCAGCATCATCCACCTCATTAGAACTGATTCAAATTTATTCTTTTTAATAGCTGAATAATACTCCATTGTGTATATGTACCACAGCTTTCTTATCCATTCATCTGCTGATGGACATCTAGGTTGTTTCCATGTCCTGGCTATTATAAACAGTGCCGCGATGAACATTGGGGTACACGTGTCTCTTTCCCACAATGAGGTACCATTTCACACTAGTCAGAATGGCTGCGATCCAAAAGTCAACAAGCAATAAATGCTGGAGAGGGTGTGGAGAAAAGGGAACCCTCTTCCACTGTTGGTGGGAATGCAAATTAGTACAGCCACTATGGAGGACAGTGTGGAGATTCCTTAAAAAATTGCAAATAGAACTGCCTTATGATCCAGGGATCCCACTGCTGGGCATACACACTGAGGAATTTCACTTATTTTTTTAATCAAAGGATAATCACTTTACAGAATTGTGTTAAGTTTCTGCCAAACATCAACTTGAATCAGCCATACCTATTCTTATAGACAGAAAATATCTCTTTAAAAGAAAGTTTAATTTTACTTAATAAATTTCCTTATTTCCTAACAATGTCCCTACAGATACATATACAGATATGTTTAAGTATTTAAAACTTTAAGAACCAGTAGCTAGATTTCTTGTCAATTATGTGTAGTATAAATTTTCCTAACACTATTTTAGACCCATTTCTATAAGAATTATAACAAATTTGAGTGCATTTCAATTCCAGTATGGGAAACAAAAGCTTAAGAGTAAGATTATTTAGGTTTAATAAAATAACCTGTTCAAGAGTTTACCCTCTGTCACTCATTAAGTTATTTGTTCTGTAAATATTTACGAGGGATAAAGTAGGAATCAAGACATATGATGCCTAATTTCAGGAAACATACAGTCTACCCTGATACTCAGACAGATTGAGACCATTTATGTTAAAATAGTACCAGAGGACGGAGTTAAGTTCAGATTTTGTGTGATTTATTAGTGTTCATGAAGTCCGAAATTTTCAATGTCCATCTTTAAATGTGGCTGGAAATTAGTGTAAATGTGCATAATTTTATTTAAAGAAAAAAAAGGTCCAAAGACTTGGTATAAAAACTAGTAACACTGCAGCCCAGATTCTATGAAGAAGGTGAGGCTGTCTTTCTCTGCTGCCAGTATTGAAATCTGCATGGATCCTGTGGGGCTACTGGGCCTGGAAGCCTTTGTGTTCCTGTCTAGCCTCCACGACCTTCCTTGAGTTCCAAAAGGGCTGATTCCAAAAGCTGCTAATCTAGGAAGAAAGAAAGTGGTCGATGTCAGTATTCTTCATCCCAAAAAGATCACTTGAGGCCAGACTAAAGGTACCAGAGAAGCTTCTGGAGATTACCTGTGACTAGATTAAAAGAATGCAGGCCTACACATACCCTATTGTTATTAGCAACCCCACCCTTGAAATCTAGTCATAAAACTCCTCACCTAATTCCCCTGGATTGAAGAGACATAGTTTTCAAGGGTGGGGTCCTGCCCTGTCCCCCGCCTTAGTCTGGCGAACAATAAAGTTAATCTTTTCTACTTCACCCAAAACTCTGTCCTTGAGATTTGTTTTGGCGCCAGTACACAGAGACTGAGTTTTCAGCATCAATATAAAAAGGAAATAGGTTTCTGGTCCTCTTCTTTCAAAGTCACAAGGTTATATGTCCTCTTAGTACTTCAGCTGCGGGTCAGATTCGGTTTACTTCCCTTATAGCCTATCAGAGACACAGTGGACAGAGCTGGGTTTAACATCCAAAATCACAACCTTCTCTGAGCAAGTTATTTAATCCCCCCTCAGTGACTCAGACGGTAAAGCGTCTGTCTACAATGCGGGAGACCTGGGTTGATCCTGGGTCTGGAAGATCCCCTGGAGAAAGAAATGGCAATCCACTCCAGTACTCTTGCCTGGAAAATCCCATGGACAGAGGAGCTTGGTAGGCTACAGTCCATGGCGTTGCAAGGAGTCGGACACAACTGAGTGACTTCACTTTCAGTAAAACAAAGGTAACTGCCTGTCTCATGGGGTTGACATGGAAGTTAGAGCTAATGCAGGTAAAGTCCCTCAGAAGTATGTGCCTGGACACATTAAAAAAAAAAAAAAAAGAAAAGAGGAGAGAGCCATGTTATTAGCAGTAAGCGTCGCAGCAGGTATGCAGTAGGGATAGTTCTGTGGTAGTTCTGTAGCAACTAAACTGCCACTTTCGGTTCTGAACTAGTAGTAGAAGTAGTTTCAGAAGCACAGAAACCAAGTCTGGTGGTTTGATGCCTTGACCAAGGTTGAATAGTGGCCAGTTTACCCAAAACATGACACTCTTGAATCTGATTCCAGTCCTTTCCCCACAGTCTTATACTACCTTCCTTCTCTAAAAGGACTGCATTTCTATAAACAAATGGTTGATAAGTGTTATCACCAAAACAAACAGAAAAGCATTCAGTGATGTTAACTTTCTTAATAAATAATTTCAATCAAGACATGTCAAGCAGTCATTAGACAGGAAAACGGACCTAGGAAAACATCAACTGCAAACAATTGATCTATTATTTATACATAAACAACACTACAGAAAATTTAACATGAGAAAAGAAAACTGTCTATCAAGGCAGATTTGAAATGTTAAACACAAAACCTTTAGCAGGTCATTCTAAACTACTGGAATTGTGACTCTACATTGGCTTATTTTGTATAATGAGACTGCAGCATTATTAAAGGAAAAACAGTTTCATTTTAGCAGTGTCATTATATTGCACTTACTAGTTTTTAGCAGCACTCAGAAAGAAAATGGCTGTAATATCCATGCAAAGTATCCTCAAAATATGTTTAATTTGCATTAAGAAAAGAACACTATAGCAAATGCTTAGAAACACCTCTCTCTTTTCCTTTCCCTTCCTACAATCATCACCCATGTCCCAGCCCTCATTATCTTGCATTTCACTCTTGAAATAACCTGCTGTCTTGTCTCTTCCCCCTCACCATTCTGCCTTTCCAATTCACTCCCACACTCTCCTTGCAGGAGAACTTTCCTGAAGCCTGCTCTGATTATGTCTCATTGCTATGCTTAGACCTGCAATGCCACTGCACCCCCCAAACCCCAAAAAAACTCTGAACACCTGAACCTAACATCTACCATTCACATGGCTCTGCTCCAATCCAACTGCAATAATTCCTACAACAGCTTACATATTCTTAATTGTTGCCCAAACATATGTATTAATTGTTTCTTAAATATTCCCTGAAGATTCTCATTTTCACAAGTTTTTTCATGTACTTCCCTTCCCTTTTTACTTCCTTTCCCTTTTTACTCCTAGGCCCATTTCTAAAATCTAAAATCATATACAACCCATTAGTATTTATATCCAGGACCTTAAATTGTTGATAGAGAAAAGAAGTGAAAGTCACTCAGTTGTGTCCAACTCTTTGTGACCCCATGAACTATACAGTCCATGGAATTCTCCAGGGCAGAACACGGGAGTGGGTAGCTTTTCCCTTCTCCAAGGAATCCTCCCAAGCCTGGAATTGAACCCACATTGAACCCACAAGTCTCCCACATTGTAGGGGGATTCTTTACCAGCTGAGCCACCAGAGAAGCCTGTTGACAGAGATAATTGAATAAATCAAGGGGTATCAATATGATAGAATGCTATTCGATTTTTAAAAAGAGGATATTCTAGGAATATTTAACAATATGTGCAATACAAATGACACATTATTTTAAAATAATGTATGCAGTTATATATATAAAATATCATTATATGAAATACATTTTAAATGTATTAATATATATGAGTAAAAGAAAAGCTTATTTGAATTAAATGTCTAAATCTTGATAGTGAGTTTTCCTGGATGATGAAATTACAGATCACATTTTATTCTGTCCAGGAGATAGATTTTTAGAAAATGTTTTATTCTAACCATTCAGCACTTTTATAACTTAAAAATTATTTTTCAAAGTTGGTTTACCTATTACTTCCAGTCCAAATATTTCTTCCTCCATAAAATCTTTGGCTACGGCCCAACTAGATTACATGTTTCCTTCCTTTGAAGTGCCAATATATTAAGAACCTCTCTTACCATACTCCCTGGCATATTTTGGACATACATTGGGTCTATCTCACATAACTCCAGTTACAAGCCCTGACTCCCTTTTAATTACCTGGTACTCAAGCTACCTGGAGAAGGCAATGGCAACCCACTCCAGTACTCTTGCCTGGAAAATCCCAAGGATGGAGGAACCTGGTGGGCTGCAGTCCATGGGGTCACTAAGAGTCGGGCACGACTGAGTGACTTCACTCTCTCTTTTCACTTTCATGCATTGGAGAAGGAAATGGCAACCCACTCCAGTGTTCTTGCCTGGAGAATCCCAGGGATGGTCGAGCCTGGTGGGCTGCTGTCTCTGGGGTCACACAGAGTTGGACACAACTGAAGTGCCTTAGGAGCAGCAGCAGCAGCAGCAAGCTACCTAATCCTCCACACTAATATTAGTGTTAAAAGTAAAAAAAAAAACAACAAAAAACAGACAAATGGGACCTAACTTAAAATCTTTTGCACAGCAAAGGAAACCACTGACAAAATGAAAAGACAACCTACCAATGGAAAGAAAATATTTGCAAATGATATGATTGATAAGGGGTTAATATTCAAAATATATAAGCAATTCATACAACTCAATAAGAAAAAAAACCCCAAAATCAAATTGAAAAATGAATAGATTATCGGAACAGACATTTTCCCAGAGGAGATATACAGATAACCAACAGGTGCAAGCAAAAAAAAAAAAACTTCAACATTGCTAATCACCAGAAAAACACAGATCAAAACCATGAGGATTTCTTGATGCCTCAGTGGTGAAGAATCTACCTGCCATTTCAGGAGATGTGGGTTTGCACCTGGGTTGGGAAGAGCCCATCTGCCATGGACACTAAGCCCATGCATCACAGCTACAGAGGCTCTGCTCTAGGCCTGAGAGCTGCAACTAATGAGCCCATGTGCCACAACTATGGAAGCCTGTTCACCTTAGAGTCTGAGCTTTGCAATAAGAGAAGTCGCCGCAATAAGAAGGTAAATACTGCAACTAGAGGATAGCCCCCACTCTCTGCAACTAGAGAAAAGCCTGTGCAGCAGCAAAGACCCAGCACAGACAGAAATAATTAATCAAATAAATAAAATTAAGGAAAAAAAAACTCACAATGAGATATTACCTCAAACCTGTCAAAATGGCTATCATCAAAAAGATCACAAACAACAAATGTCAGCGAGGATGTGAAGAAAAGGAAATTTTGTCCAGTGTTGATTGGACTAAATTGGTGCAGCCACTATGGAAAACAGTAGAGCTTCCTTAAAAAACAAAAACTAGAACTACTGTATGACCCAGCAATTCCACTCCTGGGTATACAGCTGACGAAAATGAAAATTCTAATTTGAAAAGATACATGTACCCCAGTGTTCATAGCAGCATTATTTATAATAGCTAAGATATGGGAATATGGAAGTTAGGTAAGTATCTATCAACAGATGGAAAAAGAAGGTGAGATATATATATATATATATATATATTTATATGTATCATACACAATGGAATATTAGCCATAAAAATGAAATTCTGACATTTGCAAGAATGTGGGGGAGTAAGAGAGTATTATCTTTAGGGAAATAAGTCAGAGAAAGACCAATACTCTATGTCATCAGTTATATGTGGAATCTAAAACAAACAAATGAATATAGTAAAACAGAAACAGACTCACAGATATAGAGAACAAACAAGTGGTCACCAGCGAGCAAGAGGGCAAGAAAGGGGTAGGCGATTAAGAGGTATAACCTGCTATGTGGAAAATAAAGAAGCACTGGGAAATATAGCTATTATTTTCTAATAACTTTACTGCTGCTGCTGCTACGGCTAAGTCACTTCCGTCGTGTCAGACTCTGTAGGACCCCATAGATGCAGCCCACCAGGCTCCTCCATCCCTGGGATTCTCCAGGCAAGAATACTGGAGTGGGCTGCCATTTTCTTCTCCAATGTATGAAAGTGAAAAGTGAACGTGAAGTCGCTCAGTCGTGTCTGACTCTTGGCAACCTCACAGACTGCAGCCTACCAGGATCCTCCCTCCATGGGATTTTCCATGGGAAAGGAGTCCATCAAGGCTGTATATTGTCACTGTGCTTATTTAACTTATATGCAGAGTACATCATGAAAAACACTGGGCTGGATGAAGCACAAGCTGGAATCAAGATTGCTGAGTGAAATATCAATAACCTCAGACAGGCAGATGATACCACAATTATGGCAGAAAGTGAAGAAGATTTAAAGAGCCTAATTATGAAAGTGAAAGAGGACAATGAAAAAGTTGGCCTAAAGCTGAACATTGAGAAAACAAAGATCATGGCATCCATTCCCATCACTTCATGGCAAATAGAAAAACAGTGGAAAGTGACAGACTTTATTTTCTTGGGCTCCAAAATCACTACAGATGGTGACTGCAGCCATGAAATTAAAAGACACTTACTCCTTGGAAGAAATGTTATGACCAATCTAGACAGCATAATAAAAAGCAGAGACATTACTTTGCCAACAAAGGTCCATCTAGTTAAGGCTATGGTTTTTCCAGTAGTCATGTATGGATGTGAGAGTTGGACTATAAAGAAAGTTGAGCACTGAAGAATTGATATTTTTGAACTGTGGTGTTGGAGGAGACTCTTGAGAGTCTCTTGGACTGCAAGGAGATCCAACTAGTTCATCCTAAAGGAAATCAGTCCTGAATAATCATTGGAAGGACTGATGCTGAAGCTGAAACTCCAATACTTTGGCCACCTGATGCGAAGAAGTGACTGATTGGAAAAGACACTGATGCTGGCATTGTAAATCAACTATGCTCCAATCAAAAAAGGGAATTAAAAAAATACACTGATGCTGGAAAAGATTGAAGGTGGGAGGAGAAGGGGACGACAGAGAATGAGGTGGTTGGAGGCATTACCGACTTAGTGGACACAAGCTTGAGTAAACTCGGGAGTTGGTGATATGCAGGGAGGCTTGCCCTGCTGTATTCCATGGGGTTGCAAAGAGTCAGACACAACTGAGTGACTGAACTGAACTTGATTTGTCCAGGACTAGTAAGTGAGAAGGAAATGGTAACCCACTCCAGTACTCTTGCCTGGAAAATTCCAGGGATGGAGGAGCCTGGTAGGTTACAGTCCATGGAATTGCAAAGAGTCAGAAATGACTGAGTAACTTCACATCATCATCAGCAAGTGAGAGGGGCTTCCTAAATGGCTCAGTAGTAAAGAACCTGCTTGACAATGCAGAACACTCAGGAGATGTGGGCTTGATCCCTGTGTTGGGAAGATCCCTGGAGTAGGAAATGGCAACCCACTCCAGTATTCTTGCCTGGAGAATCCCATGGACAGAGGAGCCTTGTGGGCTACAGTCCATGGCTCACAAAGTATCAGACATGACTGAGCATGTATGACGAGAGAGAGAGAGAGAGAGAGAGAGCGAGAGAGAGCGAGCAATCTGACATCCTTTCTTGAATGTCTTTTGGGCACCTCAAATTAGTGTATCTGAAAGTTAATGAGCTCTTAATACCATTCATTTCCCCCAAATTAGCCTTCTCTGCACTCTGTTAACATTATCCATCATCCTTTTGGTCAGGCCAATAACCAAGAAACTGATTCTTTCCTTTCCTCATACACTTCCCATTAGATCTAGCAGCAAATTTTTCTCCAGATACTCATAAATTTTGCTACATGTATGATTTTCTAAAAAAACAAGTTAATACTTGACAAGGTAGCCAAGAGTATTCAATAAGGAAATGATAGTGTCTTCAATAAATAGAACAGGGAAACTGGATAATCATATGCAGAAAATTAAATTGGACCCCTGTCTTATACCCTTCACAAAAATTACCTCCACATGGGTTAAAGGTTTGAACATAAGACATGAAACTATAAAAACCATAGAAGAAAACATAGGAGAAAAGCTCTTTGACATTGTCTTAGCAATAATTTTTTGGATATGACCCCAAAAGCATAAGCAACAAAAGGAAAAATTGCAGAGAGTAACTATATCAAAGTAAAACATCCTGCCCAGCAATAAAAAAATTTTAAAAAATGAAAAATCAAGAAAATGAAAAGATATCCCACAGAATGGGAGAAGATATTGATAATACTGGCAAGAAGATATTGGCTGACAGGGGATAATATCCAGAATACATAAAACACTCATGTGGCTTCAAAGACAAACATTTTATGATGTGCAGAATAGCTGAGTAGACATTTTTTGAAAGAAGACATACAGGTGGCTAAGAGGCACATGACAAGATGCATATCACTAACCAACTGAGCTATAAGGGAAGCCCCACTAATCATTAGGGAAATGCAAATCAAAACCACAATGATGTATTACCTCATACCTGTTAGAATGGCTAACATCAAAAAGACCTAAGTTTCCTTATACAGATGAATGGATAAAGAGGTCACGGTGGTCCCTTTCAACTACACACTAAATATTATTCACGTACAGGAAAGGAAACAATTTCTGACAACATGGATGAACTTTGAGAGCATTATGCTAAGTGAGATAAGTCAGACAAAAAAAGACATATACTGTGTGATATCACTTCTTTCTGAAATCTAAAACAGCTGAACTCTCAGAAAAAGAAAATAGAATGGTGGTTACTAGGGGCTAGGAAATGGGGGAAATGGAGAGAAGTTGATCAAAGGGTATAAACTTGCAGTTAGAAGATAAGTTCTGGGGAAGCTAACACATTGTAAATAAACTGTTCTTCAAAAAAAAAAAATCTGGGAGTCTAAGGAAATAGTGATTATAGTCAATGATTCTGTATTATATACTTAAAAGTTACAAAGAGACTAGATTTTAAGTGTTACCATATATATATATAATGTGTGTGTGCACGTGCACGCATGTGGGCGTGCATGCCCTCCACTTATTACTCCAGGATTTATGAGCTAAGTCTAAGACCAGAGACAGCTTTGGTGCCTACAGAGCCTAGGTGGCTGGAGGGTTAAAAATTCCTTTGCATCTTATTAAAATGACAAAAGGAGTACCTTTGTTTCTACTTCTTGCATAGGGATGAGAGGCTGCTTTAGGAGAGAGCCTAAGAAGATTATCCAAATAGAATATCTGGAAGGAAGCACAGAGAAGATCCTAAAAAGGCAATGAAGGGACAAAAGGAAGAGGATGAAGCTTCAGGATACATATCTTCTTGTGCCAAGAAGGAAAGCTACAATGAGAAAGCAGTGACTTTGGCCAGTGCATCTATATAAATATAACATTGTTTATACTGTATGGTGAGAGTCTTTAATGAGGAATCATGGTGCCTAAAAGAGTGAGGTTTCAATGGAAACAGGTGTTCTAGATGGTAAAATTTGTCATTTACCTTTCAAATATCTTGAAACAATCTTGTATACAAATCCTGATATACCAAGAGGAGAAAATTCACTCAATTTAAAGGTGTGTGTGCATGCAGTGGAAACACATTGGTTTGGGTATGTATTTGTATGTATTAGGATTGCTTATATATTGTGTGTATGCAGTGTTAGATATATGTCATTAAAGATTAAAACCATAAGTCTTCCTTTTCCCATCCCACCTCGGAAATTCCCTGTTGGTCCAGTGGATAGAACTCTGTGCTTCCACTGCAAAGGGCATTGGTTTGATCCCTGCTTAGGGAACTAAGATCCCATAGCCAAAGCAATGTGGTCAAAAAAAAAAGCCCAACTCAAAATTTAACTTAAAGGTAGTCTCTACCCTCTCTGAGTATGCACATCAATTCTTCACACATCTCTTATAGTAATTCCTATGCTCTTGTTCAGTCACTCAATCGTGTCCAACTCTTGCGACCCCATTTACTGCATCATGCCAGGGTTTCTTGTCCTTCAGTATCTTCCTGAGTTTGCTCAAACTCATGTCCATTGAGTCAGTGATGCCATCCAGTCATCTCATCCTCTGTCATCCCCTTCTTCTCCTGCCTTCAATCTTTCCGAGCATCAGGGTCTTTTCTAATAAGTCAGCTCTTGCATCAGGTGGCCAAAATATTGGAGCTTCAGCTTCAGCATCAGTCCTTCCAATGATTATTCAAGATTGATTTCTTTTAGGATTGACTGGTTTGATCTCCTTGTAGTCCAACGGACTCTCAAGAGTCTTCACCACCACAGTTCAAAAGCATCAATTATTTGGCACTCAGCCTTCTTTATGTTTCAATTCTCATATTTATACATTACTATGGAAAAACCATAGCTTTGACTATACTTTGTAGGCAAAGTAATTACTTTGCTGCATTATAATTGTTTGTTACAGGTCTGTCACTAAAATGTTACTATTTAAGAGGAAGAATTTGATCTCCATGGCCTAGCAAAATGCCTGCCTCATAATAAGCAATGAATAAATGATGAATTAATGAATGAGTACATATTGTTTTCAGAAATATAACATTTATATGGAAGTTTTATTTGGAAAGCCTGACATGCATAGGAAAAATACCTGCAACCATCAAAATGAAGTTTGATGAACTGTCAACAGCATAGCCTTAGAATATGTGGAGGAGTGGGTTCCACAGAAACCATCCTTGTGAAGCAACAGATGATTTAAATTTAACATTAATGAAATGTGCAGATAATTCTAAACAAGAAAAAAGTAAACAGGAGAGATGACTAACTTGTTGAATGACAAGCGTGGGAAGATTGGCAGATATAATGAAATGAGATTTAACATGAATACTGCAGGATAATTTACCTAGGGAAAAACCAGCAGCAGCTGAGATATAAAATGAAAACCCATTCTCCCTTTGTAAATAAATAATGTTTAAAAAGATTTTGGTTATAGTGGATAATAGCTTGTATATGAGCTTACTTTGTAATGCTTTTGCTAAACAGCCAACTGCCTTCTCAGGAGGATGAACATAATGGATCATTTCAACTACACCACACACACAAAGGAGAGAAAGTGCCTTTAGAAGCCTTAGGAATCACCTTGATTCTACTGTCTGTAATTGGAACTCTTTCAATAGAGAAAGAGCACCTTAACGTTTAAGGAAAAACAATAAACATCATGAAATGAATCAGAGCCCATTTAATTTGGAAAACCTCAAAGGGCTCCAAGTGAAGGTCATTCTGCCCAGTTCAATGCAATCAGCCTCCAGCTGCCAGACAACAATAAGGTGAATTATTGCCAGCATATATTGGGTGCTTACCCTGGGCCAGGTTCTGCCAAGTACTTCAAAAGCATTAATGCATTTAATTCGTACAGCAGAGCCATGCCATTGCTGCTTGACTGTATCCATTCTACAGATAAGCAAACTGAGGCTTTGAGACATCAGGGAAGTTGAATATGGTCATACAGCAATGGATTAAGAGCATCATGGTTAGTATGCTGGCCTCACAGAATCTAAGACTATGCTTTTTTCTATTCTGTTGTATTTTCAGCATGGTGATATGCTAATTCCAAAACTGTAAGTCCCTGGTCCTCTGCCTGATTTCCAAGGCCCTCCATTGGAAAGGAGATCATTTTCTTTCTCTTTTATGATCATCTCTTTCAGCTCCTTAAACATTACTCTCCCTTGAATTCAGAACTTCTGACAAATTATGTTCAATCCTCTCTGTACACATTTCCTATGGTGTAGAGAGTTGGACATGACTTACCAACTAACCCACCACCACCACTACGACCCAGTTTGGAAAATCTCTCTCCACTCAGCCAGTGCTTCCTCTCCTCTTTATCAGGGTCCAACCCTCTCAGGAAACTTTTCATAGATTACATTCTGGTTTTGAAGTTATCTTCAATTGATCCACACACACATTCACACGTGTTTCATTATCACCAGAAAGCATCACTATGAACAAAGCTAATGCAGGTGATGGAATTCCAGTTAAGCTATTCTAAATCCTGAAAGATGATGCTGTAAAAGTGCTGCCTTCAATATGCCAGCAAATTTGGAAAACTCAGCCGTGGCCACAGGACTGGAAAATGTCAGTTTTTATTCCAATCACAAAGAAAGGCAATGCCAAAGAATGCTCAAACTACTGCACAATTGCACTCATCCCACATGCTAGTAAAGTAATGTCAAATTTCTCCAAGCCAGACTTCAGCAATACATGAACCGTGAACTCCCTGATGTTCAAGCTGGCTTTAGAAAAGGCAGAGGAACCAGAGATCAAACTGCCAACATCCGTTGGATCATGGATAAAGCAAGAGAGTTCCAGAAAAACATCTATTTCTGCTTTATTGACTATGCCAAAGCCTTTGACTGTGTGGATCACAAGAAACTGTGGAAAATTCTGATACAGATGGGAATACCAGACCACCTGACCTGCCTCTTGAGAGATATATATGCAGGTCAGGAAACAACAGTTAGAACTGGACATGGAACACAGACTGGTTCCAAATAGGAAAAGGAGTACGTCAAGGCTGTATATTGTCACTCTGCTTATTTAACTTATATGCAGAGTACTTCATGAGAAATGCTGGACTGGAGGAAGCACAGGCTGAAATCAAGATTGCCGGGAGAAATATCAATAACCTCACATATGCAGATGACACCACCCTTATGGCAGAAGGTGAAGAGGAACTAAAGAGCCTCTTGATGAAAGTGAAAGAGGAGAGTGAAAAAGTTGGCTTAAAGTTCAACATTCAGAAAACGAAGATCATGGCATCTGGTCCCATCACTTCATGGGAAATAGATGTGGGAACAGTAGAAACAGTGTCAGACTTTATTTTTCTGGGCTCCAAAATTACTGCAGATGGTGATTGCAGCCATGATATTAAAAGATGCTTACTCCTTGGAAGAAAAGTTATGACCAACCTAGATAGCATATTCAAAAGCAGAGATATTACTTTGCAGACTAACGTCCGTCTAGTCAAGGCTATGGTTTTTCCAGTAGTTATGTATGGATGTGAGAGTTGGACTGTAAAGAAAGCTGAGCGCCGAAGAATTGATGCTTTTGAACCGTGGTGCTGGAGAAGACTCTTGAGAGTCCCTTGGACTGCAAGGAGATCCAACTAGTCCATTCTGAAGGAGATCGGCCCTGGGATTTCTTTGGAAGGAATGATGCTGAAGCTGAAGCTCTAGTACTTTGGCCACCTCAGCAAAGAGCTGTCTCATTGGAAAAGACTCTGATGCTGGGAGGGATTGGGGGCAGGAGGAGAAGGGGATGACCGAGGATGAGATGGCTGGATGGCATCACTGACTCCATGGGCATGGGTCTGGGTGAACTCCGGGAGTTGGTGATGGACAGGGAGGCCTGGTGTGCTGCGATTCATGGGGTCACAAAGAGTCGGGCATGACTAAGAGACTGAATTGAACTGAATGGTAGCCTTCACTGTCTTTGGCTAAAAAGGTGATGGGCTATGAATCAGATAAAGAGGTGACATTCATAAATTCTGTTTGGTTGTTCAAAAAGGAGATAGTAAGAGAGATAGGGAAGATTTATGAATAACCTCCATAGTTTTGTCATCCAAAGAGAATGGTATTATTCAAAGGAAAGAAACTGTGACGTTTATCTTGGCTGTTCAAACTGAGTGAAGACTAACTTTTCATGAAGAGAGAAGAATTAGATATAGGCCATCTTTAAGAAAATGCACTGACATTTGATGCTCAGAAATTATCCACTTGAACTCTCAGTGATAGTGGTGAGAGAGCACTGTTCTGCCAGACTAGAGTCCTGGGTTATCAAAGTTGCCCATCTGTTTCTGGTTCTGTGGGGTAAAGCTCTGGGTGTTATATTCTGAAATTTATACTGACTCCAACATCTGGAATGTGAGATATCAGATTGTGAAAAGGGCATGAAGACTGAATAAATTAAAATGTAATGACCCTCAGTTCTGAAAGTATGTCTACCTGGAGGACAGCCTGCCCCTGGGAGTAATGCAAGAGCTTAAAGGCAGTGGAATGTTAGTGCATTTTACCACTGTAACCATGGCAAGAAAAGCGACGATGAAGCCATCAGCCATCCTATACCACACACATTTCATTGCCATTGAAAAATGTCCTACATCTGTGTCTTAATGCTGGCATCTGCTTCAAATTACCCTCCGATGAGCTCTACAGCTCCTGCCTAATTGGACACTATCAGAATGATATGGCTGTTATTGCTGAGCTTCTAGTTGCACTGGTCCCATCACTTCATGGGAAATAGATGTGGGAACAGTAGAAACAGTGTCAGACTTTATTTTTCTGGGCTCCAAAATTACTGCAGATGGTGATTGCAGCCATGATATTAAAAGATGCTTACTCCTTGGAAGAAAAGTTATGACCAACCTAGATAGCATATTCAAAAGCAGAGATATTACTTTGCAGACTAACGTCCGTCTAGTCAAGGCTATGGTTTTTCCAGTAGTTATGTATGGATGTGAGAGTTGGACTGTAAAGAAAGCTGAGCGCCGAAGAATTGATGCTTTTGAACCGTGGTGCTGGAGAAGACTCTTGAGAGTCCCTTGGACTGCAAGGAGATCCAACTAGTCCATTCTGAAGGAGATCGGCCCTGGGATTTCTTTGGAAGGAATGATGCTGAAGCTGAAGCTCTAGTACTTTGGCCACCTCATGCAAAGAGCTGTCTCATTGGAAAAGACTCTGATGCTGGGAGGGATTGGGGGCAGGAGGAGAAGGGGATGACCGAGGATGAGATGGCTGGATGGCATCACTGACTCCATGGGCATGGGTCTGGGTGAACTCCGGGAGTTGGTGATGGACAGGGAGGCCTGGTGTGCTGCGATTCATGGGGTCACAAAGAGTCGGGCATGACTAAGAGACTGAATTGAACTGAATGGTAGCCTTCACTGTCTTTGGCTAAAAAGGTGATGGGCATGAATCAGATAAAGAGGTGACATTCATAAATTCTGTTTGGTTGTTCAAAAAGGAGATAGTAAGAGAGATAGGGAAGATTTATGAATAACCTCCATAGTTTTGTCATCCAAAGAGAATGGTATTATTCAAAGGAAAGAAACTGTGACGTTTATCTTGGCTGTTCAAACTGAGTGAAGACTAACTTTTCATGAAGAGAGAAGAATTAGATATAGGCCATCTTTAAGAAAATGCACTGACATTTGATGCTCAGAAATTATCCACTTGAACTCTCAGTGATAGTGGTGAGAGAGCACTGTTCTGCCAGACTAGAGTCCTGGGTTATCAAAGTTGCCCATCTGTTTCTGGTTCTGTGGGGTAAAGCTCTGGGTGTTATATTCTGAAATTTATACTGACTCCAACATCTGGAATGTGAGATATCAGATTGTGAAAAGGGCATGAAGACTGAATAAATTAAAATGTAATGACCCTCAGTTCTGAAAGTATGTCTACCTGGAGGACAGCCTGCCCCTGGGAGTAATGCAAGAGCTTAAAGGCAGTGGAATGTTAGTGCATTTTACCACTGTAACCATGGCAAGAAAAGCGACGATGAAGCCATCAGCCATCCTATACCACACACATTTCATTGCCATTGAAAAATGTCCTACATCTGTGTCTTAATGCTGGCATCTGCTTCAAATTACCCTCCGATGAGCTCTACAGCTCCTGCCTAATTGGACACTATCAGAATGATATGGCTGTTATTGCTGAGCTTCTAGTTGCCCTTTATGCAACAGCCTGGGTGGCTGATGAATCCTCACATGCCAAAGCCTTGCCTTTATCAGTAATTCTAAACCATATATATCTGCAACGTGTTCAAATATCTTCACTATCAAATAATTATTTCTTAATAAATTTCTTATTCTTTTTTCAATCTGACATTTAAAAAAATTATTTTTAATTGGAGATAGTTGCTTTACAATATTGTGTTGATTTCTGCCATATATCAACATGAATCAACTATAGGTATAGGCTTGTCCCCTTCTCTTGAATCTCCCTCCCATCTCCCACCCCATTTTATTGTCTTTTCACTGAAAAATGTTAAAACCCACTACTCAGAAGCAGTTGGAAACAAAGCAAATAGGAATTATGTTCACCCAGACTGCCAAAAATTCAGTTTTAGAGAGAATAGAAGTGTATATATATATATATATATATATATATATATGAGATGGAGCATCAAGCAAGTAAAATGTTTTTCTCAAGGTCAAATATTAAGCTAGTAGCAGAATCAAGACAAGGACCCAGATTCTCCTTTAGTACAGGAGAATTCTTTAGTACAGAACATTCTTCTCTTTAGCATTGTTGCTCCCTGAGTTTTTACTATTACCACTTAAGATGCATTTTCAGAGTCAACACAGCAAAAAAGGAAGCTGAGTCCATGCAATACCTTTCCTTTCTTCTTGACACAATATAAGATGAAAGATACCAGGGACATTTTTTATCACAAAACAAAAGAGTGAAGTTACATGGCCTTGAGAAAGTGATAGGGAATTGAAGAATGAAAGCCAGGAGTAAAGTTTGTCTTGAATTTATTATATGACAAGTCCAAGGGAAGTTGGCACACTGTAGAATTCTTATAAGATGGGCCTCACCCATAGATGACAGCAGAGTATGAACCATTAGGAGAGTGTTTCAGGATTAATGATGCTCTGTCTTGAAAGGAAGTCAAGAAGATATTTCCAAAGTATAATTTATTAAAATTGCTTACATTTTGAAAAGTAGGGAAGGCTATATTATATAGCAAATCCATTTCAACATTGTCATTAAATTTTGCAGTAAAAACAGTGAAATTTTATCTTTACAGATATTTCTTAAAATGTATAGTCCATAAGTTATGAGTAGTATGAACACATTTCATAATAAAATTATGTATTTCTGTGCAGTAAATAAAGTGCTGGATTTCATATCTTGGTAAAGAACACCACCATCAACTCAAGTTCCTAAGTGAGAATATTAAATCATCTTCATCTTCTCTCATGCCCTCAATTCTCAATCTTTCTTTAATCTTACTGATTCTACCTTTGATACATGTTTGTCCCACTTGTCTGCTCATTGCCTAGGCTTTTTCTCAACTTCATTTCATCCAAAGATTGAACAATTAACTAAAAATGTGGCCAAATGGGTTTCACTCCCTCCACCCTATTTTCCCTAGCTTTCAGTTCATCCTCCACTTGGCATCAGTAATGTATTTTTCAAATACAAAGTTGTCTATGTTATGTCTCTGCATCAGAACCTTCAATAACATCCTTTTACTCACATGGTAAAATTCAAAATCCTCTGAATGACCATCAAATTATGGCCATGACCAAGCCTTCTAACTTCACATCCAGGCTCTTTTCTTTATATGGCTGCCAGGGTCCAGCCCCGGTGTATCCAGGGTGATTCGAAGGGGAGACAGATAGGTGAGGAAAAAACTTATTTATTTAAAAATATAAAATTAGGAAATAATAGTATAGTAGGAAAATTTAGCGGAGAAAAGAGGCTGAATAACCTGGTTTACGTGGAAAACCAATAAAGTTCCAAGACAAGGAACTTGCACCATCTACGATAGGCCACCGGTGTCCTCTTGAATATCTGGGGGTGCCCCGCCTTGGGCTCCCCCTTGCATGGATCTTAGAAGCCAGGACAAGTAAGTAGACATGGTGGACCTCTATACCCCAGATGGGAATTCAGCCAGAAATTAGAGTAAAGAGAATGGAGGAAACCAGTCCAGCGACTGGCCTGGCCCCTATTGTCCTTCAAGGCCTTTTATACTTTTGATTATACATAGAGATCAATGGGTAACACAAAGTTATGCAGCTTATGCAGCATTAGCAGCCCAGACTCTTATCAAAACCAGGCTTTTTTCTCTGCATACCTAGTTGTATATACAAGTCTTAGGTGATTTACATCATCTTCTGGCCAAAAGGCCAATTAACATTTTACGGCTCTTTTCTGATAAGGGTTTGTTAACCAGAAGACTTATATGTGTTGTTCTTCCCAAAGTCTGGTGCCAATCTCAGAAAGCACTAAATAAAGTTACATCCTACATAGCAAGGACACAGCAATTTATAACAAGAAAAAGGAATGCAGTGATGTATAACAAAAGAAAGGTAATTAATTTAAAAGTATAGTGTTGTTAACATCAAAATTACTATATATCTTTTTCCATATCCCGTTTATATTGATTAACATCCTACCAGGTGCCTAAAAGATAAAGAATAAGGAGGTCTGGCAGCAATCATTGAGTCAACATTGAAATCCTGTCACCAACATGTTTTTTAGCTCTTTAGAAAAGGCTCTGTATCTTTCAGATGCTTTAAGCTTTGTGCCTCTCACAGTTAGGGGCTGTAAGCAATTCACAAGCTATAAAAGGTTCAGGGGAACCTGTTAGGCAAGTTAGAGCGTTATCAGAGGGGGTTGAGCTGAAACACTCCTTTCAAATGCAGAAGACTAACCCCCTGAGTTGACTTTTTCTAGAGAATGTCAGAAGAGTGGAAAATTATAATAAGTCAGGCAGATTCTTATTTTTGGGGTACATGGTCAGGAAATACCAGGGGGAAACCCTGAGACCCAAATCGCCTTGCCCATTGAGGTCTCTGCCGCATGACCTTGTCATGGGTGGGATTCCTCAGCTGGCTCCCGACATATGGCCTATCCCTAACGTGCACTGAATTCTCTGCTCTACTGTAAATCACTCATATGTTTGCTAATTATTTTTCCACTAATTGAATTTGGTAGTTTTTCTTATTCACCTGATGAATGTTTAATCATCCTTAATGAAGTGGCTTAAATATCGACTCTTCTGTAAAGTTTCTCTGATTCTCCAGAGCATAAAAATCTGAATTCTTCACCCTTCTTTACATATACCTACTATCACTCTTACCATGTTGAATTATTTCCTTTATTTTTTCTCATTTATTTTTAAGGATTCCTGGCAGGCAGGTATGAGGTCTACTTGCCTTTTATTCCAAGAATCCAGCACAAGGTATATGCTTACATTTCACAGTAATTGATGAATTTGTTTGCTTAATATTTTGTCATTTTAATAGTCACAGTGATTGCTCAGCTTTATAAAATGTTACTTCTTCATAATATCAATTCTATGATGAATTTTTCATAACAATATCATATATAGTAGAAATTTCCAGTAATAACAAAGAAATGGTGCTCTGGCAATCATGGTGGTCATTGATAACACTTCACCAACCAGTTCCAGTAAAACTGATGAGAAAATTAGAGGTTTGAGGAATAAAATGAACACAGAAATAAGTAACATTTTTAGCATTTTGTAAGACTCTTCTCTGCTTTACATACATTATTACATAAACTCTGTAGAGTGGAGAGCCCTTGTAAGGAGGTGATGGCTTTAGGTACATATAACTATATGCCAAAATTATAAAATCATACTTTTAAATAGATGCAGTTAATTATAGTCTCAATAAAGCTGCTCAAACAAAAGTGTCTGGGAAACTTGCCACTATCCCCATTTAGCAGATTTAAGGGTATTAAGGCACAGAGAGATTAAGGAAGGTACTTGAATTCAAGCTGTCAGTCAGCTACAGATGAGCATGAAAGCCAGCTGTTCTGACTTTAGTACCTTTGCAGGGCTGCTTTATTTTGACATAACAGAAACCCCTCATTTACTCTTTAAGTCCTGCTAAGAAAGAAAGGTAGGGCTGCACAGGAAGGGAGCTGGAGAAACTCAACAGATTTAAGCAAAGATTTGTTTTTCTTTCAAGTAAATTTTCCACCTATTTGGGATCAGAGATAGAGAGGAAATTCTTAGGATAAAACTGACAGAACAAAACACATTTAAGGGCTTTGTTTTAAAATTATTTTATATTTAATCACCTAAATATAACTTTAAAATATACTATTATCAACCCTGAAGAAGGCAATGGCACCCCCACTCCAGTACTCTTGCCTGGAAAATCCCATGGATGGAGGAGCCTGGTGGGCTGCAGTCCATGGGGTCGCTGGGAGTTGGACACGACTGAGCGACTTCATTTTCATTTTTCACTTTCATGCATTGGAGAAGGAAATGGCAACCCACTCCAGTGTTCTTGCCTGGAGAATCCCAGGGATAGGGAGCCTGTTGGGCTGCCGTCTATGGGGTTGCACAGAGTCAGACACGACTGAAGCGACTTAGCAGCAGCAGCAGCACTATCAACCCTAAGCAATAAAGGGCCAATTATCACTCATGCCTCTGGCAACATGTCAGTTGGATCAGTAGCAAATGAAAGTAAAGAGAAGTCCCAAAGCAAGAAAGGGCAGATGATTGAATAGGACACTTTCATTCCACTTTTTTAAGGTCAAGAGCTGAATAAGCACCTACTGACAACATAACCTGTCTTGTAGGCAGAGGGACACGTTTGAAAATGAACTGACCTTATAGGGTAGAGAGTGTGGGTGAAGATGGACAATCCTTTGATCTTCACTTTTTGAGAAAAAATGGTGAAAGTGTTTCTATGGAGTATAGTGGAATTCATCTTATATGGAGGCTGGACTCTAAACTCAGCACACAGGGTAAGGCTACTCAAAGATGTCACTTAAATTGTGCACAGATATAGTGCAAGTGATACTATGAACCCAATCTTGTAAGTAATTACTATATGAATAAACTTTGGAGGCCAAATAAAGGAAGGTCTAAGTGCAGAGTCTTGAGCATTTAAACTGCTCTTTCAGGTAACTACCAAAGGTTTAGCAAAAAATTAGGAATAGGTGGAAAATTCAGAACATTTCTGCTTGACTAAAGGATGTCCTCCTCTCATTTTTATTTTGTTTCTCTTACCTTGATACTTACATTCTGTGACTTAAATAATATGATTGTCATTTCAAAATTAAATTGTAATGAGCAGCTACATGTCATAATTAGCTTATAGTTTGTATATTATGTAGTACATTAAATAAATATGTGGAGAACAATACAGACTATAGAAAGGATGACATAATGTAACCACTGTAATCACTTCAAATGTCTAAAAGGGAGACTAAAATTATATGTCACAGCGTTTGTGAAACACTGAATGTCTTTCTTGTTCCTAAAGCCTCAGGACATTACTTCAATATTTATGAGCTCAAGATCAGTGATTATTGTAATGTGCCATTCTTCCCATGTGAAGTAATTGTTGGCATAAATCATTTTTATAAATTGATGTAAGTGTATTTTCATCTTTCTACATAATATATATGTATATGTATGCCTATTTAAAATATAATTACATATCATATATTCCATTTCAATAACAGTGGAAAATTTGCTTCTTGCAAAATAGTAGAAAGATAGAATAACATATATCCACTAATTAATAAAGCTTCATATTCTGCTACATATATATATATATATATATATATATATATAAGTATTATTAAATCTCATAAGGTAGCTGATTCCATAAAAAAGAATTTTTATATTTTCTTTCTCAACATTTGTTATCATAAATAATTATGAACTATAGTTTGTTGTTGCTGTTTAGTTGCTAAGTCATGTCTGACTCCTTGTGACCCCATGGACAGCATGCAACACTCCTCTGTCCTCCACTGTCTCCTGGAATTTGCTCAAGCTCATGTCCATAAATATGTTTAAATAGGTTTATTATTAAATGTTTTCAATATACATACTACTTAGTAAAATTATTTACCCTGAGTGTAATTCTAAGTGACCTCATATTACTATTGAATAATAATCCACTTTGTTACTCAAAATACTTAGTGCCTAAATTAACCACAATAATTTTCAACACTGAGGATTTAGAGAGCAGTTATCGGAGAAGGCAATGGCACCCCACTCCAGTACTCTTGCCTGGAAAATCCCATGGACAGAGGAGCCTGGTGGGCTGCAGTCCATGGGGTCGCTAAGAGTCGGAGACGACTGAGCGACTTCACTTTTACTTCTCACTTTCATGCATTGGAGAAGGAAATGGCAACCTACTCCAGTGTTCTTGCCTGGAGAATCCCAGGGACGGGGGAGCCTGGTGGGCTACCGTCTATGGGGTCGCACAGAGTCAGACACGACCGAAGCGACTTAGCAGCAGCAGCAGCAGAGAGCAGTTATACTGAGAAACATAGTGAATGAAGTCAATATTTCTTATAAAATACATTTCAAGGGGGGTGCTCAAAATAATTTTAAATTGAAAAGTGACATGACTTTGATATACTCCTCTATTTCCAATATCTCTTTTACAGACTGCATTTTACTCATCACAACCCTAATTTTTATGCAATTCCTACACTTAAACATTGTACTACAAATTATGGTGCTGCTGCTAAGTTGCTTCAGTTGTGTCAGAATCTGTGTGACCCCATAGACAGCAGCCCACCGGGCTCTTCTGACCCTGGGACTTCCCAGGCAAGAACACTGGAGTGGGTTGCCATTTCCTTCCCCAATGCATGCATACATGCAAAGTCATTTCAGTCATGTGTGACTCTGTGCAACCCCATGGACAGCAGCCCACCAGGCTCATCTGTCCACTGGATTCTCCAGGCAAAAATGCTGGAGTGGGTTGCCATTTCCTTCTCCATGTTACATGGGCATGATTGGTTAAATCGCAGGCCACTGGTGACTGAACACAATCTCCAGCTCCTCTCCCTTCCTTGGGGATGGGCACGGGACTGAAAGTTTCCACCCCCTAAACACATGGTGGGCTCTACTGGAATATTATAAGTTCACTCAAATTTTTACTTTTTTCAGCAGGGGAAAAGAAGTCAGGAAGACCACAGTATGTCTTTTCAGTGTATCGTCTCCTGCCAGCCCAGCTCCTTCTCTTGAGAGCCCTTCAGTGTTCTTAGAAGAAATGTCTTCCTACTTCAAAACTCATCTTCACCCTCTCCCTCTCACACCATCATTCCTTCCCACCCTCACTAATCATTACAATAATCACCTCAACCACTTCATTATAATATTATTGCTACTTTCTGTATCATCTGGACTCTGTCCCTTCTTGCAATAGTGTTCTCACAGGGTTTTCTGCCCAGTCTTCCTCCCATGCCAATTTAAACCACAGTTCCAAATAGCTCACGAAAAACATGGATTATGTTCCCTCTTGTTCTTCCCATTTCAGGCATACAAAAAGAAGAAATACCATGACCATATTCTCTTACTTCATGCGAAGTTGACTCATTGGAAAAGACTCTGATGCTGGGAGGGATTGGGGGAGGAGGAGAAGGGGACGACCGAGGATGAGATGACTGGATGGCATCACGGACTCAATGGACGTGAGTCTGAGTGAACTCCGGGAGTTGGTGATGGACATGGAGGCCTGGCGTGCTGCGATTCATGGGGTCGCAAAGAGTCGGACACGACTGAGTGACTGAACTGAAACTGAAACTGATTCTCTTACCAAGGGTCCTAATAGAACTTAGGAGAATAATATAAAAGGCCATTATATATTTTTAAATGAAAATCACATTATAAAATATTTTCATTTGTATGTATATGATGAAAAATATTTCTAAAGGTCTAATTTGAAGTGTTTGAAGTGCTAAAACTGAAGCTCCAGTACTTTGGCCACCTCATGCGAAGAGTGGACTCATTGGAAAAGACCCTGATGCTGGGAGGGATTGGGGGCAGGAGGAGAAGGGGACGACCGAGGATGAGATGGCTGGATGGCATCACGGACTCAATGGACGTGAGTCTGAGTGAACTCCGGGAGTTGGTGATGGACAGGGAGGCCTGGCGTGCTGCGATTCATGGGGTCGCAAAGAGTCGGACACCACTGCGCGACCGAACTGAACTGAATTTGAAGTGTTTGCCTTTCAGTGGAAGGGATAAGCCAACACTTTCATTGTCTAATATGTATGTATATGTTTGTGGGTATATATATATATTTGTACAGATAAATGTATGTGTGTATATATATATCTTCATACATAAATATATATATGTACAATGTTTGAGTTCAATTATGTTTAAAAACATTAATCTCATAGAAAAAATAAAAACTGTTTTAGAGGTTAAAATTCCTATTAAATAGCTCCTTGTTTAACATGAAATTAAAATTACCAATGATATAATATTTAGAAAACAACAGGGTTAGACATAAGGGAGTTTAGATGTAAAAAACACTTGACACAGAATAAATTTTGTGTGTGTGTTTGCGTGTGAGTCACTCAGTCAAGTCTGACTCTTTGTGGCCCCATGGATTGTAGCTTACCAGGCTCCTCTATTCATGGAATTC